>NNCF01127828.1:1800-154701 GCA_002313205.1 Laupala kohalensis | reverse complement strand
ATATATACATACATACATACTTAAATACCCATAAGTTTTCAAAAATTTTTTTTTGGAAACAATTTTGAATTTTTGAATGGTGCCAATTGAAAAATATATATACCTATGTACCCAAAAAATTTAAAGAAATATAACAAAATTATAAAAAAAATTCAAAAAATTCAAAAAAAAAATTTTTTTTGATATTTTTTATGGTCCCACATGAAAAATTTATATACCTAACTTCCAAATAATTTTCAAAATAATTTGTTCAAAAACATTTTTTTCGAAAAATTATTAAAATTTTTGGTGGTTGCGATCGAAAAATATATGTACCTAAGTATCGAAATTGGGAATGTGTCATTTTTGAAAGAATAGGATCTAACGGGCCATTAATATTTTCAATGCATCCTGGAAGAGGAGCAAATGTATGCGACAACGATATATGTCTAAGACAAGAGAATAGATTAAAGATGAATTTATAGAGATTCGTTTAGAATATCGTTTAGAATAAATCGTGTGATCGACTTGAAACTCTTAAGTGACAGAGTGTACAGTCCGATGAATAAGTTACATGATAGTGAAGCATTCTGTGCCGTAGTGTATCGGTTATGGCTATGGTGGTAATCTTAGGAACTTTTCCCGTAGATCTCGAACTCGACAAGCATATGTTGCGTTATCACGTCAGACAAGGGAAGGATGTACAAAAAGACGGAGTTAAAATATCACATAAGAAAAAGGATGGAAGGTGAAGATCGGAAAAGAATTGGGGTGGAACTGGGGGAAGAGATGGAATGTGTCAAACACCGGGCGCCTTATACAAATTTATTCCGAACGTGAATTACACCCGTCGAAACAAGAAATGTTTTTTTCTATCTCATGAAGGGTTACTGATTCTAACGGGCCTTGGAAATTTTCAATGCATCCTGGATGAAGAGAAAATGTGTGCGACAACATATATGTCTAAGACAAGAGAATAGATTAGAGATGAATATATAGAGATTGAAGTAATAGATGGCAACAAAAATCAGGTAATGGTCAGATGACCGAGAAACCGGGTGTTGATAAATTTAACCGAAATGAAAAAATAAAATAAATTAATAGTGTAGCAATAAACAAATTGAGAAAGAAGTAAGAGCCACATACTGTCCATTTCAAGTTCATAGTCATGAAGACGATCGCCCGAGACACGTCTGATACAAATTGTAACGACGAGACCTTATTCTGCTTAAAGTATGCTACCACCGCATTCGTCCCACAAAATTGGATTTGAATAATGAGTTTGGTGGCTCCGAATTAAATATGGAAATTGCTTAATGTAGTTGTGGCGCGGAAATTTCATTACTGTCATAATACGAAGCATGCGACAACCCAAGAGCAAAGAATAATTCTCACTCTCATTGGAGAGGTGGAAGGTCAAACTGGGTTAAAGGGCAGGGAGATAAGACATTATAATGGCGTTTTTAGCAGGTTCGTAATCGTTAGCTTCTTCCCATTAACTGTTCGAATGAAGTATATACTCTTTAGGAAATGCTTATAATTAGAATGTATTTAAAAAGTAATACAACTTTAAATCAATAAACTGAAAATAAAAATAAAGTTATGAAAATTTATCGACTATTTTGAGACAAGTGATTACGGTTTCAAAAAATTATGTATAATATACTTCATTAATTCTTTAGTATTATAAAATATCACAATGTTGAACAATTATATTTGCATATGCGGAGTGCATAGGGCTCTAGCCATACCTTGAATTAAAACAAGGCAACATGATTCAGGAATCTGTAAGATTTTAAATGTTATGTAGTATTTCATGCATGCTAATTTTGAAAAGAGTATTTCAACATCGATTTCATATAAAGAATTTTGACCCCCCCCCCAAAAAAAAGGTAACCAACGAATGAACTACGAGATGTCACTACCTTGGCAAATGTATTTCATGACATAATCATTTTGTACGCTGTTGTGAGATTATGTAGAACAGAAGTTTATTCGCAGAATTTTTAGATTTTGTGGTAGATAGAGAAACGTTGTTTCATCGTATGCACGCTGCGCGTTTGAAAAGCGCGGAAATGGCGTGGAAGCAGACACCGCGCGTTTGAACTACGTAGGGACGAGATCCGCCGGCCTGCTGAGGTGAGGTAGCCACGCGGCAAGGTAAACCAACTTTGCCTTTCCTCCACGCTGACACTGGCTACCCTGCTAGGCGGAGTATGAAGAGGCGTCGCTATGCAGCAACGAGGCAGAGAAAGATGGGCAACCCACCAAACAACTAAGGAGCGTATATTCGATTACAGAAGAAGAGGTGTAACTGCTGCGTGCACGAAAGGTTCAATGAATGAACGCTGCTGTACCGAGAGACATTGACCAACTTAGTGGAACAAGAACCAAGGCAGAAGTGATTATTATATTCAGTGAGCTGCATTTAATTTTGTTTTACTTATTATTTCTGAGGAATTGAGATTAATTTTTAAGTTTCAGCAAATATGAATAACGAGTTAATAGACGCTTAGAGAAGAATGGTCGAGTCCCACGTAGAAGATACAAATAGCTGATACAAATAGTTTCTTGAAGAAACAAACGAATTTCCAATTTACTGGAGTAATTTAAGAAAACGTAGATTAAACATGGCCCACTGCGTTCTTGTTATTGAGGAAATTTAATTTTTGTGAAGCCATTTCAAATATTATGGTGAATAATTTGATATCAATTAAAATCAGATCTTTCTTTTGTGCTTGTTCAACTTTTTGGTGAAAAATGAAAACAAGCTCTACTTGTAACATTTTTTGCGAACAAACTATTTAAAGAACTCAGATGAGCTCCACAACTACACAATTGTCTGAGTGTAGTTTTCTGAAAAATCTGGTCAAATATAATTTCAGTAAGGAATATTGAGAGAAGTTACTCGCAGAAAAACATTTAGTAGAGAGAAATTAAACATAAAAAGGCCAAGCTATGATGTAATCGGTAAGTAGGATTTTTATTTTATCATTGTATTTATCATTTTTATTTTATCATTATTTGTTAAGATGAAGTCAAAACAAAGAGTTTTGTAAAATAGAACTGGAGCTTCACAAGCAAATTGCATAAATGTGAATTTTTGATCCATTTTTAGTGCATCGCTACATTATTTTTTTAATATCTCCGGTTGTAATGGTTGTAGAAAAATAAAAAGATGCAAAATAATCGTGAAGAAATAAACTATCAAACTGATCTGGTATAAATACTTTAGAAATGAATCATAACCTCAAAAAACCAAAATGAATGAAATTTCGTTTTTTTTTCACCAAAGGAATATATTTTAGATACATTTCGTCGATACAGTGCAAAAAGTATGGCAAAAATTAAAGGGTAAAAATTAGTAGTTAAAATATATTCCTTTCATAAAATATTTCTTCAAAACTTTTTTTATTAAAAAGTTGACCGATAATATATGTTTTATGGCAACAAAATGAAAACAAAATGGCAAAAAAGTCACTTATCAGTCCTAAAACGGGCATTTCAAGTAAAGTAACACATTCGTGCGTATGCTCACAAGAAAGTACATGAAAAACCTACAAATTAAAAAAAAAAGATGCCCTACCATGATTTTGCGTAAAGTGGAGACGATTTGAAACTTCGAAAAATGCCGATTGTGGCCAAAAAAATCCAAATTTCTTTATGAAATTTTAAGCACATATTTATATCATGAAAATACAATTTGTCTTCAATTTCTGTGAATATCCACCTTTTTTGTAGTTATGTATTATAGTTTTAGTTTTAAAAAAAACGAAATTTCCTATCATTTGGTTTTTGAGGTTAGGATTCATTTTTAGAGTACTTATAATGCATCATTTCGATGTTTCTTAATAACCGTCCCATTCGCCCCTTCCTATCTGTTCTACTAGGAACGTAAAGACGAAGCATGAATTATGTAATTGTTTTGATTACAAAAAAGTTCAACTATCCTTAGAAAAATAACAAACAAACAAAAGAAAAAAATATCAAGAAAAAAATAATAGCAATTGTATCGTCTTTTGTAATATCAATCAAACATATAAACAAATGAATTAATTACCGTGTAGTTTGTATTTTTGTCTTTTGTATATTTTCTTGAAATTATTTCAATAAGTTCTTGGAACTTACTGTGAATTTTTGAATTAAACATTTTTATTTCCTTACAACAACAACTTTTCTAACAAACAACACTAATAATAAAATGTCCTGAGGCATGCTTGGAGGCATGCGATCATTCGTCAACTCTTCTGCGATCCCCTTTTAAAACCCAGCCATTCCTAACCCTTGAAAGACTCTTTTCCCATGATTTGCAATTATTGTACATACTTGATGACAGCTAATGTACGTATTAAATTAACAAATAAGATTTCTGTAAAATTAGAATTTATTTCTTGTCGTCATATGTTATTTACATCAGTAGTTTTAGACAATGACAGACGACGCAACATTAATTATAATTTAATGTGATTTGTAGACAGAGGTGCAACATAGATTTTACGTCAAAGTGATTCTGTGGTATGAAACAAATCCCAAATGTTACAGAATATTGGTCGCTTTATTTTCCGTCTTAGTGAAATGATGTATGGTTATCTCCTGAAAAACAAAATTTCCTATATTACGAATTGTGTGTATATTCCTAAATTTTATTTAAAATTCTGCATATCATTAATAGTTTAGTTATATATTGGTTAATAAATTACATTGATGGTAAATTTATTGAGTTAAAACTTACCGACATATTATTTAGTCAACATTATTTCCTTATTTTTTGACTGTGTTTAATACTATAAGTAATAATAATATTATATACCTCAACACTATATATAATACAACATAATAATGTTATATACTTATCTCCAATACTTATATCACATTATTGTGTAATCTACGAATGATTATGTTATTAATAATTATAAATTTCACGGGACATTGATTGACAAGGTAATACTAATTTACAGATGGTAAGGTTTAGTGTAGTTGATGACAACATGGTTTACGTTAACTGTTCATGTCATGTTAATAGGTTCACCGCAGCCAGACATAACCTGTCGAAGGTGCATGTAATAAAATAGTGCTGCACTCTGCCATTTATATAATTACCCTAACATCCAAATTCATCGGGTGGAAGGGAAGATATTTAAAATGACTAATGGAAGGAAACATGTATTACAGTTCTTCTTGGGATGAATTACATGCACTTAGTGATATGAAACACAAAATATTGTGACTTTGAATCTTGTACGACGATGTGAAATCGTAAACTTGATTTTTTTTACTACTTAACGAATCTCTTTGAACTGCATGTGGTAGCGTTGCCAGCCAGTGAGCGATAATTTCCATCTACGCGGTCGCCAGGGTCAGAGTGAAAAAAGGAGGTGAAACGACTCTCGACCCTCGTTTATTGCAAGCGGCGGTAAATTACTTTCATAGTCAGCTTTTTACTGATAGAGCTCGCGTCCGTTCAATACCGCAAACCTCGTTTAAAACAATTGTTTTCATGTATCCATGCATTCTTAGTTTAGTAGTAAATTTGTCACAGAAAAATGTAGGAATCTCATTTCGCATAATGAACTATCCTTTCCTAGTCTCTACCCGCTACAAGTTCTTAAAAATATTACGAAAAAATTGAAACATTAGCATGTAATACTACTGAACTTTGTTTTCATGTAACCATGCATACTATTCGTGTTAAAAGAGGTGCCGTTTGACGGTACTGAACGGACGCGAGGTCTATCGGGGAAGAAAGTAAGTAGGAAAGTAATTTACCGACGCTACACGCCGAGTGAGTTCACTTTCCTACTACACCCTGGCCAGGGTGGAATCCGAGATGTCACAATAAATATATTGAATCAAAATAACATCAATTTAAAAAAACTTAGTTTCATATAACCTCCCTATTATGTTGTGGTGTCTTAATAATGTAATAAACTTAAAGAATTGAGACATCTTTTTTTCATGAATCTGAAAACGGCGGATGCAAAAATTAAATTTTGGCATAAGCATTCGTTTAATCATCTCATATGTAATTTTCTATAAATAAGAACATGAGCTGGGAAATAAGAGAATGAGAACAATGTACTAAAGGACTTTTCTTACAATTCTGTTAATTATTGATTTTCAAAGATTAGGTTGAACGTGAATGCATTTTAACGTTTTATTTAATGCTTGATACAGGAATATCAAAAACTAAAAGGATAAACGCGTGTATTTATTTGTTATCTGCCTTACGGTGAGGTTCAGGTTGTGAGACCTGTTTTTCCACATCACCATGTTCAGATGAAGGATTGGAAACGGGAGAGTTTGTGTTTCCGGGGAATTCGGTAACATTGATTTTTGAGTTCAATAAGTGAGGAAAACCCAAGCGGAAAAAAACTCATCCTGTTGAACCGAGTGGAAAATCGTACCACGCTCTCTTGCTCAGCTGTATGTTTCCAGTGGAAACCCTACTACCGAGTCAGCGCTAACATTATCATTTGTCTCACATTATCATTATAACTTAAGGACGGAGTTTCTGTTCCCTTGAAATATTAATTTGATATTTTAGACACTCATTTTTATTGTACTGTTTCTATTATGCTGGTGTTGATTCAAATGTTTGTTATAATAAAATGCATAATAATTATTTCATCCAAAGACGACATAATTTTCTATCAAAAAACGAGGTGGTGAGCGTTTCTGTGGAAGAGGATTCGAATACCATGTAATGTTATGTTTCCCAATTTAAATTCATTCATTCTCTTTGTGCTCATTATTATCATAAACTTCATTCGTTATTATCAACATATTTATTATCGTTATTATCAACATATTAATTATCCTTCATACATCCAGTTGGAGGCGACTATATAACGTTGCCAAATCGTTTTTCATTAAATTCCCGATCTTACATCGATCCCGCTTTGAGAACAGTCTGCGACTGTAATAATTCATAAGACAAAGATTCCCATTCACAGAACCGAAACCTATAACGTAACATCCGAGAGCTCTGAGTGTGTTATTTAGCAGTAGTCGAGTATGACTGTAAAATCGGTGTAGTACAGAGCTGGTCATTAAAATAGCTACATCAGGAAGACTAGATAGCAGAATGCAGTGCCCAATGTTTCGAAACCCCCCCCCCCAAAAAAAAAAAAAACCAAAAAAAACCCAACAAAAACAACAACAACCAGACATACGTTGGAATGTTCATGCTGGTGAGCTATCGAAATGAGTTGGACCTGACAGTCACCTTTTAAATACAGGTGTGTATTCGCTCCTGCGCAGAACGGTCAAAATCGATGTTGTCGCTTAAAAGATATGTAAATTATATTAGTTTTCCCTCGTACAGTCCGGTCGTGGTAGACACAGCGCTGCTGCCATTGGGAGAGGTTGAAAAGTTTAAGTTCCCGGTCCCGCTGACAGGGAGCGCCAATGACCGGACTGTACGACCAACTGAACTACGGACAATTGAAAGCGGCGTCAGCTGTCCTTAGCGAGGAGCCGGAAAAGGAGTGAAATACGTATTGTATCTTAATAATTTTTCATTTTGGTCTCTTTTCCATACTCAAACAACAAATAACTATTCGTATTATTGAATAGTGTGAATTTACTTTGCATTTCAATGGATTATTGATCTAACCAATAAAAAGTCATCTTGACAATGAAACAGTTTTTTATATAGCATTCAACCAGATATTTTTACCTCAACAATAAGCTGTGTTTTTTATTGACTCTTCCCTAATCTTGTTGGTGAATTGTTAGTAGAGGTTTGCTGTGTGCTGGAGGTGTAAAGGTGTTTGTGGAGCTCCATGTTTTGTGTAAACAAATTGGCACCGAAACCCGAGATTTCCAAGAACTTTTAGATATTTGGAAGATCCTGGCTCTTCAGATGAGTATAAGAAAAGACCTATGTATTGAATTATTCTATATATTACAATAGTTCTTGTATTCACAAGTATTCTGTGAAACTATCAGGTAAAAATTCTTCCTTGTGTATCCTTCATTTCAATACCGTGTCATGTTGGACTGCTGTCAGTATAATATTAATTACTTTCATAATTTTTTAATAAAAATAAAACCTCAAGGAAAAATGAGGTAAATAACCTCTTAAATATATTTTTTCCCGCTACAATTCTTTTGCGTAAAAGAAGTTGGTTGTCCAAAAAATAAGCTGCACTCGAGTGTTTGGTTAGAATACACTGAATTCCATCTGCTCGGCAAGATATTATATTTTTATTATTCACTGTTCTTTGTCTAGAAGGTATTTAAACTATTGATTGTCATCCAGCTTGCAAGTTATCATGCCTAAGTTAAAGAAAAGAACTTAAATTAAAATTATCATATATTCAAAAATCACTTCACTAGCTGTCATCCTTTCTTGACGACGGTGAAGTGTCTGTAAATCAAGCTGAAAATAGATTGGCTCATTTAGAAACAGTCTGGGTTGAATTAAATAATATCCCAAAATCTATTATCTGAACTGGGAGACTTGTATCTTAATACGAACGATAACATTACCTTACTCAAAGAATTCTAAAAGCACTAAGGCTGTTAATTTTCAAAATGCACCACAACAAAATGCTTCTCTTAATAGCTTAATCAGAATTGCTCGAATTTCAATACCAATTTTCTATGGCAGGTTAGAGAATTGGACTAGATTTTTCAACTTTTTTCTGATTTAATTGTAAGAAATAAACTACTAAGAAAAAAATACTTTTCAACTACTTGAACCTAAATAAAGAATTGATTTTCTTGGTTTTCTCTAAAAAAATATTTTTATTGAAAAATATGTATTGCAAAGCAGTTTGAGATGTATGAGAAAGTTTTCCAGTTAAAAAGAACTCCTGAATGTCAACAGAACTATTCACTATATGAAATATTAAGAAATCATGATATTCCACGCAAACAACGCGCGAGAAAGTAATTCTATTCCCGATATTTTAGGAATAAAGGAGGATAGTAAAACAAGTGAAGACAATTCAAAAGGTTGACGTCAATTGTTTCGACAATCAATTTGATCTTTTAACCTAGTAAGCGAATAGAAGACTTACGCAAAGAATTACATGATATTCACTTTCGAACTGCTGTTCAAACGAAAGGAACGTACTAGCAGAATAACATGGTTCCTAGGGAATCTAGTGTTACGCTTCAGAGCTCCAGATCCATAGAAAAAACAATCGAGAGATGTAAGCTGTAGAGAAAGACAATTGTTTATCTTCTCTACAAAATCAAAAACAAGTTTGTAAAATTTAACAGATCAAATAAATAAATCTCAACTGTCCTTAGAAGTGTATGTCGGTGTATGTTGTAAAATGTATTTTCCTTAATCTTATCATTAGGAGGGTTGTAGCTGATTACGCTGTAAATCATTCTTAATATAAAAATAATATTTTAAATCTCAAGGTAAATGCTTTGGTGCCCAGTAAATTATCGAATCTTTTGCCTTAGGTTCATGTTGTAATAAAAGCTGATAAAAGCAGCATGCGAAGAAGAAGAAGAAGAAGAAGAAGAGGCTATTTTATCTCCGGAACGAGTAAAGGGATTATTCCATTAATTCTTATATGTGATGCAGATTTGAAGAGATTCAGTCTGGTATATTTATTTTAAAGTTATCTAATCGAATAAAAAATTGTTGCTGAGAAAAGTTGCCCACTTTGGCTAAACACTTATGAGCTCCAACATTCCCTGCCAACAAAGAAAATTTCTATTTGATATGCGTCTATCTGGTAGGAATTTAATCTCAAGGTACTAATCAATGATGCCATTTGAAGGTCATAAGATATTATTTTTAAAATGAAATTTTTAAAATTTGGCTTTTAAAAATGAAACAACGTGTTTTAGAATAGCCTAAGTAGTAACTCCACCATTTTTTGGTTTTGCAATAATCTTAAAATATGGTACATAAAGGACGCCTTTATTGTTGAGGGATAATATTTTTTGAATAGTTTTTTTTTTTGGTTTGTTCCCGGTTGCTGTAGCTTTTACTCGTTTTTTCAAATTTCTCTTTTATATAGTGATATGATTCGTGTTAAACATATTTTCGCGTATAAATCTCGTTTTGAAGCATTTTTTAAATAGCTTTGCAACTTTAAAAACTACTAAATCAGAAGACAAAAAGGGGATTCATTTGTGGTCTGGAACAAAGGGAACAAATCCAGTACAATGAAGTAGATACAGGAAGGGGGTACTTCCCTCGGGGAATTCCGCACACTCTGCACTCTGCTGGTTACGAAGTGACTCATCCCTTAGGCACGAAGTTGACGAGCGGCGAGTGAATGGATGCCCCGGATCGACAAAGGAACATCGCATTGAAGAAAAGCAAGCTACGCAAACAATACATCCGTAGCTGCTTTATGAGACGCTCACTGTTCAAGGAGCAATTGTTCATTTGTGTTTTGTGGTTCATTGTGACACTTCCCATCGTGACATTTCAAAATATTAATGAAGAAACAAATAGAAGATTTGTTTTGTTATTGTCATAATAAGTATTCTTTACCATTTGAAAATATTATGCTTGAAGTTGCTTTATGTTTTTCACCCGTTTTGTTTATGGAGATACTTGCAACTTGGGAGACAAAACTCACCTTTGGGACTTCAAAGGAATGAGTCAGATCTAAACCCCGTATTATATCACTGACCAAGATATCATTGTATTTATATTGGACCACTTGGATGGAGTAACTGAATCTACCATCTGATTCAAAATATTAATGAATAATACCAATATACGATGAATAACCCAATATGACACAGTCCTTCAAGCGGAACTGTTAACCAGTGTAATGGCTAGTGTAAAGAAAAGTATAAATAAGAACTGTGAAGGAGGAAGAATCGCTATACTTTCTGACTATCAAGCGGCTCTAAAGGCCCTTGCGGGTCAAATACAAATTAACCTGAGAATTCCTACAGAACCTAAAGACACTGACCTCAAATAATTCAGTGGAACGTATTTGGGAGCCAGAACACAGAAGTATCTATGGAAATGAAAAAGCAAACAAACTGGCGAAGAGATTATCTAGTAATAATTTTGTGGGACCTTAACCCAGGCAATGGTTCTCCTATTGACATATCTGAGAGGCAATTCGCGAATGGATCAGAAGAAAACATGAGAAGTATGAGATATCCATTTCAGGACTCCAACACTAATTCAAGAGGTCACAAAAGCTGCTTAACATGATTTACTTCATTGGACGGACTAGCAACAGGACACTATCGACTAACAGGACATCATCACAAAATTGACTTAATAGCAATAGGGAGTGCCTCCAGAAAATTACAATGGATCAACCCAAATTTCTCTTGGATTTCTCTGTGATTCGTCCTTCTCAGAACAAGGATTGTAACCAAACGTTTGCTGAAGATGAGAGTTAGAGAGTTCCGACGTGAGAATAAAAAACTCTTACAAAGACTCGTCTCTTATGCTTATGAAAAATGTTTTTATTAATAATAACTCACCTCCAATTCAATCATTGATACACACTTGAAGTGAATAATCGTTTGCATAAATTTAACCTCGATCATAGTAAATTGTGAAATATTATTTGTTAAGGAAATTGAGAGATTGGGATGACCTCCACTTTGGTTACTCTCTTCCCAGAGATGGTCAGTTAGTATGTTAGTGGTTTTGCAACATATTTTTTCAATTGCGTCAATTGAAATTCTTGTATTGAGTACTTCAATACTTGTATACTCAAATACAATTGAAAACTTCAATATTCCCGCTATTCAAAATTGTATACTTAAATACTAAAATACAATTGAAAACTTCAATACTCCCGCTATTCGAAATGACTTCTATGAGAGGTGATCCAATAAATGCTTGTAACCACACACCACAAGTCCAGATGCGGTGTGGGTATTTTTGGTAGAAGCGGGATTCACATAAATACCACAATTCTTATGGTAGGGTTCCGCTGCCACCAGTTCAGTTTCCCGGACAATTAAACATACGTGTAATAACAATAATTAATAATTTAATACAAGTTAAATTGAAATCTGAGTATTTACAAACTTGAACAAACTTTCAAAATCATAAATACAAGTATGAATTTGTCATTACACAGTTAATGCTACCAAAAAGTATCAATTACACATAGATATGAATATAGTTGCTGACAATTAATCCACCTAGATTATCCGAACTTCCAAAATTACAAGTTGCTTTCCCGAATAACGAACTGTTACAAGTTACGTCACTCGCAACTAGTAGCAAGTGTATCTAGCTTACCGCAGCAAGCAATCTTTACAGCGGTCTGGCGACCAATACTAGGCAGGTCACATCTCAAGTAACCTGCGGACTCAACCCCCACGTATAAGTCTCCGAGGTTCCTCAATCCTTCCAATATATACCGAAGAGGAAGTCACGTGACCAGCAAGTAACCACACCTTCGCTGCCACCGGGCACTCCAACCCGTGTTCGCCCATCAGCCGTTCGGGGAACGCAGGTCTGCCCTTGTCTCTGCATTCGGCGAAAATACTCCATTCATAACATATTAACATTCTTTCTTTAGGGATTTTTCCGGCCTCGCCTCGGTACACATGGCGAGCAAATCCCTTTCATAGAATTAGTATAATACAAAGGAAAAGGCAAGCACTGGTCACACGCTTCTGCCGACCTCTTGAAGGGCATTCCTATCCACTTCCTGGAAGGTAAAGGGGAACGGTCCACAATACACAATAAATGGAGAGGCTCAGGTTGATTACTCGCCACCTTTCCTCGTCTGTGGTGTACTGCTAAGCTCCTTCAATGGCGCTCCCACTCAGAGAGAAGAAGTAAAAATAACAATTCACAAACATATAGACTGTTTTAGTTCTGATGTGCCAATGCTGTTCACCCATTTTTTCATTCTATCAATTAGAAAAGTGAAGCATCTATGAACTCTGTGCTTTTCATGCAAAATAAGTGACATATCTTAAATAATGCGAATTTTGATTTTATTTATTGATTTTTCTGGCACCACGAGGCGGTGCTTCCCGATAGAAGTTACGCAACCGTCACGACGTCTAGCCGTACGATTAGCGCATCAATCGCGCTAGCAGCGCGAGTTTCTCACCGGCGAGCCATGCCATATCGGCTCCGCACACGTCTCCAGCAACGAACGGAGAGTCACTTGCTCTAGAACAGTCACACTCGTCGCTGCAGACTGACGCAGTCAAGCAGTCGCAGTCAGCGACGCACTAGCCGCCAGCAGGCTCCCTCCATGGTCATCACTTGCCCTAGAACAGTCACACTCGTCGCTTCAGACTGACGCAGTCAAGCAGTCGCAGTCAGCGACGCACTAGTCGCCAGTAGGCTCCCTCCATGGTCATCACATTCGCCTGCAGACGGTCACGGGCCTGCACTCGACTTGCTCTCTACAGGTCAGTCAGACTACATCAACTCACTCTACAACTGGCTGGGCAAGTAGGGCAGTCACTCACTGACCTCATCATCACTCCGCAGCGTGGCAGGTGTGCCATGTCGGCCCTCGAAACCTTATGTGGTGCCCTGCCAGATTATCAAATATGCTAACCGCGGTCATCAGGAGTCCACCTGCTACTTCCGACCTCATCATCACAGCAGCACCAGAGCCACGCCATGTCGGTTTGCTGCGAATGCATCTTCACTCAACATCGACCACACGTCATCCAAACTGAATTTAATGAACTGATCATCTCATCTCTTTTCATCAGTGTATCACGGAAATTCAGTTTTATATCTTCACTTTTTTTTCACTTTCATATTGCATGTCATATTAAATTGTTTGTTGGCAACCAGTGTTAGTTCACCTCATCTACCTTCCTCATTCTCTAATTTATCTTAACATTTGTTCCTTCGAACCTCATTATCCTTGTGTAGGTGTATTCATGCAAAATGTCTGCACAAAATTGGTTCTTCGAGCCGAATATATATTGTCATGTATAGCCAGTTTCTACGGAAATTGTCTGCTCAAATGCTAATCGAATTTATTTTGTTGATTTTGATATAAAATAGCAACATCAACTGACTTGAATTTTATCTTTCAGAGGAAAGCGAATACTGAGTTTAAATGACTTTTCGTGATCTTCGAAAAAAATTACTGCAAAGAGATGATCTAAAAACTATTGTAATTTTGAAGTTGTTAGGGGAACATGTCAATTTGTTGTGGGGCATGATGGGAGTGCAACATTTTTATTTTCAACACCCTTAACAAAAAGAAATATGTGAATAGGAAATAGCGCTCTGAGCACTCATTGGAAATATCATGAGTGCATCAAACAACGAAGTGATACAGGCAGTGGCTGAATTAAAGGGAAAAAATTGGAGACAATTTTTGAGAGAAGGAAAACACTTCTTTTCTTTGTTTCTCTCTCTCTCTCTCTCTCTGTTTCTGTGTGTTTGTGACTCTAAGTTTCTTTGTTTTGACTCAAGATTCTCTGTATTACCAATGGAGAAAGGTTTTTTTGTGGAGAGTAACGGGAAACGTTTTGCATGAGACTATGTATTTCATGTGTGACGGTGATGTAATTAAACTGTTGTAAAACTCGGAAACAGCACCAGTTGAACATTGTTAGTTTTGTTCAGTTTTTAATACATTTATTTAATATAAGGTTTAATATGATTTTTCTGATGTTTTTTTCGACACGTACAAGTTTCTGACAAAAACAAATTTTATCTGTTATCAAAAATATTTTTGATAACTTCCCAAATCAGTGAGAGGAAACTAATTTTATTCTAATTTTAATAACAGGCTACATTCCTTGAACGTTATCAAAATATAATGAGTGTACATTAGTATAATATAAGAATAATCAATTTAAAAAATCATATCAAATTTCGAGTTAATTCATTATAATAATTTTGAAATTAAATATATTGTAAATAAGTAAATAATTAAACTTGTTCAGCTTCTTGTATTCTTTTTTAGATTAAAAGAATATTAAAGTTAGCAGCCATTGTTGCTAATCTTTATAGCTTATATGGCTTATTATCCGCTTTATGCTACATATTGCTTATATGGCTACCCAGTTTTGGCAAAACGTGAGTACCTCCAAAGACACAATAACTTTTGCTCCTAAGCGCATTGGCGCATATGTAAGTCCATACCAGACTTATGCAAGAAACACATGGTATTAACACACTGCCCAACTAGTTGTGTCAAACGGCGAAATTACTATACTACATGACCAGCAAGTTCGTACAGATGCAAATATATCATCAGAGATCTCAGGGAAAGAACATGTAAAATTATTGATGTTAGTATAACATGTGATGAAAATAAGTGACTGACAAAAAGTGACTGACAAAAAGCTGAAGTATAAGAACTTGGCTATAGAAGTGAATCGAATGTGGGGAGTTAAGACAGAGGTTATCCCCATCATCATAGGTGGTCTAGGTTCTGTCTTGAGAGGGTTGAAGACAGAACTTGAAAAATACCCATGTAAGATTAAAGATTGGTAACTACAAGAAATTGTCCTGCGAGGTAAAGCATATCCTGTGCAAAGTGCTGTAGGGATCCACAATGGAGGACTTGTTCCTGAGGACTCTGGTTGTAAGTGGAACAATGTTGTACTCCCCCGAAAATGACAACTATCTTTGAGAAATAAGAAAAAACAATAACAATAATAATAATTTTGTGGTTTCGTATTAATCCTTCTCTCTCCTTTATATTTTGATCTCGAAAATAAAACAAAGAACCTACTTTATATGTATAGAAAGTTTATGAAGTTTTTAAAAATTTCAGCCGCCATATTAAATTTATTCTGATATATTACAGGTTATAAAACCTTTGCAAATAAATAAGAAACGATTGACAACTCATTTAAAATCGGTCCAATAGAGGTGACGCCACAATGGAACAAATGTGTTAAATACATTACCGTTCCCTTGCTTTGCCCTAGTCAGGTATAAAAACATGATAATGTAATACATTAATTGTTTTACCTCCTGAAACGTTTTTTCGTAACAATAATTATAACCTTTGACTTATGATATTTCATAAAGCATAGATACGTATGAAATCTTGTTGCTTTTATCAGAATATAAAATGTAACTGAACATCACGTTATAATTAATGTTATAAAATCACTGACATTAGTATTAGATTAAACTCATGGATGATGTCCCTACATTTATATTTATTGAAACCAAAAATATTTCATTGAATATACAACTGTATGTAGTTTTCTATACAGTTTAAAGAAGTTTACATACTGTAGTTTACATGTACATACTGTACATGGATATGGTACGGTCAAAATATATTTCGTTAGTAACTGAGTGTATAAATGGGAAAATAGAAAATACGTTTTACTAATGGAGTAATTCTATTTCCTCACATTACCTAGCACCATCCATAGAAACCTTAGTATTGTCATTTTATGCATTTAACCTTATCCATTCTGTTAATTTAATTTTTGTGTTTGCTGAAATAAAAGTTTTAAAATCAATCAAAAATCCTTTGTTATTTGACTGAACATTTTAACAGATACTATGTAGTACTTTTACTAATAATATTTTTTTAAATTAATGGAAATGGCAGACTCTTATTTCTAGTGATACTGGATATAATAACAATAGTTTTTTCGTTGCGAATTCAAGAATCAAGCTACCCATAATTATTTTAAAACACTGGTCTAGTTTCACAAACATAAAGCCAATAATTTCATCGTGAGTATTACCAACTTAAAAAATTAATGTTGTTTAATCGCATGGTAAGATCGCTTTAAATTATATTTTCATTGATATATTTTAAAGTATATTTCCATTCTCAAGTATCATATTATTCAACGAATTCTATTAAGTCTTTACATAAAAATAAATATAATAAGACCGCTAGGGAATTGGGAGAAATTCATACTATTGATTGAACTTCAAACTTGACTGGTATAATTTAAAACTGTTCCTCTCATACACAAGTGTGAAAGGCTTAGAATGTTGTTTTCCATTAGATTGACAATATCTTAATTGTTAATCATTAATCTTCCTGACATTTCAATATTTAAATTAAATATCAATTTACAAGATTTTTTAAAACTATTTTCAGAGAAATATTCATAACTACGACACAAAACATCTGAATTTAATTTTGTTATCAGACTTTCTCTATTGTTATATGTATCAGTTCATTCGAGTTCAGATTATTTTTTTAGTGAAAAATTCTTTCTGATCGAGAGAGTAATTATGTTTCAATGATTAAACTTTTTTTATGACTTGCGAAAACGCTTCCCTTTTGAAAACGCTTTTCCACACATGTCTATAGAAGAGTGTGTCGTGTTCACGGAGTACATACATGAGATGGCATTCTCTTGCGTGGAGTGAGTAAAGCTTGAGGGCTCGTGATCACTTGCAAATGTGGAGCGGTCCCACAGCGTTTGAAGCGAGCGAATTGCTGCTACACAATTTATGGCTCGCGTGTGGACTAAACCACGTGAGGTGCCATTATCGGATCCACTGGTAATACACTGCTCCAGCAACATTGCAGAGATTTGTCAAAGTGCTCCCATAGAATTCCCTGCACAACCACGGCGATTCATCCGAAGTGCATCATCCGAACAAAGAGGTACTAGAACAAAAGTATTATTTAAAATCAGGAGAGAATGATGTTGAAATTGTGAGCTTAAACAGATTGATCATTTCAAATAAATCTATTTCAAGCCGATATTTTACTTCATCAAGTGTATTTTAATTAGTGACAAACATAAAATGGTATTTTTTAAATGCTTTAGTTAACATTTATTTATAATATCAGTATTTTATATTCCTGTTTATGGTACGATTGTGATCTTTGTATCCCAGTTGAGACTTGGGTGCTTGGAAAGAATTGAGATATAAAATTACGAATATAAATGAGTAAAAATAAGAAACCACCGCAAGTTTGAGACAGAAAAAAGCATCTCATTGTGATTTCATTGTGTTTGAGACAGACAAAAGCAATAATTTTCGTTGCCTGAAAAATGCCCACTCTTCTAGCGGGGTGANCGGTCATCTTCAGTATTCTAAAATGAAAATTAATACATACAAATAGATATATATATATATATATATATATATATATATATATATATATATATATATATATATATATATATATGCAAAATTAGTATAATTTAGTTTCCTAGGAGAAATTTTAAAATGTAAAGATTAATGTTCTCATAATGTGAGCAATCTAATGAGCAAAATGATTCCCTTGAGTTCTTCCAGTTTCATGAGATAGAATTGATAAGTCACTCGTGAAGTTTATTAATGCGGACTAGTTTCGTATAATTTGAAACTGGGTGAGTTTGTTTATATATGATCACAAAATATAAAATCTGGAATGACTGTGTGATACACTCAATATTTGTCGTACCTTACTTTTTTATGGTTGGCGATTATTGTGTTCTCGACCTTTTCATTGAACTACACGTCGCGTGCTGATTGTTGTAAACCTTGTATAAATACACTAGGACATACATTTTAGATTAAACAAGATGCATCCTTTTCTTGTTATTGTATTTTACTTTCGAACTCTAACACTGCGCTTCTCTTTCTCATGTACCAATACTTTACACGAGCCCAGATAACTCGCCGCCGCCTCAATGAGTTTCAACTTCTTTCTCGACTTTTTCGTTGTTTTTTCCCGTCTTTTTTTCTCGCACTTCCGCTGCGAAGTTTCCTATTCTTTTTCTGAAGCTCTGGGATTTTAAAGATGTTTCTGCTCGCGGTTGGAAACAGGTCAAGGCTGAGCTGCTGACTCTCACATGGCGTCCAAGTTTTCAAGGAACAATGCGAAGAGAAATTTTTGATCGACGATGAAAGACATCGTTTCTTACTAAATGGTGGTTCTTATTTTCTCGCACAAAAGAATTTTTTACTAGTCTGAACTGAAGTAGGTGACTTCAAAGCGTTTGTGTCACAGCGCAAAAGGATGATTATTCAACAAAACATCTTATCTCAGTATCTAATATTAGATAACATCAAAATCATCCATAATTACGTATGTGTAATGGTTGCGATTTATTTTCTTCTGAATTCACTTCGGTTTATTATGATGGTATCTGAGTGGTTACTTTCATTATGAGGACGACACAAAAAGCCATTTTTTAATTAAATTACGGAATAGCAGGACGTAGCGTTAATAAAGGCTTAACCTACACGTATGAGAGAAAGTATTGACAACGTCCACAAATTGTAATGCAGCTGGTATTTTTTCTTTGGAATGTATTTATATGTAATATAATTGGTTACTTTCATTATAAGCACGATTAAAAAAAATCATTTTTATGGAATTACAAAATATCAGGACATAATGCCAATACAGACTTTCACGTAGAAAGTATTGCAAGCGCACACAAATCTTACCGTAATGATTGATATAATACTTAGAACACTGCATTTTCTGTTCCCTTGTTTCGTCAAAACCTGACGTAATATTAATGGAGGTTCAATAAAGTTTCCTTGAACAGTGACGGTGATTGTGGGAGGGGGGGAGACGTGGGGAGCCTCCCAACTTTTTTAAGGAAGGATAAAAATTTCATTTTAACCTACTAAAACTGAGAATTATAAAAAAAATTACACAATCCCTGATGTGGTAAGCACCAACTGCCTTTCCTTTGATTTCTTTTATTATTTAAATCGTACTTAGTGGAAATATGTAGAAAATATCTTGTAAATGAAAAATTGTCAATATTTTTCTGTCCCCCCACCTTTTGATTTCCAATCGCCGCTTCTGCTGATGAAAGATATGAAGTGATCTTAAACCGTCTCCGCAGTACAGAATATAGTCTTCGTTACGCATTGGTAGTGATGGGGAACGGAAATCACAAGGGTTCTTGTTTTCTGTTAAAAGCAAAATGTAGAGAAGCGATTCTCCACGATAAAGAATGTCGGTGAAATAAAATATATACGCTATTTCGACGACATATCATGAATTCAATCTTGAAAAACGGAGATTCGAGTTTACCTGTCCATAAAGTATTAAAAAAAACACGTGAATTTTATTCATCATGAAATGGAAAATATATCACAGCTTTCACGTAAATTATACATATTACGTAGCTCCAAGTTCGTCTTAAACGTTTCAAGAGTAAGATTACCACTATTTTCTCTACAATGAAGGAAATGAAATAACAATTAGTGGCGATAAATGTGAAACTATCGTAGGTAGTTTAATATGAAATGTGAAACTATCGTAGGCAAAGGGGTAGACAGAGTATTAATCTGACTCTACAGTAAGTTCCGTCGACAAAGAAATAATGTGAGGACCAAATTTCAATAAAATCGCTTCAAACGTTTGGAAGAAGCAGTGAAACGTATTTACGTACTTTTATATACTGTTACGACAACCCAATATATATCTTAAGTATTTAGTGTTATCCATTCCATTTTTGTGATATCTATTCCTTTTGATGGTATTATTGGAGGATGACCTTAACTTTTTCATTGATTCGAGTTGTCAAAAACATTTAATTAATCGTATTTATTTATTTTCTGTAATTAAACTTGCGATCGAGAAGACAGTTTTTGTTGTTGTTCAAGCACCGACAAAAGTTTATCATTTTCCTTGTTGCTGGGATTCTAAAGAATACTATCTTATTTATTTGAATGAGACACAAGTAATGAAACTTCATTTTACGTCTATATGTGTACTGCAGAGCGTTCGTAATTAATGAAAAAAATTTGAGAACTTTTTCTTCTTATTAAAGAGAAATATTTCCATTTACGGTATAGGTGTTTTAAATCTATGATATTTCATAAGTTATCTTTACAGTACATATTTAAAGAAATGCACGAAAATTATATAATTTATAGCACACGTGAAAATAGAAAAAGAACAAACAAATGTTATAATATGGAACTGTACACGGACTTTCTCTCTGCGTGATCGTAGCCATTGCTGGAGTGAAGCGTCCGTCCATGACGTCATTAGTAACAGCTGCCGACCGTTTAGCCGCAAGCCATGGCAAATATTTGTGAGGCGACGGGGACCTCGGTGAAGCATGGGGCAGAAACGCGGAGGAGTGAAGAGGGACTGTGAGGGAACCATGGTGAGGCTTTTGATGTCGTAATGCGGTCTCCGCATCGCCACCTCCACTATTAAGTCAATGCGTTCTCTAGCCTCTGGGAGAACCAATCAACGTCCATGGATCGTGCGGGAGAACAGGTAGCCCAATACAGAGACTGATAGATTACGGTCTAAAGGGCGTTTTCATAGGTTTCGGGGTGCTAACCATTAACAGTTTTACTTTATTGTATATGAAGATGAGGGTAATATTATTGTAATCGAGTAACGTTTCGTCCAAAATGCCCTATTTGGAATTCGAACAAAAACATCAGTTTTCGATGTACCGATTTTGAGAAAACAGTTTTATCTATTTAATTGAAAAATAATATTTTAATGATTTTCTCACTGTGGCAGTGAGCTATTTATTTTAATTTTAAAGCTTGAAAAGGTAGTTCTAATAAAAAATATCTTCGCCAATTTTGTAAAAGTATTTCTCAAAAATCTCAAGGATTTCCTTCAAATCGAGTTTATTAATATAAGAGGTGTAAACTAATTTTAGTTGATGACACATCTTGGAGTTGGATATGATGAATTAAATGCGTAGTCAGTGGCGGATCTATGGCGGGAGGGGGGGTGCTAAGTGGGCTATAGTCGCCCCTCCTCCCATTGACCTGAACTCTGAACATATAAAGGCATACTTTGTAAATGTTACCAGATTTTTCGCACTACATTTACATGTTATTGGCAAAAGTAATACAAATTTGTATTGTAATCTCTGCATATTACATGCACCGGTTGAAGCGACTAGCAACTCTAGGTGTGTTCCATAAGGTTAGACTACAATATTTGTATAAGCGATACAGCGCAACCGCATTGCCTACAGTACAACTTACGGCTAGCCTCCTAGATGTTATTAACCCATTTCGAGGAGGCAATAGGCGACGTCTTTATTTACGGGACCTGCTGTACAGAGGATGCGACAGTCTTGAGATGTTCGAAATTTGTCTTTTCTACATGCTTCAGGTCATCTTTTGACGACTTACGTATTTCTGTTCATTTAGGGGACGCTGTTCTTTTCTTTCAGAGTGTGTTCTTCTCTTGTGTAGTATATGTATGTTGTAAGCGGTTCGTTACCTCACTAGTAGATCTCTATTTATTGGAAGTCGTATTAAGAAGAAGACCTCTTCAAGACAGTTGTCCTAAAAAAAGTTATATAATTGAGATTCTATTTTATAACTTTCATATATTTTTGTCGTTTGTTCTTTATTTTTTCATTAAAATATTTTCATGAATTATTTGCTTTGTATTTTTATAAAATTTTGATTTGGTCATGAAATCCTTAACTTTTAATCTGTATTTGCCACTTAAAATAATTAGTAAATTTTGTCACTATTTAATAATGTTAATTATTTATTTGATGAGTAGATGTATTTTAAGATAATATTTTTAAAATTTGTTGTGAAACCATGGTTTTCAAATGCTCCCTCCCCGGTTAGCCCCCCTTGATTACGATGTAGATCCGCCACTGTGTGTAGTCCAATTTATCACATATTTCTTAGCAGAGAGTTTTTTAGTTCCTACAGCGAAGCTAACTAGTTCTTAAAGGAAGGAAAGTGACGAAACCATTTCCAAAATCACGTCAACGCAATCAGCCAATTAAATGTACGTTAAATAGTTTAAATACTTTTATTGCCTCTTAAATTTGACATAATAAATCATACTAGGGGGACAATATATATTTTGAAAGAAATTCACGTTTAATAATAATGTAAAAAGACAAAAATGTTTGAATAATTTTCTTAAACAATTTGATGGATTAAAGAACATTTGTTGCACTTGTAGAAGAAAGATAATTAAAATTGATGATTATGGCTGTATAAGAAATTGTTTGTCTAACTAAAAAGTATACTTATATGAAAGTACAATGCTTATAAAATTTCTTTTCTGTGTAACATTTAAATGTCTTGAAAATTATTATACTATATGTTTTCATTTTAATGTAAGTTCTAGTTCCAATGGTGGAAGAAGAACAAAATTTTGTATGAGTTGTGGTTTTAAATTCAATTAATAATGAATTTCATCAACCAAATTTAAAGGAGAGTGATGTTCAGTATGTGGAGCGCTTTGCTGTTGTATAAACGGAAAGTTTTAAGGTCAGTGCATGTTTATACATTCCCTAAGGTCGGGTACCTATCTGAACACGATCGATTTGAGTATACTGTCATCCCAAAATAAACTGCGTTCTTTTATCCCAAAATAAACTGCGTTCTTTTATCCCAAAATAAACTGCGTTCTTTTGATGTGATCAAAACAGTTTGGATATTACTCTCTTCTGGGGTACATTTATTATCATTTCATACAGTTTTATCTTCAATTATTAGTAATAAAAAGACAGTGTATTAATCTGAACGATAAAATCAAGAGACACTTTGTGGCAGAGATTCAAACAATGAAATTTATTATTCACAAAACGTATTACATTGACTTGTTTTTGAGTTAATTAGCACGTTAAAAAATCAAAACATAAAATATTTAATTCTATTCTGTGTCATTAACATTTACTCATTAACTTGACACTAATTTTTCACAAATAAAAAACCCCAGCACGAAAAATGCGGTTTATCAGCGCATAGACATCGGCAAATGCAGCGAAAATTAGATAGTGATAGATTGTTAGGAGGGTAAGAAAGTTTCTGCTAACGAGATATTCTTGTGTTTCAGAAATAGCAATAATGAGGTACGTGGAGTGTTGTGACACCCACCCTTCCTTTAAAGAGTTAAAAATGTCAAAAAGTGCACCATTAATCATCGAAATGAATACCACGCATCTCTAGTCAAATGGTGCGCAATGCGGGGAACTCAAAGAACCCTAGCGGAGCCTTGTGTAATTGTGTTCATCTCTGTATTCTGCGTGTATTCCTTGTATATTTTGACTGGAGTGAGATCGCTATTTAGTGCGTACTGTGTATTTAATTACACTATAATTTGGTGCCGAAAGTCTGGTTACAACGAGGGACGAACTTCACACTTGTATTTGAGGTTAGCGAAGAAGAATTTTCTACACTACAGAAAACCCAACATCGCGGACAAGACGACGCCATCTTCACGACGACTTAACTTCAGCACGACCTGCTTGTACATGACACTTCACCGCTCCGCGGGATTTCTTCACCATGCTACCGTTCAGGCTAAGAGCTAAATAGATGCATGTGCACGCACACCGTAGAATGTAGTTTTAGAATTATGTTGGATGGACGTGCTATTGTTTGCATTCTTCTGTATATAAATTAAAGGAGTCAAACGCACGCTCATCAGTACAGTCAATTGGTGCGCAATGTTGGGAACTCAAAAGTCCCTAGCGGAGCCTTGTGTAATTATATTCCTCTGTGTTCTGTGTAAATTCTTTGAATGTTTTGACTTGAGTAAAATGCTTATTTAGTACGTACTGTGTGTTATTCTACTATATGCAATGTTGCCCGTACCCAACGTGTTGAGGTGTAAACTAAGTCCCATGAATACTTTCTGTACCGCGAGGAAGTGAAAACTCAGAGTGTTGCGTCAACTTTCCAGTTATAAGGTTTGTTGATTCAAAGGGACAATAAAATAAATGTGTATATTTGTAATTTGAGAGCTGGATAATAAATCGAAATACTTTTCTACAAAGTATGAGAATTTCAATGCAAATGAAATTTTGTCTTCCACCTTTTTTTCAGGAAACCGCATATTCGGTTGGAAAGTGCTGAATCTGGATTTAATAAGACGAAACGTTATTGGTTTTTTACTGTTTACAATACATAGTTTATAACAATATCGTGTTTTATTTACTTCAGTTATTACAAAGCGTTTATCAATGTCTCGAAATATTTGAGATCTGTAGAATAATTGTTTTCATTGACAGAAAAATTTCTCTTTCTTTTTCATAAAGAACTTGCACCAATATCGATACTGTAATTTAAATACAGAATTGTGAAAAAACAAAAGCAAGTCGTTGAATTTCAAAAATATTATTAATAAAACAAATTATTTTAATTTTTCACTTTTGGAAGTAAACAATCTAAAACTTGGTAGTGTATTATATAAATAATTGTACAACAGTTACTGTTACATTTCCTGGACACAATTTTGGTTTTTTCTTGTTCCATGGCAATTTTTAATAATGCAGATATCGTTTTAACCCCCTTATTTCTCCGGTCTGTTATTCATTTTTCCCCGTTAATTTCAGAATATTCTGTTAACGAATATTTTAAAGCTATTATAATATTGATTGACAGAAGAGCTTTCTTTCAGAAAGTTATCCTATTCTCTCTATCTGCCATGACTCCGCTTTGTTTGTGGGTGATATGGGGGTTGGTGGGGATTTAAAGCAGACGTAAGAGAGTGGGGAATGAAACCGCTGCACTGATAAGCATCACATCGCAACGGCGATGACGTCACACACTGGAAGGATCTATGTAAATACCGATCGCAGTTCAATTACAAGAGTGAAGTGACATTACTTTCTTGTACGTAAATTATTATTTTTTAAATATGCTGCTTATCCGTCAACTAAGTCAATGCTTCATGAATGGAGACTATGTAGGTTAGAAATGTACTTAATGAAAGAAAAACCGAAGAAAAAAATATTTCGAATTCGGAGTAAGAGACAGTTGTAACAAATTTCTGAATTTATGGGACATATTATGACACGTAGGGAACTTAAAAATAAATTCGTGGTTCATTAATATTTTCCAATTTTCACAAAATAACATACCCTTAATTTCTGTTGGAAAACTGAAAAACTTTTGATTTACAACTTAAAGTAATGTTCTCGATTCTTTACGAACAAAATGTACATTGTTTCTTCAATAACAATATAAGGAATTTTATTTCAATATTGTTCCTGAAATCGTACTAGAGTGATCGCATTATATACAAATTTTGACGAATGTCGTTTAGTGCTCATCCTACTGTGTCATGCCACTGCTGCATTGAACACGTCTCTGCAGCGTTGCTGCTATCGCGTAATCTCCTTCCTCCATTTTTTTTAATCCGGCGGAGGTTGGCAGCGTTGTGGCGAGAGCGATACGGCGCAGAAAGATAGGAAGCGCATCTGATCTTCATCGCTTTTCATCGTTCCGTCTCTATCCCTCTTTTGTTTCATAAACAGGATGCTGTGGACGCCGAGTCCTCGGATATAACATCGACGTTGGTTAGAAAATAGGTTCTTGGTGTTTCATGGGAATGGATGGATGAAAGGAATGAGGAAGACCTCAGAAATTCCAGGCGGTACGACTTTTGCAAAACGACTTACACAATTGACAGATTCACAGTGCGTTTCCCAACCTTTAAAAAATTGAACTGTTTAATTTTAAAATAAGGAATAAAAATTAAGGTTTAGAAAGTCTCTGATTACAAGTATTTCGTCAAATCAGATTAGTATCACAAAAGTAATACAATAATGTTACTGTGATTATGTACGGAAAAATTACTGTGATATAAAAAGTATTGAAATATATGACATTAACCATACGAATATGCATTAAAATACACCACTTTATAACTCTTCATACCATAATCTTCATATGAATTATTAGAATTCTTCACTTTAATTCGTAAAATGAGCAAATGAAACTGTCAATAATTTTAGAATTAAATTGTAAAGTAATTTGTGATTAATAGTTTATAAATTTAGAAATTTAATAATTTAGTCAATTTATCGTAAGTTTTCTATTCACAATTTAAAGAAAAGTTGCAGAAAACAATATTTTATCATCACTTGAAAACAAATTTAATTTTTTGTCATATATTTGACATTATTTTTTACTCTGAATAAAATGTTATATCATTGAAATAAAAACTATAATACTTCATAATCATCTCTTGTTAATAAATATTTTTATTTATCTTAATGAATGCTTGAATGTTCTTTTTTCTATCTAGTCGAGAATAATGAGAATATTGAGACACAAACAATAAAAGCAGAAAACATGCAACCGCGCAACGCATGAGTGTATTGGTGGTTGCTGTTTCAAAGAGTTGAGTAATACGACTGTAGGAATTTCCCGAATCTCTCAGATACTAATTTATTAAATTGCAATTATTCTCTATGTAACAATTTTAAAAATGCTCAGTCATAACGACAATAAAATCATATTCATATACATTTTGGACATCGTATTAGTTTCCAGCAATCTCCAAAACTACACATTTTCTTGCCAAAAACATAAGAATATAAGAATGTGCCCCTTTTCTCTCCACGCCTTTTCTGGGTAGCCGAACTAGTCACTTGATCGAAGCTTCGAGTGGTTCCAACAATATGATTAAATGTTGCAATTTAGCTTTAAAAAATGCTTAGATTGAAACTTTTTCGCTGGTTTCATCATAATTGTACTTTAAAATATGTCGGAGTTAAGAACTTGTTATGTATAAGTTTAGAAAATATATAAGTATACAATCAAAAAGAGATGTATTTATTTTCTTGTTGTGATAGTAATGAAATATTTTTGAATTGTACTTCTTAAGGGAAGAAGTCTGTATTTAATAATAGTTCATAGTTTGTTAATAGTAGTATTTTAAATAATACAATGCGTGGATGAAAGTTACGTTCAACTGAAAATTACATAAGTTTCTTTTCCAGACACCTCGTGACTTAGCCATGCTAAGTCCACAACATTTTTGCTTGTGACATCCTATGTGAAAAAGAAAATCCGTTAACGTTACTGACTTGCTTTTGGAATTTAAATATGACACGAAACACTCTCTACTCCAGGACGTTCTTTGTAATCGATCTAGCCATTTCAAGCACGGCAACCTCAGGTAGCAATGTTTAAAGACCCACTTTACAACTTACATAAAAATATTTTCTCTAATATCTGTTATATTTTGTTAACCAACTTAAAGTCGTTTTAGGATATCAACACTCACTCATGCATGATTATCAATCAAATATTTACCTTAATTATTTCACAATTTGACTGATATATGTTATAAACTTGCAGATTTGAGACAAAACGAACATAAGAAGTCGATAAATTTTTGCATTACAGTTTTATATAAACAAAGTTAATGAATATGAAAGAAATAGATTCTTTTATTGTACGTACATATCAGTATAATATTGTACACATTAGAATTATTACTATATATTTCAATTTCAATGTTTTAGCAGTATTTACTAATATCCACCTGCATCATGCATAGTGTCATTCAAAGATAAAATTAGTTTAAAAATATTTGTTGTACATAATTAAATCACTATGAAAATTTAAAAACCTAAAATGAAAATTATCCTAAAATAAAAATAAAAATTGTCTGATGAGAGATTTGATATTTTTGTGAATATTATATCAATAAGAGATTGTTCATGCTTTGGACACGGTAATGCCAAATGTACACGTTCGAATTCAATTTGTGACCCCGAATATTCCAAAAAAGTTTTGGAAAATAATGGACACACAATAACGAGGCGCGACACAGTATCACTTTTCTAGTAATCATATGTGGTAGTCTTGGGGTAGCGTCTTCACTTCCACGATCCCGCTGAGCGGTAGAGCGTGAGCTCAAACCTTGCTCGGCCGAACAAGGTGAGAATTTCAGTTACGGTTTCCTTCACCTACTCCAGAAAAATGTCAGTTCGGTACAATAAGTTCCTTGGCAACCCAACATCTCTCCTCCCCAATCCCCTTATCCAAGTCCAACGGTTAGGTGGAAGAGCAGGCCTCATGGCCTGAACTTCGCCAAAAGGCATAAAATAAATGAATAAAGATGTTAGGCAAATAATGTGGTATAGATGGCATTGATAATCTATATTTAATTTACCGTTATTTCATTATCTTTACAATTTAAATTTGAGTATAAAGGATACAATGATGAACAATGTAAATATCATTCATTATAACATGTCGCCTCTGCCTTACGGCCTTTGATCGGAATTGATGGGATGGTCCCTTGCTTGCTTCCGGAGAGCAAATTAGTTTATTAACCTCCACGTGGTCATGCGCAGTTTGTAACTTTTTTAACAAGTTTATTATTATTGTTACAATTATTATTATTACCGTAATGCTACAAATACATACACGAATACTTGTAAACATTTAAGTAGAAATTTATTAAGTATAAAATTCTACTCATTATATCATCATGAATATACATTCTTGAATGTTTTCGTCGTCCCTTGACAGTAGACCAATCAAGATTTCAGCCCTCAAAATCAACATCATATTAGGGTGAATGGGAAGGTCAGGGCGCGTCTGTTCAAGGGTTTCGAGGGTCAAAGGGGTGCTACTTCCGATGACACATAGTCCTCTGAACAGAACAGCTGTAATTGGCTGTCGACCAGCGTCGCTAGAAGCGACAGTCGCCGATGAATTTCCCGTGAACTCAAGCGAGATGCAACGTAGACATTCACGGTTGATGAACACTTGCCACGGTTCCCTGATTCGCTCTCTGATGCGAACGGGTAACATGTTTTTTAAGTCAGTGCAATCAATAAAAGCTCTAAATCTGTATCAATTTACCGACTTAAAATATTGCATTAAGGAGCTCAATAAAATTTAACTCAGAGAATATATAACCTTAGAAAGAGAAATATGAGTGGGAACGCACTGTGTTTATTAATTTATTGTAAAGCGGGCATAGGCAGTTTGAAACTTTTCTCTTGACAGCAAATTATTTATTTACTTATTACCAATCTAACTGGCTTCATGTTGGCACAGGACTTGGATACAGTGTTACTTCACTATCGTCCGTAAGAGTAATGGTAAATAAAGCTCGCGTTATTTTGGCAGTACTTTCGAATTTATTTAAACTTAAATCTATCGCCAACATTGACCATCATTTCAATTCGGTTGCTCTTTTGACGCAATTATGTTTGTTCTGGATCGAGCGTGTGGAACGATTATTATCTTGTGACTTAGTTTGTTGTGTTATTAACTTGTATTTTTATATCAAATCGTCGCTTTTGTGACTACTATGAATATTTTTCAGATATTACTGAAAATCATAGAATTTGGCAATTCGTTTTAGACAGCCATATTGCATATTCTTCTGTAAAGTTACATGACTTTGAGTATACAGTTTAGACATCTACACTACGATTCACCTAAAAGTGGAAAGAGAAAATTCGACAATGTCGTCCAGAGAAGTAAAATGCGTTATGCCAACTTCAACGAAATAGAATCCACACGTACAGTGAAACTACCACATGGAACGCGTTCCGAATGCATTTCTGAATTCAAGAATTGCGAAGCATACGTTTCACCAGCCGTTTTTGTGGCCATCTAAATAATACAGGAACAATTATAAAATATAAATTATGAGCGAGTTACAGAGGAATGTTGGCTACAAATTCACGAAAATATAGGATTATATAGTTTAAAAAATGGTAAATATAGTATGAGGAAAAATGATGCGAAGCAATAATTATAAGAGACTAGCGTGGCTGCGTGATTGGTGCATCGCAATAATTTCCAATAGATCTGAGGGTAAAGCTGTGTAAAACTTAAATAGTCAATGTGTATCAATATAAATCCACTAGTGATTGAGAAACTCCATGCTTTCCCCAATCAAGATTGTATTTGTTAGGGTGGCCTGTGGCTTTCCATTTTTACATGAACTGCAGTACACTAATCAGGTATTAATTTCCTGGTATTATATGAATAATACCAGATAGTGTTCTCCAAATTATTTGGTATTATAATCTGAAGAGGCCTATCTCGTATTGACTTTCAAGTGACTTGGACATTTAAAGGCATGTTCAAATAGTATATGTCACACACACACACAAGTTTGGCATTTCCAACACTTGGTCTATTCAATCGCCATACCTTATTTCTAATTGTACAGTTTCTTAATAACCTTTTTCTCCTCTCGTATGAGTCCAGTTTCAAAACTGAAGTACCATTGCGAAGATAATTTGTAATCACACATAATAAGTATTTACTTTCTAATGCAAATTAATTTCGAATAGTCCTTAGTTCTTAAATGATCTCCCAGTAGCGCTATCTGCAGTGTGACAGCATTAGAAGATAAAGATGTAAATAAATAAACACTCTTTAACTTTACTGTCTTCGTGGACATCGCATTTCAGAAAACATTGTCGTTCCTTCTGAAATACATGACCGAATGTTAGAGGAAACCAATGTTGGGGGTTATCTAATCAAAGTAAGTGGTTTGTGTAAAGCATCGCACAGGAAGTTGATACGTATACACTCTCTAATGGTTTTCCTTCGATGAGTTCCTTCCCGAGTATTCGCTCGGTTTTAGCCAGTTTTTGGAGAATAAATAAAAAATGTATCTGTCTAAAAAATTATTAGAAACTGATACTTGATAAACCAACTATGTTCAAGTTATTTAAAGTTCATTTCATAATCATTTTTCATTAATTTTTCTTGGTTAAAGATAAGAAATAAATGTATATATTTTTGCAAAACTGAAAAAAAGTAGTTTATACAAAAATAAAATAAAATACCGTTTCTAATACAGAACACAAAAATGGGTTCAATTGCTTTATTAATGTGAAAGAAAACGATTTTCAGTCTGAGAAAGTAATAAGTATTTCTAAAGAATATTTCTGACAAGCACTTATAGTACTGGTTCCAATGGTTCACCGGAGTGATAGAACTGTACTTAAATAAATCAGATTTTATTTTAAGTGTACGTAGACTTCAATTATTTTTCAAACTTCTTAGATTCTTCAAAAAATATTTGTTCAATATTTGAGAAAAAATGAAGTAAATGCTTTATATTTGAAGTGTGTGTGTGTGTGTGTATATATATATATATATATATATATATATATATATATATATATATATATATATATATATATATATATATATATATATATATATACATATTATTTGAACACGTACAATGTTGGTGTGAAGCCTAATTTTTGCAAGATCTCTGAGTACATACCCCGAAAACATATCATTCGTAAAGATGAAAGAGAAGGTGAAGAGAAAAGTTTAGAAGTATTTTTTTTCTCTGTAATAATCAAGTGTATGTAATATAAATATTTATCTCTAGAAAAAATGTTTTGAAATTTAGTTCCCTTTATTTTAAAAAAGGTGTAATAAAAAATTTAATACAAATGTTTTATTCAGATATTCCTTGACTACCCATATATCACAAATAAATAGATATGTTTACACAAATAAATTTTAGAACTAAGAAGATTAAAAATATAAAACTTGTTGCATGCGGTATAATACCAATATATTACGATGTCAATTGAAATAGAAATTTATTATATTGGTAAATGTAACACGTGATGGAAACTATACACAAATATTTTAGAATAGTATTTATGAGAAAAAGGGCGACCCGTGGCGTAGTGCCTAACGCCTTCTACCTCTGGGGATGCCGGTTCAAAGCCTGTCCGATCCAAGTAAAATCCGAGGTGGTGGACGGAGCGGTGTTCGCGGTTCTCTCGTTTCCCCTGCCTATCATCATCCACCCCCATTTCATTCATAATAATTCACCCCCATTTCATTCACAATCACCGCTTCAGGGGAGGTGCTGCAGGAAGGGCATCCGGCACCCTAGTATTCCCCAGCTACATAAAACGAAGCATCATATCCATACCCATTCGCCGACCCCACTTGAATTGGGAATAATAGGGCCAGATAGGTATATTAGTATTTATGAGAAATGTTTAGAAAAAATAGGTAATTCCACATAAATACTTGTCAAGGAGCTTTGTTTTCTTACAGAGTTTAATAGTTCTTTATATACAAATATGTATATATTAATATTTTTTAATAAAAGTATTTTTCACTTGTGTTTATTTATATGAGAAATCTGCTTTCACAATAAAACTAGTAACACAATACATTGCACGATAAAAAAATAAGCACATTTAACCGTGGAACGATTTGGAGTGTTTTGTACTCTCAATCTTTAACGAAAAGTGTCTCAGCGTAAGATACTCAACTCACGTTTGCATAGTACGATTTTATTACACTAGACACACCAAGTCACGTTCAAAATAGGAATTAGCCACGAGTTTGTCCCATAAGAAAGAATTGGATAATGAATAGCAAAGACAAAAAAAAAAGAAGGGAAGTTAAAGAAATGTTAGACAAAACGAATACTGAACACTGTCAGCTCGTATACAGCACCGTTTGGTGACAAGAATACAGTGATTTCGCCAACCCTATACTCGTTCCGTGTAGCTGTTTTACTTGTGAAGTAGTCAAGTAAGTAGAGCAACATGCGGTTTTGAAAATTGAACAGCTTTTTGCGCACTAGTGAATTTAGCTATAGATGTCACCTCTTTCCTCCACGACAGAACTTCCTTTATTAGTTTATAAACCATGTACCTTAGCAATATTATAATCTATATTATAATAATTTATCTGATAATGCGATGTTTATCAAAGAGAGACTATTACGATCGTTTGAACAAGTTGAATGACAATGGTAGACAGGGTGAGGAGGCGAACGGGGTGGCGCCGTGGTAGCTTCTCAGCGCAAGTTGAAATCTCGATTTCGAATACCGATCTCGTTTCTTATTTTCATTCAATATAACATCATTGACCAGAAAAGATTTATTTACACTTTAATGCTTGATTCAGCCAAGTAAGAAATATCATCAGCAGAAATACATTCATAAGATAGTATTTTGATTCTTTGTTTTCCAACGCTTTCAAGAACCCTGCTTGCGTATACATTTCCCTTTTAAAGCACCCGAGGGAAACGTAAACAAAGGAAGGCAGCAAACAAGATCTACAGTAGAGTGGGTGAATTCCTTGGTACTAACTACCTCTCTTGTAAGTTCATTAATTAAGTCAAGTCCTATTTTGATATCAATAAATTATGACCAATAAAACAATCACATCATTTATTACCACAGGCTTCTTTTGCGTTACGTGAAGGATAATTCATTTCTTACCAAGCCTATAAGATGATAAAAATATATTTCTTTACCACAGTCATGTGAGAGGTGTAAAAAAAAATTATAATGTATAATGGTAATGTTTGTCGGTTTTATATCGATTTATATTTGCATTGCAGTCGTAATTAGCGTTTCCACATAAAACAATATATGGGTGACTTATCTTAGCTGGGAAGAAATGTAAGTGTTCGGTAATCCATATTATTAGATGAAAATAACGTTTTTCGTGTGATCTTAAATCTAGCCACGACTTAAAAAGTCGTTCGATCCTCAAAGTGTATAATTCGTGATAGTTTAACGGGTTTCCTGATATTTTGTTTCGAAGTGCAAAATGGATTTGACCGCTGCCGCTGGTGTGATCATGATTAATCACTTGCGTCAATAAGAATGTTAGCGAATTGATTATCGACAATTCGACGTAAATGCAATTCATTTCCTCATTCTGATTCTCCTAACAACGATAAATGTGTCAATGTAACTTATCTTGAAATGAAAATGAATTGTGTAGACGTGTTTGGAGTATCTGTTCCTCATCGTATTAATTGTGAAGAGATGCTTGAATGGATACAGGTTTCTTGTATTTTGGAAAAGAAGTCTTTAAAAGGAAAGAAGAATAAAATTATGTGCGGCGTATATAGGTCAATATGAATAAAGTTTAAGTAACATTTAAATGACTATTTTATTTTCGAATTTTATATCTTCATTATATTTGTAATGAAAGATCACGGTAAAGAATGTTATTGAGAGAGATTGGCGTTCCATTTCACCTCTTTCTATGTGTTTCTGATTCAAGTTCAGCCCATTACGAGCGTTTCCTTTCAAAAATAAAAATAAAATTTAGAAAGAAACCAGCTTCTGTCATCTTAACAACTTTCACGAAGAGCTGTCAGTTCCAGAAGCTTCACCCTTACATTTGACACACATTGAGACGGAAACGGTTCTACCACCACATCTACCAACGAAGGCAGTTTTTTTTGAAGACTCAGAGATAGTGACAATCATATCAGTCCTTTTCTACGTCGTGAATATAAAAATTAATTTGAGTTTGTTTAATATAATATTTTCCATTGTATTAATTTTGTCGTAGAAGGGCGGTGGTTCCGAATATGAGACCCGTTATGTTTTTCGTGTACTACTAGAAAACAAAAGGATGTATTAAAATCAAACTGATATTCTTTATAGACACATATTTACCTTTCTAAGACATAAAGAACACACACATTTTATGTATGATACAGAAAAATATATATGAAACAAAAATATTTTTATTTTCTTTTGTAAATAATATATATTTGGGGTAAAAAAGTGGTCTATATATGAAACCCCTTTTTTATTTCCATGAAAATGTTCGGAGTTGTCGATTAAATATAAAATAAACTTTTAAACATTATTTTACCACATATTATATTCATGCACGTAATAAGTAACAAGAAACGTCAATTACAAAAATGAATGAAGACTTTCACGTCTGGAATGGTTAATAAGAAAACTATTTTCCGGGCTGAGTTGCTGTGGTCTTATTTGGATTTCTCCAGACGTTTCGCTTACAGCTGCGGTAAGTGTGGGGACGTGGCTTACGAGAACGCAAGACACGGGTAGAAGCGCTTGTTTTTTTAATAATTTTTTTATTGATGAAATCCATCGGTTAACCTTGTAGACCTACAAAATGATTTCCAGTGATCCAGGAGAAATTCATGGGCGGGAGAAACCATTCGGCACCTCTGAGGACTATTTAATTGCGTCAGATGAAGTGTACAAGTCACTTGCAGAATAAATCTGTGAAAGAAAGTTCCCTATGGCTATTTGATGTTGGAAAATCGGGAGAAGAGTATATGCATGGGGAATATATTAAGGATACTGCAGAATGTAAGGGTGATTGTGCCTAAATGATAGTAAACCGGACCGTGGACGTTAAGAAGGTTAAAAAAGAAATGATTGGAGAGTCTGAGAAAGGAATTCCTTCGATAGCAGTAACTAAAGTCTGAATGTAAAATTTCCGTCTTGATAAACCATAGCGCATTTACTGATATTCGTAAAAATTTATTCTGAAAGTGATGATGTTTGGTAATGAGGTGAGTGACCGCATTACACCATACGTGGCATACTTAGAGTGGAAGTGGAAGAAAGGTTTGAGTATTCTAAGAGCCACTTTTCTCCCTCATACGTTTATACGGGGTGATTATGGGTCGTAGCTGATATAATCTACGAAGAAAGAATATTAGAAATTTTGTCACCTACGTTGTTCCCTAGTAAGTCGAGTATCTAAATGGACACCAGGATACTAGACTGCGGTGTTGAACGAGGTCCAGAGAATGGGAGAAGGTAAGCCAATGGAGTTAAGAGTCGAAAGCGTTACTGTAGATAGACGCATGCGCTGCTCTACATCTCTTTCCGCAGTCAAGATAAATTACATTGCGATCTACCTTCGACAAAATGGACAGGTGGTGAGAGGTAATGGGAGTGCGCTGTGCATGTTGGCTGTCGAAAGAAAATATTTGTGGGAAAGTCCAAAACCAGACGAATGGCTCGAAAGAGAAGGAGAGAGAGAGAGTGGTGTTGAATGTATTAGTGACCACCATGGTGATTGATTGGTACGTAATTACAAGTAGCAGTTAATCTCATCACTCAACATCTATCCAATTAGGAATCGAATCACTTATTATAAACAGCATTTACGTATGATATGCGTAAAAGCATCAGCAATTTTGCGACCTCACGAGAAAAATTCAGCTTTTCGTACATAAATTTCGGAATATTTAGAAAAAGGATTTTAAAAAATGTTAACAACGTTTTCGATAGGATGACGTTTCCTGTTAGAGAAATTTTAATTTTAAGTGGAAATCTGGAATGTATTAAATAAAAAGCAAGAAATTGCGATGTTCAAAAAGTCGTGTCGTCGAAGCCCCGTGTCAAGTTGTGACATGGGGATTTCTAAAACGGAACTGTGTATTTTTAGAGCTGCTTTATAACTAAAAAAAAGTAAATAAAATTATATAATATTTAATTTGAACTAATAACAAAAGCGTATCAGCGCAGCCAATATTTAAAATTGTTAAGGTGGGACCAGCACTCCAGGTTAGTCAAATCACGGAGATGTATAATTGTTTTTTATTATTACTCTAACTGTTTTGAAACGCAAAAATATGAATAGTAACGAAGAAAAAACACAACTTAATTTGCATCTGTCCGTTAATAATATGGTATAAACAATATTCAGGAACTCGCTTGACTCGTTTGAAATGCATAAGAGCATGTAAGAACATGGCGGCCGAACACAACGGTTTCGTGATTTATACATCTCACCTCAAAGGAAAAAGTGAAACATCATTCTCAGATGTTTTCAGAAAATGTTCTCAGAAAATTTACTATAAATCAAAGTAAACTTCCGCCAGTTTTATGGTGTAAACGCTGGTCTTATTTTTTAAATAAATGTTTTCTCTCAAAGACGTAATGTAATTCACCATCAATTATAATTGCAATTATTTCTTTACAATGGCCAATGAGGTATATATTAAACAAGTTGAAATTACATATTACTCTGTTTATTTATGCAAATATTTCAGGTAATTTTTTAATTTAATTCAACCTACACTAGTGCTACCTGAAGCCGGAAGGACCCTCCTCGTTGCGCGAAAAGTCATTTCCTTCCCATTCATCAAATTCGGAAATGTGTATTCAGAATACTTGAAAAAGAATATTTATTGTGAATAGTACAATTAATCTCGTATATTATATTTATTTACTCTACATTTTAAAATCAAAATAGTAGATTTAAATTGTTACATACAATTTAATGTAAAACATGTTTAATCAAGTGAATTCATTTTTGGGTTCAAAACAAATATTTTTACTCTGGTAAATAAAGCATTTACTTGCATCAAGAAATATGAAAAGAATCGTCATTTTCCCAAATCTTTTCTCTTCTAATAGGATACTTCTAGAATATATTCTTAGTACAAGGAGAGAAATTACATAGTGTATACTCGAACTAAAGAGGTAAGTAAATACAGAATATTTCAATGAATATTACATAATGTACTAGAATGACATGACGCGTGCAAATCGCTTGTCTCGTCTTGTGTACTGTAATCTCGAAACAACGCCAGTAGCAGTGATGCTTGTGGACGTCAGTTCCAGGCAGATATGCTGCGTGAGAGGAACAGAGTTCACGCGTCACTGGACAGTCGGGAACGGTTTACACTTTTATAATAAGTTTATCACAAAATTATTTCACCAAAAAAATTCGACTGACGGTTCAATTTAAATTTTAATTCTAATATCTCGCATAGCCGATAATTTATCTGTAAAATATTACAATACTTAGAAGAAATTATTACAAAAAATCTCTTAGATTGTGAATTAATGAATTAATTTTAATGAGAATATTTTGGAAACTATTTTCTTGTTTTGACAATCGTTACGTACACAGCCGAATGCTGTAAAGTGTTGAAAGAACATCATAGCGGAATGAGGTGTACAGCATGACAAATGACATTCATTTTTTAAAACGTTTTTCAAATAAACATTCACAAATTCGCCCCACATACTGTATAAAGCAAAGTATTTGAAGTGTTAATAGTTCAAAAGATTTATTTAAACGAACTAAATTCACAGCATAGAAAATGTATAGTTTTACAATATTTGAACGTAACAATGTAAAATGCCAAACAGCTTTGGAAAGTATTGTTTGCAAGTATTAGATCATACCTGAAGACGTGGAACAGAAAATTCTCTCATTTAGTACGTAGCGCCGAATACCTTTCCGTATCTTTGCATTTATCTCTCTACGGCGTTTTGGATGAACGATTGGAAACCGCGCAACACAACTCCCGCTCTCGCCCAGCAGCTGCCAGCTAAGGTACAAACTATGCTGGGTCTGCTTAGGGGGGTGGTCGCACTTTCCACGAAAACAGCGCATTGCCTTTCGCCGTACTTTGGTGGTCCGTGAGGATATCTGCGCCGGTTTAGTAAACCCTTTGCCGTAAATGACAAATGTTTTCAGAAAAGCGTCTCTCTTCCTACTCTTTCATCCCTGCGCCCTCACATTGGGTTCGGGTGCCAGAGCGAGAGTTGTGTCGCGCGGTTTATATCAGAGGTCGCGCAATTCGTCAGACAACGGGAGACAAACTTCAGTTGTCGAACAAGATAAAGTGAGAGGCACGATGTGTAATACATCACATCATTTTTTATGTTAAACTTTTTTGACAAGAAGTTAGTAAAGATGTTTGATGCTAAAATATTATTTATGAAACGAAGCTGAAAAATCTGCATAGAATGTATTTGATATGAATTAGATGATATCCCATTGCTTCAAGTGAGGTGCTCCAGGTGATTTTGAGAATAATGCCATTCAACCTACTTATCCAGAAGATTAAGATTCGAAATAACAAATATATACTAATGGACTGATGTTGTTAAAATGAAAAATAAATACTAATGGACAAAAGTTAAGAAATTAGTTTAAAAACTGGAGAAAAATACATCCAAAGTATGTCAGATTACATGAGCGATTTACAAAAAACATATCAATAAATACGAGACGTGATAGAAGATAAATGATTAGCACAAACTTCGAAAATGACTGAATTTTTGTCGAGACAAGGTGTCTTCCTGATATATTCACGACGGATGGGACAATATCTGAATGTGTGAAAGAGGTTAAAAAAACGCCAGAATATGTTTTACAGAACTGCCTTTTTATCGAGACAAACGCACAACGCATTACTTACAATACGGCACGACAAACTTAATAAGCACAAAGGGCAAATATGACATATTCCATCAATATAAAACAGAAATATGAACAATACGATCGTCTTTACGATAAATAATAGATACGTTCCCCCCTCTCACATACGAGACATTAAAAGAGAAACTTGAGAAACTACACTACAATGATGACACTAATGAGTAATGAGCCAATTATTAAAAAAAACCTTGAAATGATTTTTGTTTGAATACAAGGTATTTCAATAGTTTAGTTAATGGAAAGGAATAAATTAATGAGCAAAATCAAACTAAACTGTGTTTGAGAAGATTGATCGTGTACTGATGTCATTAAAGCGAGCGCACCCAGCGTAGTGAGGCTTGAGAGAAAGTGAACGAATAAACTTTTTAAAGCGATGTTGCCTGTCCAAACTGCAGTATCCATGAACACATTAGTACTGCATAGAAAAGAGAGAAAATAGTGTTCAGACGTATGTTTATTTTTCAATGTTCTCAAGTGTTTCTCTATATTTCAATTCAAGTTTATTTATTTACTTCTTTTGACAGTAAATTTATTTTATATTTTATTTACTTTATTTTAAAATAATTTATAAAAATGTTTAAAGTTAAAATGTAAGATTATGCCTACCTTTTAGATTTAAGATATTCCTATAAACTTATTTTTGTAATTAATATTCATATTGATCAATTCAATCATTATTAATAAATATAATTATAAATANGACAAGACCTAGAACTGTCTCTTATACACATCTAGATGTGTATAAGAGACAGTATATATATATATATAATTTCTACATAAGGGTTTATAAGGGTCGGATAAATATGCCTGTTGTTCAGTTGTCTTGATGCTCTCCAGTTTTCTCTCCAGGGATTGCTTTCCTCTGTCTCGAAATCTCTTATCATACTCATACGAATGTGGTCGATTTTCCACAGAGAGATTGCTATTCTCTCATCTCCTTCAATGACTGTCTGTCGTCCTCGCAAATGCAGAGAGCAGCTCCTTTTGAAGAGGAAATGAGATACAACGTAAGCTACAGTTCACTCTGTTCAATTTCCATCCAACTCACGCGAACTGTCACGATTCGTTTGGAGAACATAAGGTTGATCGTATCTCAACGGGGAAGACATTAATCCGACTTTAATTAGAAAATTTGGGAAATGTCACAGGCCATCACATTGTATTTCACGATTTCAGAAACAGTGGTTTAATTCGATAATAACATGAAAAAATATTGTGGTAAACTTTAAGCTATTTTATATAACGAAATAGTGAAATTTATAGAATGAAAATGACAAATTTTTGGTGACAATATTTGTCTCATTTCTATTACGAGTCGCGATAACTGAGAACGAGTTTCCTTCTAGATTATTTAATGTGACAGGAAATATAATGATATATTTATTCATCTTAAGCAATCATTTCAGGGACATACAAATTGAGCGTGCAAAGATCCCCGTAAGTAAATTCTTCTATTGATCTATTTAAAACATAGACGAATGCCACGCGATAAAATAAAGCAAATAAACCACGATAATGCTTATCGCGAGAAGTTTCTCAGTATAATTTTATTTTATTAATTTTCTTCAAACCGTGCGTAACACGGGAATGTGTCCATAAAACCATCGGTGCCTGTTTCATATTTCATGGTCATCATTAGAAAAATACATAAATAAAGTAGAAGAAAAATATCTACATCTCGACTTCTAATCAGCGGCAAACATTCATTACTTTGAAAGGTAAGGTCTCGTAACTACAATAAAGCTACTGACTTAACATTCACAAACTTTTATGTTGGTACGACAGGGACAAAATTAAAGCGACTTGTCCAAACCCATGGTAATTTTTTTGATGACTTTTCACGTTTAGGTATATGTTTGTGTTTTCACGGTATGTTTGGCTTGTGAAAAATGTGATTACCAAAAATATAAATAAATAATCGTACTTTTTTTAAATGTTGAGCTCTGCCAACATAACCTATTCCCAAATGTTCATTAACTACGCACTTCTATGAATATGCCAATATTACTTGGTGACGAAGACATACACCTTCTCTCACACATAACCACATTATAACATACATTATTGATTAAAATATACAAGATGGAAACACTTAAACATACACAGGAAAAAAATAAAAATAAAATGGGCATTGAGACAGAGAGGAAGTTTTGATTTTCTTTGGAGAATATATAGAAAGTATTAAATAAGAAAAAATAATTATGAGCATAACATATACATAAACAAGTACATACCGGATTCGTGGTAATCCATCAAAATGTCTCTATTTTAGTATTTCTATATCATTATAAAGAAGTTTTTGTACCCATATATTTGCTGATAAAACGGCATGGATTTTAAAAATCGAGTGAGTCTTGACAACAAATACAACTGTTACATTCCGGGCTATTATTAAGCCTGCCCGGCGACTCTCCTCCAGATTGTTACGTGCCTCTTTTTATTTTAATTACGTACTCGGCGCTTCCACCATATTTTTACGTGCCCGCCTTCACTATTAAAGTACTCGCTACTAACTGAAACCTCTGGGCTCTTACTTAGCCCTAATGAAAGGATTGCTTTATTAAATTATTTATTCACTTAGCTACTCGCTTGGCTTGTGAAGTAACATCCACAATTACGAAAGGCCGGTTCGACTAAGGCAGAAATAAGCCAGGATCATTTTTCCTACTGCTGTAATAATATTAAGGAAATTATAGAAACCATTGAATTAAACACTTTATTTAACCAATTGGTCACAGCTGTTACCAATACCCACAACAATACACCCAACGAAACAATAAGAATTCACAAGTACAATGATCATAGTACCTGGAAGGATACTCAGCAATATACCGAACAATTATAATGAATTACAAGTTCAACAACCATAGTACTAGCTTTACGGAACACGCGTTGATGACGCGTGCTTCGGAGCGTGAGCCTCGCCTCACACTGGCACACGCGGTTCGCTTCGCTGCATCCTCGAAGGGGCTTCTTTGTTCGTTCAAAAATGAACGTCTTGGGGTGGGGTGGGGAGAGGCCAATCAAATGCATTTTATTATTAGGATGACCGAACCATGAACTATTTTTACAATGAGATAATGGTACTCGTTCGTTCCTATTGGCTGTCAGAACCGCTGTCAAGTCGTCTCTGAAAAGACGCTGCTGACATAGCGTAGCTCCCACGTCCTCGAAGCACTGATCACTGTCAGCGGAAGCGAGGGTTCAGATTTTCTGCTTGCTACCGTGGGACGCGAGTGCTGTTACTTACCTACGAGTAAAAATAATCATGACCGCATATAATATTATAACAGTATTCATGATGGTTAATTCGTAAAATAAAAGGAAAAGAATAAAATTAGCATTTACCACGAATTTCTAGATGGAGACCGTGACACAACAAACAACTCTCAGGTATTAAAAAATTAAAGGAGAATGAAAGAGTAGAAATATTTTTTGATTTGAATTTGTTAGTTTTCATTTACCTACAAAGCATAGTGTTCGTGTAGTGTACTTAATAGAAAGTTAATTTTCACCGATGGCCTTCATTCTGATTTGTTGGTTCCATTGATATATCGGTCACAAGTTTAGGCTAATTTTAACTGCATTCTAATAAAAGTTCTGAATTGTAATATTATACCGGGAATTTTATATAATAAACAAACAAATATTTATTTTCGAAAGTATACAAATGACAAATTAAAAGTTATATATCTTTTCCCTCTCCGTTTCACGTTTCTCATAATTTTTCAAGTTTCAGTGACTAAAGAGATTAATTGCACCAGAGAAAGATGATGAAACACCTGTCAGACAGCAGAGAACGGAAAGCTTGGTGATAGAAAGCGTTCCTGCTCTATGATCATGACAGACGTTTCATCTCATGCAGAGCGTGCATGCGAGAATGCACGCAATTTCTCCTTTTCACTTATTTGTTTCCCTTTTCCGCCACTCCTCTTTATCGAGAGCTTTCCTCATCAGTGACAAATACTGAGGACCCGTTTATCAGGAAATCTATTCTAAAGTAAATAACGAAAGATATGAATGCTAATTTATACAAAATTATTTATTTTTTAAATTCCTGTATTTGCTTTATCATCCGATATACATTTTCCCTCTTACTAGTATACATTTATAGTATACGTTTTAACGAACCTTCGCTCCTCAAAAATTAGACTGCGAGTTGTCTCTTTGAGCCTCTGTGTATGTTTTATGTGATTATCGTGTATCAATGAGTGTCCAAAACTGACCTGCTTCGTACCGGAGTTCATATTGTAATGATAGGGTTTACCCTTTTCTCCAATTTAGAGTAGACAAAAATAACAAGTTTATACACAAAATCTCGATTATTTATATGGGTGACATCTAACGGAAATAATATACCAAACAGAACCTAGAAAATAATTTCTACACCTTTGCACACATTCAAATAACATGAAAAGTAATAGAAACCTGTGATGAAATATTAGAATTAATGATGATTATCCACGGAAATTGAAGTGACCTCTATTTGTTTAGATGATACAGTGAAAATATCGAAATTATGGAAGTCATATTAGCGTTATGCAACCATATATCCTGTCACACCCGCTGTAACAGGTGAGTCCGTAGAACTCACTTTCTGGTTTAGGGAGGGGGTCCGAATGCTCAGCTCTACAGGGGAGATGGCCACGTGTGGAGGGATCGGGGGAAAACACACTTCAACACATTATTCAACATTTAATACGCATTCACACCACAATAAAATAATACAAAAAGAACTTGAGAAAGAGAAAAAGAAAGCAACCAACAAAAATCATATGACCGTGCCGCAGANGGTAAACTTCTCTTTGAAAACATTAAGGCGAAACTGTGAGAAACATTTGCAGTGAGAGAACAGAGTTTGAAAGTGATTCAGACTAATTCAGAGAGGAAAGAAAATCTCCAAACCTTTGGACATAACATCCCAAACTTATGTTGGAATAAATGACCGAACAATAATGTTGGAATGTCATATACAACGGTTTAGAGAAATACTTTCCTTCTTTCTCACATTCACGGTGTTTCCTCAGTATGGATTTATTGTTTAGAGGCGTTTCCCTTGGTGACGTCATCAAAAGTGTAAATATCATATGATGTTCGAATAATCGCGTCAGGAAGCATCGATGGATGAACTCTACTGAAACTTTATGAGAGTAAATCGAGTCAATGTTAGGTGATGAATAAAATATCCGTGAAAATGATAATCGTATTTGTAAAAACCGAACACGTAGTTGTAGCCAGGGAATATGTGGTTGAGATGAGAACACATGTTCGCAGACGAACAAGTTTCGACATGAACCTTTAGAAAGACGAGCCACAAAATTAAATACAAAAAAGAGCACCGAAAGAAAGAGCGAATGTCAGGGAATATTATTTCCCAAAGGAACGTGGGAGTACGCTTGCGACAACCACCTAAAAAGGGTCACGGCAGATGTCCTTTGGGGACATGATTCCCAAAGCTAAGAATCTTTAGAAAGACGAGGGTGAAATTCTAAATGTAGCAATAAAATCAATTTCTGACCCAAAAAAGGGTACCGCGCCGCCTAGCAATGAAACAATAAAAGAGAAGATCTTAGAAGCATGCCGCCCGCGCAGATGTACAGAGCAAAATTAACAAAATGGCCGACAGACCTTCATCTAGAGGAAAGAATCTTGGAAGTAGAGAGAGGGGGTTTCACCAATGGGATATCACGAGGGGGCGGAGTCAAGTAGTATGATTGGGAACAAGAAAATGCAACATACATCTTTTCGGAAACTACCAATTAAAATTAAGAGGTGGAAAAGAACCAAAGTCTTGAAGTAGAAAGAAGCTATGATAAGAGGGGGAACGTCACGTGACACGTCATGGTCTATAGAAAATAGGACACAGGAGCACTTGGGTCAGATGGTGAGAAATTTTTCGAGTATTTTGGTGCGAGTCAGATGTGAGAAAATTTTCGATAATTTGTTTGAATCAGCTAGTGAGAAAATTTTCGATTATTAAGTCAGATGATGAGACTGTTTATTTGTTCGGTACTGATGGTGAGAAACGTTGAGACGGTTTTATTTGTCCGAGTCAGAAATTGAAACTTGGTGAGAGTGTCTTTTTGTGATGTGAGACGAATGAAAACGTGTGACTAAAAAAAGGGCGAATGGGACTCGCGTAGTACAAAATAGTTCGAACGAACGAGTGAGGGACCTGAAAGGGTCAAGCTAATAACGTTTTAGAAGTTGGAAGGCTGTCACAGATCACTTCAGACAATTAATAAACCAAAGAAGGCATCGTCATTGCTTAGACAATAAAAGAAAAGGAAGTTACACTGTGATCTGTCACAAGACATGCGAAGCGCATTCATGCAGTGAGCTAACGATAATATTAAATGTAGCAAAAGGCGAAAATAAATTAATAAGAAGGGAGTCTGGAAACTCTAAGACGTGACAAGACCTAGAAAGTGAAGGGAATGGGGAAAATGGATTAGACAGAAAGGAGAGAACGAACATTAGTGCAGCACGCGGAACCAGGTTCGAAAATAATAACACCAAATGGGACATGTCTTCATCTCGTCCGGCATCAAGAGACATCTAGAGTGGCGTGTAATAGTGTAAAGGGGATTTATCAATGTCATTTTGGGCCTTGTAAACTACAAATTGTCATATCAAAGTCAGCAGGCCAAGTGCAACAATTGAAGTGTCTAATTGTGACGAGAGGGTAATGAACGAAGAGGCCCACGAAGAAGAAGATCTTGGTGAGTACCCTGTAAAAAGACGTTCCAAGAGCGCAGTAGGCGAAATAATGTGTAGTAGTCTGAATATTGACCAGTGTATTGTGTAGTAATTAAGTTAGTAATAGAACGAATAATAAAATGTTTTGTNTTTTAACATTAATCACTGATTAATAGTTGATCTTGACTGGTGAAAACGATCATTATTTAGGATTGCTACAAATTTTATTTTCACCTATGTCTTACACTGATCACTTTATGCCAAACATCCGTCATGTAATTACTTCAAAGACACTATATTTCTTATGCATATATTTCTTCCGTGGAACCTACACGTGGAGAAGATATGTGACAACTATATTATATCGATTTTCAATATCTGGATTAATCTGGCAAACCTCTCTGTATAACCACTCAGTAAGAAAGTAACATTCCGTCAAAATTTCAAGCTCTCATGTTCAATAGTATTCTCCTTACGTTAATGAAAGATTCATTCGGTAAATCAGCCAATATTTTCCAACCTCCCAGAATAACGTCACTTATGTTGAGTTGGGGTTGGTTAAAGAATTGTTCACCTTTTCCAGGAACCAGGTTTCGTACACATTCCGAGTTAGATTCCCAGGACAATTCCTATATTCCCCAGAGATAATTGAGTTCGATTGGTTCAGTTGGGTTAAACACTTAATAAAGACGAAAATAATCATTGTATAATATTTTACCCAAAACAATAAAATACCCAATTATGTATTATGAGTTTCAAAGAAACCTTTCAGAAGTTTCCAAAATATGTCAATGTGAAAAAAAAACGCTTACTCTTCCAGTGCTTCCTATATGGATCTACTTTCCTTTTGGTCTTCATCTGATTGATTCTATTCCTAAATTGAACTCTTCATTACAGTATATCAGTATAATTACGAAGTGATTTTTCAAATTCGTTCCATTTTAAATGTTCAAATGATTAATACGAAGAATTGTCAGTGTTTCAATATAATTTCACATTAATTTTTAGTCACTTCTTACGTGTAAATTGAGCAAGATAAACCTCTCTGTTTTTCCCTTCGTTAAAAACATAACTCTCTTCGAAAACTTATCTTGTATTTCGAAATACCAATCTACAGTATTTGTTAATTTGCGAATCATTTTAATTACTCAACAAACTGAAATATCTTAGAATGGAAATTGTTTGATATCACTTGTCTTTTTTAATAGTTTAGATCAGTTAATAATTTCCCTTCTTTCTAAAAAATGGCACGTGTGGTTCAACTCTCCTCTCCTGGAATGAGAAACCTTACTCTATTTACAATTTGAATGCATTACTTGTGTGCGTACTTTGCTGTCAAACATTCTCCTTGGCTGAGACAATGTACACACGCTCTGCGTATCGCTTCGAGTGAGACGTTCCTTGGCTCAATTGTCGCTTTCTCCACCTGCAGCGCCACAGTCGAGCACCTCCCTCAGATATCTTTGTATACCTCCTGTGCGAACGGAGGTCCTTTTACGCATCTAGTGACTCTCGCTTTCTGCTGAGTCATCACCTCCAGTACACTATTCACTAGGAGTACGACGGCTTGAGACGAGATAGGAACACTCTAGTATTCACGTTGCTGTAGCAGTTGGATTTCACAGAATATGTATAAATACAGAACCAGGAACCACACTTCACACCACTGGGTCCCTTCTCTTTGTGCCAAACAATGAATCAGAAATAATTAATGAATGTACTCAAATAAAAATTACCGCATTGTCGAATTAAAAAGATATGATTTGATATTAAAAACATGATTCATTGACAAATTTAAAGAAATGATTGTCAAGAAATGTTTTCATAGTTTAAAAAAGACAGAATCTACTGCATTTCCTATATAATATGCACAAATATTGAATATAATGTAATAAGAATCATTTGACCAGGACGTAGGACAAATTCAATACATGAAATAAATAAGATACTTCACAACTAATCACATTCTCCAAACTGACGGTTACAAACGTAGGATCGACAAGAAGCTCCATACATTGGCAGGTTCGCGGTCATGCACGCAATAGGTCACAGCTGAGACTTTTAGCTACAGGCCGCGCACTGTTAAAAAACACATTTTTTGACAAAAGAAAGATAAGTTTGTTCTGCTATGAACGCAAGGCAGATTACCACGCCAGGCACTGAATAATATTATGTATTTTTTGAGCGCCACAAGCAAAGGACACACCATTACGCATGCATTCCAAAACACTGACAAACTATGCAACGCAAGTGTGCGAGATCCATTTTACCCGTACTTTTTAATAAAGGAATTTGGATATTTCTCGGAGTATATGGATTGAAATAAATGAACCTGTGTTTGGGTGATGTATTTGTTTTAATGCCATATTTTGGTAAAATATCTTACCATGCCACCCAAGTTTTATGAAAATGTCTCCTACAAACGAATAATACTGCATTAAATTATGTCATTTCTAGAGCACCTGATCCCAATATCGAAAGGAAGCAAGCAGAGTTCACTGCTTTGTTCTGAAACAAGTACACCTAAAAAATTCTGATGCCGAGAAAACATCTAAATATTTAATTTTTTGCAGCAGCTCTGGAAATGTATTTAGGAAAATAATTTGTTTGGTATGTCTAAGCTTCACTCTTAGGTTCAATTTGGTAGAGCCAGATTTACTCTATGCATCTGAGCCAGATTTACCTATATACACTCTACACATGAGAAAGAGAAAATAACTCAGATTATTGTAGGTACAACTATCGGGATCAAGGATATGTATCCTGTTTGGAATCATCACAATATAAAACTACTTCCAGATACCAAACTTGACGATGAACTATATTCAAAAAGCTCTTGGATAGGATATAGGAGTAGATATTAAATCCATCGAACATAACAGAACGAGCTGAAGGATCGTCGCTAATTTAATATAAGGTTAGAGAACATAAGAATCCGAGCATTTTATTGTTCAATACATCACCAAACAAAGTATGCTAGCAGTTTAAGCATCTACAGCAAAATCCGGAGTATTGCAGTGATGACGTCTTGGAAGAGTTCTGTAGGGTCAAGTGGGCGAGATCAATGAGTGTTCGTCTTTTATAACATTCCTCTTGCGCTGCACTACATAAGGTCAGGTGGTGGGGACGTTGGTCCAGAGGCAGCGCGGCAGTCATATAAAGAAAAAGCTGCACTTGTTATTCCGTTATTTGTGACCGTAAGTGTAATGCAAATAACTAAGAGGTTGCAGCTGCCGCGGGGACACCCTTTCGTTATACTCAGATGATGAAATGAACATGAAGTTAGGCTTCAATAGAATTATAATTAATTAATTAAATAAGTAACAAATAAAATTAATAAAAGTTTAGAAATAAAAAAAAGAATAAGATTTAAATACAATTATTAATTTGGGATAGTGAATTTAGCAATGAATGAATTTTACATTTGGCTCATCTCTGACAATAGTAATCGTGAAACAACTTGGCTTGGAACTTGCCGAGGGTGCAGCTACCAAACATTTAGGGGGGTGGAGCTCAACCTCTCTGTGAGCTCATGGGAGTACAAGTAAACGAGCTTCATATTCCGCGATATTCTCCCACCCCTCAGTTTTTGTCTTGTGTGCAATATCTGGTGAAAACATAAGACTCTGAAGTGGTTTGTGAAACATGAATAGCCATTGTGGCCACACGAGAAAAGTATATTTATATTTTACATGAAATGAAGTTTATTCTTATGTGATATACAACATGTGTTTGTAGGTGCGATTTCCACAAAATAGGTTTAAGAATAATCTGCTTTTTATGTTTAAAATAAAATTCAGGTTCATTATTCTTGCCCGTATAATTTCATTTAAAGGAAAATGGAATTGAATTCGAGAGCACTCGCGTCTGCATGTTGCTTGTGATAAGCAGAAGATGAAACCACCTGCCGGAAAAGAAGGATTCTCATGGAAGAATTTTCATTTCCGGACGTCTTACCGTATTAAGAACTCTCGTGTAGCAGATCAACTCAAGGGGAAGCGATCTGGGTTATTAGGTCAGAACTTTTGTGATTGAAATCAGATACTGAACTTATTATTTTGAGTAAATACAAAAAATACATTATAACGAAGGAAAAATTGTACTTCTTATATATTACACGTATATTATTTATGAAGATTATGTGTTGGTACGATATGTATTTCCGTAGTTCCGTTAATGCTGTTTTCCTTGATATTACTTTATTCTCTTTCTTTTCTTGTAGTGGTGATGAATTGTTTGACACTACAAAGTGTTGCATATAATTAACAAAAACAAAACCAAAAAAAGGAAGAAAGCAAGATTCTTAGATTTTTCTTAAAATTATAAATTTTTAATTGTCCAAATTGTTTTTAATAATTAGCAGTTTATTTTATAAAATAAATAGAAATTATAGGTTTTTAGAAAGTACATAAATTAAGATATATAATGTACAATGATGAAATGGTTCACACTTTGACGCTAATTAGGTCATTCCGCTTGCTCCAGATCAATAAATGTTTAGAAATCATAATCTTTCAACGAATTTGACATTTTGAAAACAACCCTACTTCAAAGGAAATCATATTTGTGAGTTATAAAAAATTCTTTCATTTTTGTTAAATCGATAAAGTAAAATGAAAATTTCTTAAATATGTACATATTATTCACGTGTTGAAAATATGTACTGTTCTTTTGTGTTCCTCAAGCTAATTTATGTGATTATTTACAATACTAGTATGTTTGCAAATCTATTTTTATCGTTAAAATCATGGAGTGATAGCACATCAATTGGTGAAACCGAACCGTCAGCAATCCGCCATCGAATGTCGTAAATACGTTATGGAAATCAGCATTAAGGTAGGTACAGAGTGATTGGCACTTGAAAAGGGGATTTTGGTACCACGTGACTGCGCTAGTGTCGAATATCGATGCGACTGTTACACCATCTGACATTCCGAACACGAGGTAGAAATGAGATTGACAGTGAGGAAAGGATCAATCGATGTTCACCTCTCTCTGATTACATCAAACAATTAAATGTAAACTAAAGTAGCATTTTGCAAGAGAAATGAAAAGTGAATATTCCTATTAAATGATTTGATAATAGTTGAGTTCATAACAGTTAAAATAGATTATATTCACATGGTGTTTAAGATTCTAATTACATTGATAATCGTATTTTCAGAAAATGAAAATGTTTAGTGGCATCGTATTTTAAAAGGTTCAATTAGTAAAACCGAAGAATTTTTTTCCATAGAACAATTTTGTAATAAATTGAGTTCCGTATAAATCATGAAAATAATGTCTGAGGGGTTAGTAGCAAAATAAATCATTTGGTAATAGGTTTCAGATATTTATGCGTGCAAAAATCATAAAGTTGATGAGAAGATCGGGGGAAGTTGGCATAATGAGTAAGGTGGTATTCGGGTTTTATTTGCTACTCAAGATAATCATAACACTATCCACAATAGTATCGGTCCGATGGACTGAATTCATCCGAGAAGTTTTTATGGAGACTATAAACGCGTTTTTGAAACGATGAATCCTACTCGATAACCAGTTCAGGTATTAGCTCTTTCACTGTGTACTGAAAACTAAAACTACCAAATCCAATCAAAGTAAAATCTGCTATCATATTTGTGTATAGTTGGTGTAAATTTAAGAAAGTGGTAATTTGTTTACACACAATAATTAATAATACTTCAATTCATTATTAATATAAAAAAGAATAATTTTCCAACTAAATATGAATTTCTGGATATTGTCAATTCTGTATCTCTAAACATCTGTTTTTCTTCTGCGCAACATTAATTTTTGTCCGAAAATCGTACACGCTTGAAGTATATTAGATATAGCAACGAACATGTATTTCGTACATAATATACTGTTCTCCTTCTATTGCATATAATACGAAAAAACAAATAAACACTGTATTCGTAATGATTGCAAATTTACAGTGCTTCATGACACACATTTTCGATTCAGTCTTTCTAAATCAGCTATTCCATCAATCACATTAAAGAGTGCCATGTCTCCAACGACACGCAGGTCGGGATGGCGCAACACATGCCGGGGTTACCATCATGACGCCAGTCGACAGCTGACGTGTCTCTGACGGCTATGAAATTGTATAAGGTGAATATTACCTTTATACGTTTTATAGGAACTTTTATAAGAACTTTTATAATAAAATACGATTTATAAGGACGTTTTATAGGTGTTAAGATGGACTATCAAATTAATATGAGTGATAAAAGAGATCTATTTTATAAAATCAGTTTACAGATAATAAAACTATCAGTAAACTAGAGAGAGAATATTCCCTCTGGATATTTACAGTTCTAAGGTCAAACATAAGGGATTTAAATAACAACTTGTATCGGAGATAAAATTTATATTCAATCAGCAACGTTTTTTTCCGGAATATTCTTTGTGAGGTTTTGGGAAGATTTCGAAGGGAACATTCATGCTTGAAGTTTACGTGAAGTAAAGGAGAGTAGATATATTTTACAAATTAAATTCTAAAGTTTTTGTAAATGAAATTCTAAAGTCTAAAGGAATCTAAAATTTTACCTAAATTTAAAGATATCTTAATTCTATTATTCTATTTGTATTATTTTTGTAAAAGACATGAGTATATCATGAAAAAGTACTTCCAAAAATTTTGTTAATAGTAAAATATGTTCTATCTGATTTATTATAAATCTACATTAATTAAAAGTAAAGAATAGATTATGAATGATATACATTTTAAAAATATTGTTAATTTACGATAATGGGAACCACTCGTCAAACAGTTTAAGAAAAATAAATAAAAAATAATGGAAGGAAAAACCTATTCGGAATATTTATAGTCCTTTTCGTCTATTCATTCGTGTAGCAACATTATTCTAAATTACATTCTGCAATTGATGAAGATAAGAATAAAATGATGAATTTACACTTTTTATTCATGAATTATTTTGAATTTGATGTGGTTCTGATCTACTATTTCTTTGCGATTATCTTCGGTTGTAGGGGAACTTAAGGAACGTATATTGGTCCGGAGTAATGAGAGAAATTGTAACTTAAAACCTCACCTCTTTTGCTGAGCGAGAAATCCTAATTGCACTCTTTCACTCAGCAATTTTTTTTATCAGTAATATTACTCGTATGGGAATCAGTTTCTTAACTTTCAAACTACAACAATTAATTTTTAACATTATATACCTCTTTTGCCAACAGATACGCTACTGAAGAATTGAATAGAAAGAAGAAAGGGGAATCATAAATTCAAATCTTTTCCAATAAGTAAAACAAGCGTTACCTTAAAAATGGATTCTTCAACAAAAATACGTTATGGTCTTTGGAACCATTTTAACAGTATTGTACTTGTTAAAATAGTTTTCCAGTTCAAACACTCAAGTCTACGTAGCAGGAGTAAAACATAGAGGTTTAAATAATGTATGCGCAATTCAAGCAAAATAAAGGTTATTAAATTCTATAATTTATTATAAAGTTCAATATGGGAATTAAAAACTTTTTTATAATAATGGGAAGTACCTAAAATAAGTCTGTTATTTTCGTACTACAAAATTAATATTAAATTGCAGGATAAAATGTATCAAAAGAGAATCAAAATTATTAGTATGTCAAAGGCAAAAAGATATATTTATGATTAAAAAAATAATTTTCATCAAATAGATTACATAATAATGTATTTATTTCTTAGAAATTTCCTAAACTTGGAACATTAGAATGTCTGTTAACCTTGAACACTTTGACTTTACCTGAAAAATAAAAATAAAAAGATTGTTTTAATAATGTTTTGTGTTTCTGTTTTAATTTTACAAGTTCTTAGTTTCACAATTCTTTGTTGTGCATTGTAAATTTAACATTTGGTTCAGTAAATGGTCATTTCGGGTTCAATTTATTGAAACAAACTTATTTATAAGTAACTTGAATGAACATTAAAAATATTGAAATTGTATTCTTATGTATCCGATTTAAGATTATATAAATATTTCATCATTCAGTACCTCTTTATACAATAATACGAGGTAAAAATCAACATAAATCCCCGTAGTGAAGAAGTGGCAGTGTTACCAACCCTCTCCCTTGTGTTAATGCTCCTGCTATGTAATCGCGTTTCGTGGCGTCCAACTTCCTCCGTTGGAGCAGTTCCTAGAACTTGCTTTGCCCTTTGCGAACTCCTACCCCCACCATCCTTTATTCACTCGCCACACTCAAGCCTTTAAGAAGCGATGGGTGCGGCAGGAGTTTCCTACTGTTTTGTCTTTATTACCAAGTCGCTGCTGGAGACGCTACACGAATACCGGTGAAGTGGAAGTGGAAATCAGATGTGCACTAGTGAAAATTGCAAAGGAAAAAACGAGGTTTCTCAAATGTTGTTCTTGTTTCAGACACCCTTGTTTTTTCTCGCAAATATGAAGGACGCATCTAAAGGGGGGCCCGGAGGTTCCGGACATCCTATTCTCTCAAACTATGAGGATGAAAAATAAAATTTCACTGAGGTGATACGTTTGTTGATTGAATATGTGTATCAATGAGTGAGTCTGCGTCGAGTTTGCATTAACATGAGCAGTACGAATAAAAATAAAATACGAGTCATTGTGAGAAATTATTTCATTCACACCTCAAGCCCTCTCTCTTTAGCAAAATCCAAAATACATATCTGACAGGGTGCACAGTTAAGAGTTTTGATCTTGCTTACTTGCAACAGTTTAAATAAGTTATCAAATTTTGAAACATCCAACATTTACAAACATTATTAACCCGTTGAATGGTTTAAGTTTAATAATTGATCCCTATCACTTCTATTTCCTTCGCGTACTCTCTCGCCTGGTTCACTTATCTCCTGTATGGGGATGTGTCTCAGGTCTTCCGGAGTTTAGGTCTGGGTAGCAATGGTGTTCAATTGTGGAAGGCGAACGGGTGATGTTATGGTTAACACCCCTGCGATCAAAGCAGGAGTCCCGGGTTCGATTCCCGGATCGTCGCCATTTTCACCTGACCGAAAAGTTATCACCGTTTTTTCTATTTTGTTGTTAATGCTTCGATAGTTCTTGGCATTTTATTCTACAAAATTTGGTAAAGGTTTGCATTTTAATGCACTTTGTTGATATATAATTTGTACACATATATCAATATAACCGTAAAGATCCAAAATACCTGCCTCACGAATCTGACAATATTTCTTGTTCGGTGTATTCAAATCATCAGTTTGGAAAAATAATTGTGAGAAATCATTTTAAACAAGATTTGGAGGCCACAGTTGATAAATAAATTTGTTTATACATACTAAAATTTTACACTGAAACTTTCTAAATGTGTAATAATTCGAACATATTTTTGTGCATTTTTGTAAGAAATGCGTACAAAATTACACAATGTCTACTTAAATTACACAATGTATACCAATAAAAAATGTCCTACTTATTTACGGAATGGAGTTAGTCATTCTTCCCAAAATTTAATCGATTTTCTGCAAAGATTATATAAAAGAGTCAATCACTATAACGTTCAAGAAAAATTGTTCATAAATCAATATTTTCAACAAAAATTCCTCAACTCTACTTTAAATGAACGCAATTGCTTAATAAAAGTAAAATTTATATCATATTATATTTGGAATAGTCTAATTTAGAAAAGAAAAAAAAATATCAGATCAACCTTAAGCATTCCCAAATTACTTATAGTTATAATTTCGTTTACGTATGAAAAGGAATTATATTAATTACATATGAATTTACGTATATGATCATTACAAAATGTCAAAAAATATGTAATATTCAATATTTTACATATAATTATAATTGTATACTATTATTGGGTCGAGGGTAAAATATTGAAATTGAATTTTAGCGTCCTTTAAATAAGAATAATTTCCCTTCCTCATTAACAAAAAAATAAATCTAAGAAAGATAATCACAACTCCCCCTGTAAACTACCTCCTTTCCCCCAATTTGAGCAGAGTGATTCAGCAGGTCTCACTTAATTTTTTCTACGTGTGTTCATTCATCAATAACGCTTCAATTACTTCCCTCAACCAATTACAACCTGCGTGCACATTTCCACAGCGAGCGCTATGTCAGGAGTAAGGTACATGATTCTGTGCCCCGCAGAACGCACGTGTTATGCGGGTTGTCGTTACATGTACGATGGGGCTCCGTCAGGGAACACATCAGGGCAGGGCGTCCGCGCGTACTGGTTACATGTTATACTACCCTTCGGTTTGGAGAGTTCGGTGTTCGTGCCCCGAGTACTTCATGATTTAACTATACGTATGTATATATTTCACGAAATAATTTGAATGTAATTTAAATATTTCGGCTTTGATGTTTTTTTTTTTGATATTTCACTTTAAATGAATGAAAATGAGTACATCAATTTTCATCTTTTTGTCCACTCTTACTGCCTCAATACATATCCGCCCACTTTCTTATTCTGTTTCCCTACCCACTCATAACAGTAGTAAAGTATAGTCATTTTCTCTATCAAAGGTCGCTATTTTTTAAAATTTCATAATTCTGGTAGACGTAAATAGCCCTATAGTAAGTTTTTACATATAATATAATTACCCAAGTGTACATACTCCTATACCAGATCACTTGTTCAGAACATCAAAAATTCGAAGAAACAAGATTGTTGAAATTTGATATTACCATCTCTTTTAACAGGCGATTACAAAAATTTGTGGGGTGGGGTCAATGTGGAGTATTTTTAGGTTGTATATTAAGAGAGTATTATATTAAATAACTTCCGAATCTAGATGTTTTGAATACTAATGATACAGTCATTGACATATTTATAATTTTTGAACATTATAATACATTTTATATAATACATATTTATACATTTGAACATTATGATTCTTATTTTCATGAATGATCATGAACAATCAAAGATAAGGATCTGAATTAAAGAGACAAAACGTAAATAATAACTCTGTTTATCGTTAAATATTACATAATCTACTGAAATGAAATAAAGAAAACTTAGCATCATTAAGAGTCAAGGGTGTTGATAAATGTATACACCAAAAATTATATAAGTGTATTAAGATAGGTTGAAACTAGTGTGTCGAAAGCAACCAACCAACTCGTTTGCCCATCATAAATCCCCTCTGGCAGCATTCACATGTGCAGTGAAACAAAGCCATTGTGTAACAGACTATTCTTGTTCCTCTTTGACCGCACTGCATCGATTCCTACAAACCAATGAATGCAATGAGCGAAAGCACGAAACACAATGCACTCTGCCTTCATTTTCAAGCGATAAGCGTGTGTCGCATTTTCGCGGTGATAACCGTGAAAAAACACTCACCCCATTATAATCCATGTTAGAAAAGAGCAAATTTTGGTATATTTCATTTGATTACGCGAAAAAAAAATGACTGCTTTATTGTAAACGGATATAATGGTTTTATTGCAGTGAATACGAATCTCTCTGTTGATATGTTGTATTTAGTTTTTGGTATTTATTTAAAATTGCCATTATTTCTTAAAACGCCTCTCCGGTAACACTGCCTGCTGCATGTAAGTACGTGTAAGATTTTTGGAAATAAAATATATGTAAACTCATACTAAACCTAGGTTTGTATGCGTGGATACTGCAATCTTACAACGGTGCTTATGACAAAGGAATGCGAATTTTGTCAAGTATTGTACTAGATATCTGAGGTTATGTATAACAAAGGGTTTACTGCCAAATTGGTGCATTTAAACTCTCTTAATATGTTTCCATATATATGTTAAAATTCTCTCTTTTTTTCAAAAGCAAGTGAGAGATTATAACTCTAACATCTCACAAATTTAATTCATTAAAAACCATTTGACATATTAATAACAATTTCTAATTTATTTGTACTTTTCAATAAAAAAAAGCACAGCTTTAAAATCTGAACTAAATCCATTAAATTTTTTCTGAACTAAATCCATTAAATTAGAAAACAAACTAACAGGTACAAACAAAACAATATATAAACGTTGATTTTATTTTTTAAGAATATTTTTCTCCAAATTCTTTGTGCAGTATATATTTGTTCGTAAACTTTGGTAATGCAAATAAGGATACTTGACATAGTAATTTAATAAATCTGCAACAATCTTACTAATTTCCAAGAAGAGAGAAAAAGCATTCTAAATATATGACAAACTGTAATTTGTTTCTTTAACATGTGTATATGATCCTTTTATCATCGGATTTCAAAATAGATATTTTACACATATTTATCGATAGAAATGTTTTTCATGTTTCCATGATTAACATATAAACTGGAAAAATCTGATTGTTTTAACGAGGTCTAGCATTAAGAAAATATGAGTCTGAGCGAAAGTAAGTTCTTCATGTGGTACTAAAACATTTTTCTATTTTTTCATTTGCAGTTGTCTAATGACAATTAATTTGTAGAGAACTTTTCTTCTTCTTTTTCTTTAAAGTTACGACGTCCATTCGTTGACTGTGGGTCAAAATGCGAGTCTATCAGCTTGAAGCTCATGTTGCAGGTGTAAGAGGGAATTGAATGTAATTTTCTGGCAGTATACTCTGTTGGTATCAAACCCTGGAGGACTATAAATGATATGAGGCATTACGAAACAAAGCACATATCTTTCTAAATAACTCAAACAACACAAATCATTTAGAAATGCATTCGGCTTGTTTCTTGATGTTTCATAACATTTATAATCATCCAGGGTTTGATACCAACGGAATATACTGATAGACCCATAAATCGTTAAAAATTAGAGATTGAAGACTATAAGTTCTGCATTATGATACAACTTCGTTTTTGTATAAAATAAACACGAAAGTAATTCGCAAACCATTTTGCATGCACAATTATATTATGGATTCTCTTTTTCCTGCAGAACATCTGTATATTTATCGAACTAATCAATTTTTGTATCTTCTGATAATAAATCGTTTTGTACTTCCCAAATAACGTAAATATTTGTCCTACGCATTACGTAATAATTACTATTTAATGGTTAACAATTTGAATGTACTGAAATAAGAATAATATTAATTAAATATCATAATTTTTGTGAGCTAATTTCTCATGTTGTTTAATTTGATTAAGTAATGGGCTGACAGCGTTCCCTTGATTTACAAAGAAAGGAAGTATGAATACTGTCGGGTATATTAAAGTGAATATTTAATTATCTCCGGATTGTGAACAAATTATTTTGCGACTGATTCTAAACAAAAAAGAAATTCAATAATTTTGACTGACAGGCTTCTGTGGAAGTAATTTACGAAACTGGTGTTTTCCATGGATATTCGTTGAACACGGTGTGTAGTAGAGAAAATGTTGGCCAGTGTGGCATATGTGTCATAGAATGACAGCATAAGTCAATGAACGTTGTCTTGTCTAATACGAATAACAATGTATGATGTAGCAGCAAATAAGGTGCGAGGGTTGTTCAAAAAGTAACTTCCATTTGTGTTTAAATTACAAAACCTCATACACAGACATGTTATGCATATTTTCTACCGACCCGAACATAAAAACACTCAAAACAGTGTAATTATCTTTTTTCCTTATGTCTCGTAAATGAAAATAACTTTTCACCGGTACTAAATACTAAAAAAAAGAGTACAAGAAGTATATGTGTTTGTGAACCAGAATTGGAAAATACTACCCAAAACAAAGTACTTCCTAAGGGAGTCGCCTCATATGAGGAGCGTAGTCTCTACGAGACCACCTCAGAGGTCTTTGGGTCTCGCAAGTTGAATGAGGATGGAAGACGGGCCCGGGAGGCGAACGGGATGGCGCAGTAAGCGCATGAGCGCGCTAAGCTCAAAATCCCGAGTTCAAATCTCGGTCCCGTCTCCCATTTTCATTCAACATAATATAATAAACAAGAAGTTTAATTATTTCTGAGGGGACAAAACTAGTTTTGGATGATTTCCTCTTCTAGCACTAGTAATGATCGCTTTCAAAACAAACATTTGCCAAAACTAGTTTTGGTCGTATTTTGTTTCGTCCAATGGCCGCATTCGAGTTTTGTGCGTAACATATACATTATAGAAATGCAAAGATGCCTTATTTTTACACCTATTTTCAATTTGAGTTCAAGAACTTGTCGCGACGTTTTACCTGTTTTGAAATTCCTTCTTCTTACAAGTTTGCCTCGGGGGAATGAAGTCAACCTCTCACAGAGTTTTGAAGACATTCATCGTCACAAAGTGGTTTTTGGGTCATAAACAGGTAAATTGCCTGTGAATTTCTATTGCACCAATATTTTGACCCCAATAAAATCTTATCACATTGCGCACGTGATATTTGGCGGGATTCTCTATAGCAGCACACATCTGTTGAATTTATGACAAGAGAACGCTCTAACGAGAACTACTAAAACGTTATCAAGGTAGAAAATTTGTTTACAAGTACGACTGAATTCCCTCAATTAATACTAGTTCTACGTCATAATGGAGGTTACGTTTTGAATAGTCATAGTATACCTGAGGAATCTTTTGAAGGAACGTTTGGTCTAGCAAGTACTCTATATGCATTAAATAATGTTAATTCCGTCACAACGTTGAGAACATAGAATTGAAAACAATGGTTCCTTTTTTGTAAGACGACATTGCATGATATTAACTGATTGTGTGTCGTAGGAAAAGAATGAAGGAATTTTCTTAAGGATGAATTACATATTATAAATAGCGATCCAAGTAGTGATCATATTTTACTTGTCTGTTCCATCTTCTGTGTAATTTCAATATTTAAGAAACTTTTCTCAGAAAAAATCTATATACATCACCAATCAGTTAAGTGACAATTAATATATTCTAAAATTAATTGAAACTGTCTCTCTCATCTACTTATCTTCTCACGCTCATTTTAAGCTGTTTCTCCACTCATATTACTTGTAAAACACGGTCCGAGTTCTCGACCCCACGCAACAACACCATGAGACTTTTTGTGTCAGACACGCAACGATGACTAATAGAATTTGAAATAAAAATTATATATACCTATTTAATACAATTAAAACATTAAGTAAATATTAGCTTTTAATAGACGATAATTATTTATTCGTTTGAATTTTTGCAACAATTTATTAAATTTACAAAACTTGGATGCGAAACATTTTGTGACAAAACTAATTTACTGACGTCTTATCATCTTGAGTCTTTATAGTGACCTTACACGCCCATATTTTGGTTTCAAATAAATAAATTTATTGTCAAAAACGCAGTACAAACTTCGTATGGAGTACAATACATGGAGTACAATAAACTAATTTACTAATAATTATGAAATTTCCAAGAAATTGCTTCTTACTGCTTTTTGACGAATGTGTTGAGCGTTTTTCGGCCAAGGAGAATGGATATCTCTCTGGGGCGACTGAGGTTGGAAAAATTTACGATTTCTTTCTGTATCACAAAAGTTATTCATGAAAATGTATTTATTTATTTATTTTCTTTATTGTATAATGGAAACAATATATCTCTATAAAATAATAATAATTAAATTGCAGAAAACATACAACAATCACATTAAATGATGACCACAATACACCAGTCGGAAAGTGGAGAGTAAAGTTATATTATTGAAAACTACCTGCATTACATCAGAAAAAACGAAAGGAATATTTATGTGAAAATATATGATAACATTTTTTTCAAACATAGAAACTTTTTCCGGTATAGGTCGTAAATGAAAATGTAAAATAAATTAGTTTCGTCTCGCTTTCTCATGCAATATTTTCTTTTTTCGTACTGTGACTTTAATATCGTACAATGCAGCGCAATCTGGTTGCAATGAAATGTTGAAAATTGATTTGTCTCCTTGTTATCACACGATGAAAAAGGGTGAGGGGTTTTTCTGCATTGTTTTGGAATTTTGTGGACAGGAAAAGATCGTTTCACCCCCTTTTATATTCATACACTGGGAACGAACCGGACATTCAAGGATTAACGGAGAAAGGAAATACTTGGGACTACATTATTCTGTCAAATAAGAATTGACCACACTATAGGCAAATGTTTAACAAGTACGATCTAATAACATGAAACGGGAAGAAAAATATTAATGCAAACATGGCTTTCGTGCTTCGTGTGCCGACGTGTGTGGTTGTGTGTGTGGTGCTCTCCGAGGCAAGTGTTTCGAAGCTTTCGTCGCCAGCGAATTCACAGTTTACACCAACAGGCAATGGTGCCTTGCAAAGTGAATTGGTGATAAAAACTGAAGGAGAAAATGTGTTTCAACATATTTGGGGTAATATCTGTAGAGTGATTTAATATAAAAAGTGATAATATGGCGCCAACCGGTGGGACACGTTGCGAACACGATGTGCTCCCTGGATATTCCTACAGGTGTTGTCGACAAAAAATAACCAAAACGATAACATGCATTTATTGCAATTCTGCATTCCATGCGAGTTGCCTAGAAAGAAAGAAATTCATCTGGATAGATCACAACTCGATCATCTGCTGCATTGATGTGGATCTAACCTCTTTCCCATTATCACAGGAAGAGCTGTCAAACGAGAAAAACATCAATATTGTGAAATGCCTGGTTAAACGGTTGCAAATGGAAAATGAAAAGTTGAAAAGTGAAAATTTTGCTCTGACTAATGAAGTTCAAGAGCTCAAGAATTTGGTCTCGGATCAATCGAATAATATTGAAGATGTAGATATTGGTTCCAGCCAAAAAAATGAGGATAGTGACACTGATTTGCAGATGAAATATGAGACTTTGAGGAATAAGTATCATAGTATATGGAAGGAAAAACTTTTGCTGGAAAGTTTAAACAAGGTTCTCAATGACAAGACTGAACTTCTAGAATTCAAGATTAAAAACCTTAATATAGTGCAAGATAATACTACTGATTCATATGCAAGCATAGTCTCAATCAATAACAACACTCAAGTGCACAGAAGTAATCGTACAGCTATTAGGCCTACAATAATTATTAAAAGCATTGCTCCTATGACTGAAGATCAAATGGTATCTAAAATCAAGGCACTTAACCCTGCTGAAATTGGTGTTGGTATTCGTCAATTCAGAATCAACAAAAACAAAGGTTCTATAAGAGTTTCATGCAATAACAATGATGAAAATGAGAAACTACAGTTGAAAATCGAGAATACCTATGGTACTGACTTTAAAATTGAGAAGGAACAGCTACATAACCCAAGAATCAAAATAATAAATATATCTAAGAAGCATGAACCTGACCAGTTAATCAGTATGATAAAAACACAGAATAACCTACAGGATGCAGAGATCAAAGTTCTGCACATGAAGGATGTCCTAAATAAGAATCGACGTACAAATAAGGAATATTCAACTTTCACTGCGTTTATTGAAACTGACCCAGATACATTTCACACACTAATAAGGAAAGGGAAGATTGCAATCGATTTTGATTTTTGTAGACTCTTTGAAGACCTGAATCTGAGAAGATGTTTTTCTTGTAATGGTTATTGGCACATTGCCAATAAATGTACCAAGAAGAAATCGTGTGGGAAATGTGCTGGTGAACATGATACCCGTACATGCCTAAGTGCTGAAAGAAAATGTGTTAATTGTGATACAATCAACAAAGCTCAAGGTAAAAACTTTAACACGTGTCATTATGCTTATGAGACTTCACAGTGTGAATTCTTTAGCCTACAAGTGAAAAAAATCAGAGAAAGAACCAGATATTCTAGATCACCATGTCTTTAGATTTTAACAATAACAAACTTACTGAATCAAGTGTTGAAATTGATTCTATCAATAAAACTAGTTTTATGGCTGGTGTTTCAATTTTGCATCTGAATATAAGAAGTATCTCAGCAAATATTACTTTGCTTGAGCTACTATTAAAAAGAATTCAAAATAAACCTGACGTCATAGTATGTTCTGAGGCTTGGCTTCAAAAAGATCCTTGTTTTGTGAATCTTTCTGGTTATCTATTACACAGTAATCAAAGTAAACTGAACAGAGCAGATGGGGTACTTGTTTATACTAGGAAAAGCCTGCATGCAACTAGTATGATTGAGATACACAATAATCTAAAAGTAATTTCTATCATAATTAATACTGGTAGAACTACAGGCATTAAAATTTCTGGCATATACCGTTGCCATGACTATCCTTGTGAAAGCTTCATGGACGATCTAAAAATATTTCTGACTTCTAATAAGAAATTCAAAAATCACATAGTCGTGGGAGATGCAAACATTGATTTATTAGCTAATAATGATGTAAGTGAAGAATATTTCAATAATTATTTGGAACTAGGCTATTTCTCTTGTGTGAGCGCTGTTACCAGACCTACAATTATATCTTCCCCGGATATTGGCACATGTATTGACCATGTTTTTGTAAAAAGCTCCACTAGCATTAGCTCTGCCAGACTTCTTTATCATATAAATGATCATTTCCCATTACTGCTTAACCTTAATATTGAGTCAGGGAGCATAAAGGAGAATAAACCCAGAATGATTATTAATTATAAAAAACTTGAGAAGCTATGTGCTCTACAAAATTGGAACATTGTTTATGACCCCACTGACCCTAACCGGGCCACTGAGGCTCTCATTACTATCATTAAAAAATTAGTAACCCTTGCAGAAAGGAGGTATCATAGGAAGAGTAAACCACGTAAAGAGTGGATTACTGAGGCACTAATGTGTTCCTGTAATAGAAAGGACAAATTGTATAAAGAATGGAAAAGTCACCCAGATGATCCTGATTATAAAGAACGTTTTTTAATATATTCCAAATTACTTAAGAGATTGTTAATCAAGGCCAAAGTGGACTTTGAACTTAATAAGCTTAAGAACGCTGATGCTAAGAGAACTTGGGATTTTGTTAATAATAAAATTAATAATAAAACCAAGGAACATCAGATAATTAATGAAATAAAAGTAAGTAATAACATAATTACTGATAAAAATGATATATCCAACCTCTTTAATGAACATTACAGTGAAGTTGGCAACAAACTTGCCGGATCACTGGCCAATCCTACTATCAACCACAATTTACCTAACATACCAATAATCTCTGATACAATTTGTCTTTTCCCCACGGATGCTATGGAGGTTTCTCTTACGATTCGGGGCATGGGCAATAAGGCTGGTGGGATAGATGGCATAAGTACTGGGATTTTAAAACATATCAATAACTACATTTCTCCACCTTTAGCACACATAATTAACCTAGTATTGCAGTCTGGCAAATGCCCAAATAATTTTAAAAGAGCAGAAATAGTACCCGTTTTCAAATCAGGGCCGAGACAAGACGTTAATAACTACAGACCGATATCTCTCATATCTAACATTTGTAAAGTTTTCGAAAAGATTCTACATAGAAGATTGCAAAACTTTTTTGATAAGCACAAGATTATAAATAATAAACAATTTGGATTTACATCAGGTAAAGGTACTAAGGACGCTCTTGCACATGTCACTGAATTCTTATATCATAAATTGGACAACAGCAAGAAAACAGTTGGGGTTTTCTTAGATTTCGCGAAAGCCTTTGACACGGTCAACCACGCAATATTATTGTCCAAACTTGAATCGTATGGGATCAGGGGAGTTGCTAACAGGCTTATAAATGATTACCTTTCTGATAGACATCAGGTTGTCAAGATTGATCAGTCAACGAAAAGCGATCTGAGAAAGCTAACGGTAGGTGTCCCACAGGGAACCATTTTGGGACCCTTGTTATTTCTTGTTTATATCAACGATATGCTAGAGTTACCGTACCAGATCGTATCATATGCTGATGATACAGTGATCCTATTCTCAGCAGACAGTTGGGTAGAGATGGAGCAGCAAATCAATAGTGCATTGAGCGTGATTTATTGTTGGACTTATTCTAATAATTTATCTTTGAATTTTAAAAAATCTGTTTATATAGTCTTTGGAAATTACAATGATAGTATAAGTCATAATCTAAATATCCATATCAATAATGTTACCCTGAGTAGAGTTGTATATACGAAATATCTTGGAATTCTTATTGATCAAAATATGAAATGGGACACTCATATTAGTAGCGTCACCAAAAGAGTTAGATATCTACTCTGTGTATTTTATAGGTTGAAAAAACTATTGTGTTTCAAAGCATTACTGATGATCTATTATGGTTTATTCAATAGTACGACTACATATGGAATTATTGCCTGGGGTGGAGCTGGCAACTCAGCCCTTAAAAAACTATCCAAATTGCAAAATAGAATAATTAGTTTAATTTTCAGTCAGGCTAATCCTGTCGTATTAAACCCAACTCCTCGACCGCTTTCGTTGATTGACTCTTATGACTTGGTATCATTAACCTATTGCTATAACACGTTGAGACAGAAATATGTTCTTTCTAACAGGGTTACTAGATTTGGGAACTTAACTGTCCCACGTTGCAAACTTGAAGTAGGGAAAAGAGCATACTCCTATAACGCTTTCTTAGTTTTTAATAGACTACCTAACACGTTGAAAAACATTACATTTAAGGAGCATAGCAAAACAAGATGCCTTAAAAAATGGTTCGGCACAAGATCCTAACGTCTTAATTATTAGTGATACCACCAAGTGTAATCCACATTTTTGTTTTTGTTGAAAACTTATTACTTTGCCTGTTATAATGGTTATTCCATAGTCTATTTGACTGTTTCTTTCTTTTTAGGATTATATACAATTACCATTTGTTTAATCAATTTTACAGGTGTATGTATTTGACGATTGTCAGTCATGTATCACTTTTGATAACCAATATATTGTAAATACTTACCTTCAGACCTGCGCACGGATTTTTAAATCCTCTGCAGGTTTGGGTACTTGTACCTTATAAAAAATTCTGAATAAATACAATACAATACAATACAATACATAAGTATAATCAAATGAAATAAATTGTATAGTTACGAAATGGAACTTTGAGATACCAATTCGAATAAGAATTATTTTCACCGATTTTCTAGTGAAACCAAACAATGCTGAATATAAATAGATGAAAATGAAAATTCCCATATGAATACTTATCTGAAAAATTTCATACAACTCTTCTTTTATTGATATATATGTACGTGAGTAAGCATCGCTTCGAGGCAAATTAAGGTATCATAAACAACCTTGCAATTTGGGTAAGCTTCCTTAAAAATTTGAACCGATTAAACTAAAAACTTCATATACGGGTAATTCCAGACGAACTCAGCGTGATATGCAATGGGCCCATTCCATATCAAATAACTAATGTCATTTTTTGATTCCTCGTACAAAATTAGTCCAAATTTACAGTTATTTTAAGCTTTTCCATGTCTTATGCGATAGAAATTGTTTGTATAGATTTTAAATATTTTCAACAATAAGCTTTTGACTTTTTTCTCTCATAAATAGGTTTTCATTGAAAACATAAGTATTGCACATGATTGTTACTGGAATTTGATGTAGAAACTGAAAATGTTGTCAAGAAGTAAAAACAATTGTTTTGATACACGAAAAACGCCATATTTAATGTTTTTTCACTTCCTTTAAAAATGTTTTTCGACTTGACTATACAAATATTTTTTTTCTTTTTGGGCCAAATCTATTCTAAAGTAGTTGATCCTCGAGCTTTTCAACATTCTTTTCTGGGAATCAACATTCAAAAGCTCCTATTCGATTACTTTGGTGATAACTGAATTTTCATTGTTATACTGTTTTTAATCGACGTTTAATGTCCTTTCTTTGCTTTTAATCGTTAAGTTTGACAAATTTGAAAAGATATTTGTAGTTATCATTTTCTGTACTTTTGATTTTGAATGTAGAAACAATGTTCCATATACCACGTGAAATCTTTGAACAGTTAATTTGATCTTAATTTTTTATTTTGGTCATGCAAAATTGATTTTTTACCAGTTTATCTTTAACTTTTTAAATAATTTTAAGGGGAATTTAACCTCTGATAGGTAAGTAATCTTTCGTAAATATTTAATATATTATAAATCTATGTTTTTTTATTTTTTCAGCAAATTGGTTTTGATTGAAATAAGTGTATTGTAAGTGATTATGAATAGAAATTTTTCGTAGTATCTAAAAATTTGGCCAAAAATTGAAAAAAACATACCTTTAATACACGAAAAATTCTAACTTTCATTTGAATAACTTTTTAACGATATTTGTCATTACGACTTGAGAATGAATGGTTGACACAGAGAATAATAAAAAGAAAATTTTACATAAGAATAATAAATATGATTAATAAGTTTTGAACATTTTTTATTAATCAGATCGAATGTTAAACAATATTGAGGATCCGTGCTTGGTTTTTAACACTGAATTACGTGATTGTTCAATGGCACGAATTCATGGGAATTATGGGCACCAGGAATCGTGAATACCTTGTTAGTTTTCATATCAAGAAGAGCGTCTACATCCTTCTTCCGAGCGATTTTGTAATTAATATTTTGGATGCGTTGTTTGCAAAACTCAGGCAATTTTTTAACATTTAGAATTTCGTTCTCGAATAGTCGTCGCAAACTTACGTTAGTTGTTTCTCTTTCAATCGGTCCTCCAATTCCATTGCTTGGTGCCGTGCCGTGTGTAGTTGAAAAAAACAACCAGGTGACGCTGAGTTCATATTTCGTGAAGTGTTCTCAAAGATATAAGAAATGGTTGCAGTTTTTGCATTGGCCCGAACATCCATCATTGAAATAATGTACACGACGTTACATGAAGTTTTTTTCATGTCTTGGAAAATATGTACAATTAGAGTATCGTGCTTCAAGTCATCAGATAGATAACATAAACTATCAAGTTCCAGTTTATTCTCTTATTTATAGTAAATGCCAACAGGATAAACAGTGCAACTGTTTTTTGCCCAATAGTAGTTTTGGACATGATCTTGTGCGATGAAGCTGTATTTTTCGCTGAAGTTCATTAAAACTATTAAAGCATCATTTTGCATTAATTCTTTGAGTTTCTGAATGTGCTTAAATTGTTCTCTGGTAGTCAAAGCATGTGGAAGAAGCTTCTGGAATGCAGAAATCAAATGGGTTCTGTCCTATGAGTGCTGACCAACTGTTTGAATTCAATCTTCATAGTATTCTTTTCTTTCTCCTTCACTACCAGCCTCTTTATCAAACATAGGCCTCAGAACTTTGTTGGGCATTTTTTCACTCGTGTAGCATACACTCTTTGTTTGTTGGAGCACGTACTGTAATAAATAATTCACTTAAGCAATTTTTCGAAGTTTTATAATAAATTGATAGGAATACATATTAGCGAGACCACGGTGCTGCGAAAATATTACGCGTCCAAGTGTAGCCACTGTACAGCGATCCATGTTTCAACGAGTTTAAAAGAGAAAGCGATACTTGGGTCCTTCCAAGTATGACAAAAGAAGGTGAAGGGGTGACCCTTTGCCGAGCGTGCGTCTGGGAACTGCGTAAGAGCTGTCTACGGCTTCTGGTTTACGTACTATTTTAGAAAGTTAGCAGTGATGACGACAAGGGGGAAGGCATACTGGCCCACTGAAGGGCCTTTGGTGTAGAACTGGTGACCTCAATTTTTGATGGTAAGAAGATAACCTTCACACGAAATACTACATCACGAGACGAGACATCACGTGATTAGAGTACGATCAGATATAGGCTGATAAGGCGACAACGTCAAAGGACTATAACCAATCGTGAGAGATTACGTGAAATAATATTTTAGATATTATTGGATAAAAAAGTTCGTGACGTATGTGATGGGCAGGGTCAAACTGATTTTACAGAGTAAGAGCAGAGGGGATGAAGATATTTACATCGGACACTCGTGTTCTTATGGGATATGATACCAGAGATATCAGAGTTAGAGAGACACCGATATTTGCTATGGCTGTGATTATGGTAATTGTCGATATTTCTCGATAGAGGTGAACGCCCTCTTAGCTAGCGAGGAGAGAACTTCGATCGACATTGATCGAGTTTATTTTCAAAGTCGATACTCGACTGTTATAATTTCGGCACCTGATGATGATTATCAGTGGTGCTAAAATTCACCGCGAAGTGCAACCTCGGGACACTCGTATCCAAGATCGAATAAGTTACCAAAACAACCGAGACAATATCGATACCGATGAACGTAGAATGGATCATAGCTGGAGTCTACGAGGCCTCATGGAAGATGCTGACTGGAGGACACCTGATTGGGCGTCTGGGTGTAATTAAACGCGCCAATGAGACGACTCCATAAGACGTCTCACTTTCTCTGCCCCGCCTCTGCAATTTTTACTTCCGACAATGTCTGGCATCAATTGGTCAATACAGAGGTAATCATTTTTGATGAGCCAATGATGGCTCCCCATTTCCAAAACCGTGCGTGATTTGATTATTGACTTGCATAATTGCAGTGCGAAAGACAATTGGCAAATGATACAAGTAACCTCATTGGTCACGGCTGTACTATTGGACGAACTTTATTATTCATAAATTGTTATGATTTCCAGTGAAACGTCTGCTCGTATAAAGTGCAAGTTCCATTGTTGTATGTCAAAGAACAACAAATTGTGTAAACTCATTGTTAGTTTAAGATTAGTGAAGTGTGTTAGTGAACAATTGCATGTTGTATTCTTATTTTGGGAGAAATGTTGTAAGGAGAGTGTTTGTAGTCATAACAATTATGTATTTGTTAGGTAGTAATTATATTAATTTTTTCTGAACAATGTTTTCCTTCGAGAAGAATTCATGTGGGTTTCACGCCAATGAATCTGCCGAACCCATTTCCCTATTTTCAATTTAAGTTCTATGACAGCTCTCTGGTATCAGTCATTACAAAGCCGAGTGGGCCAGGTAAGTGAGCGTTAGATGCCTCCTTCAATTGTTTATATTTCTTTTAAAATTCTAGTTTATTACAAAACGGAATCCCAATTTTTAGCCTCTCCCTAATAATTTGAGTATATTACAATTGGCGCCTCAACGTGGTGCCACCCATTTCAATCATTTTAAATATATTACAATTGGCGCTCCAGCGTGGGACCTCACAACTCAATAATATAAGTATATTACAATACAAGAAGCGACATAAGATCATCCGATGAGAACTTTGAACCAACAGCATGAAGTTATAATTCTACATTCTTCTGAATAGTGCACACACAAATGGAATCAGTTCTTGGAGATCCTGCAAGCACACACCATTTTGGTCAAAATAGATAGAATGTTGAAAATCCAATTTTGATATTTGGATTCGCAACTTCGAACGCTACATACATTTCTCGTAAAATCAGAAGTAAGAACTGCTTTTGTTTGTATTTTTATTTTTGCCTATGCTGACGCATATTTGAAGGAATCTTCTTTTTACCTAAAGTCATTAATAAAATTAACATAAATTAACAAACTTAAAACAAATATAATAGATAAAGCAATAGATACATTTTCTGGACTAAGCTGTTTCAAACATAGTTTGGAAGCGCTAAGTCATTCCCAAGGAGTATGCGTTCTTTCCTTATCTGTAAGTGACAATAACTTAAACGGATTAACGTCCCCAAACGTACCCTCTCTCAAGTGCTACGCGCAATCATTTCCGCCTTTCCGACTAATCTTAACACAGCCCACCACGTAAACTGCCAATATTTAAAAACCCATCATAATGAAATTACTGTTCACGCAATACCACTTAGTGAGGCATGGCTTCGTGAATCCACCCCTTCTCAACATGTTTCTCTGTCCGGTTATTATTTACTTAGAACAACTAAATCAGGTGGTGGTGTATATCAGACTGTATATCAGAAACTATATGAAAGCAAGAACAATATTAACGTCTAGTCAGGATACAGCGGAAATAGAATATATTTTCGTGGAAATAAACGTAAGAAATAAAAATGTCTCGTTGGTGCCTTGTATTGCCACCTACAATTGGAAATTTACATGAATTGGAAGAACCATTATACTATCTAGTCACTCAATATCATAATATAATCAAGGGAGATTTTAACGAAAATATATTACTCTCAGACAATACTTCAGTCATCGACTTTTGCAACATGTTTTCTGGACTACACTTGAAAATTTTAAAGTTAAATCTCACTCATATTAGCGCAAAAACCGAAACATGATGATCTTATGACCAGTTTCCTATCCCCGGTATTTGAAAACATGATGATCTTATGACCAGTTTCCTATCCCCGGTATTTGAAAACATGATCTCATATGTTAATTATTCCTTTAACTGTTCAAAATAAAGAGTCGAAGGTATTGCAATACAGGGATTATAATCGAATTGATCAAAACAGCTCTATTCATGGCAACGTGACCTGAAACAATCACCGAGATACCGAACGTATTTATTCACATCGTTATCTAAGTTTCAGTTCACCTTCAATTATCAACACGTCTACCGACGTCTGCTCTCCAGAAACCAGTCACAGCTGCCACATGAAGACAGCAACCTTCACGTAAGAGCATGGTTACCTGTAACCATGGCTGATCACAAAGAAGGAACGCACGCAACTGCTGATAACTGAGTATTGATCTCAGCTCCATCTAATTTCACAACCATAAAGATGTTAAATATTATTACTCACGTATATGAGTGTATCAATGAAATTTGAGCTAGTTCTCAATTTTTTGCTATTATAAATCCTGCATTATATGTATATGGTTTTAACCATTTTTATCAAATGTTAATTAATTTGCAAGTATTATTATGCATATTTAGAGTTTGTTTCGGGGTGCAAAAACTCAAAAACTTGAGCTCAATTGGTTTTTTTGCATAGGCCGGCATAGGCCATGCTTCACCTTTGTATATAATCCATCACTGTAGTTCTGATTAACATTTTGAGAAGGGATTCATTGGGCATGTATTTCTACAAACTAAAACTCGTTTGTATTTCAAGGTAGTGATTTATTTATGTAACTCTGTCAAATTTGATATTTTCTGAGAATTAGTTGCTCACAACAACTAATATAAATATTGTACCGGGGGAAACGTTTACATTATTTTGTTCATGTAGTTATAAGGAGAATTGATGTATATTTGTACTTATTTAAATGTAAAAAAATTGATTTTTTGTGAATATGATGCGTGCTTACAAGAATCCGCCTTTCTTTAATCTTTGATGCTTGTTGAAACATACAAGTCCCCCATATCCTCTTCTATGTTGCAGCTAATGGCTATTCGTTTGCAATACGGGGTGTTGTAACGAAACGTAGACTCTATCCTTTTTTCGGCTTTCTTCGACTTGTTACGGCGCGAGTGATGGGTCTCAACACTTTTTTAAATGTATTTATACTTTTGTGTCGACGTTCGCTTTGGTTCACCTTTATAATGTTTTCTATGTGCACTTGTTTCCCTTAAGATTTGTGCATATGCAACCTTATCCTCTTTCGTCACATCACGCATAACCAGTTGTTGATAAAACAAGAGTTGTGTTAAACCGGGTTTTGCACGATATGTTTTGTTATTCACCGTTAATGTTCCGTTTGTATGGAGAGCCATACGTTTATTCCCGAGAAATAAATTTCCGTTATCAAAACGTGGACAATAGATTTGATCTGAGTGTCCTGCTTGGACGTTCATCAATTCGGTATTTCAGTTGAAATGACCACCTCCTTCATCCGAATCGAAAGATGTTTCGGCTTTATCTTCTTGTTTAAACAATTGTTTAGGTGTGTAGATGGGGTCTGATCGCATTTCTGTAGTATAGAATGTTGGATATCTATCTTCCGTTTTAACTTTGGTGCGCGTTGATGATGGAGGAGAAGGAGGAGTGACATCTATTATTCTGTTTCTGCCATTTATTGCTTTTTCAACAGGTTCTTTTACATAGTTATCAAACAATCTGCTGCGATACTTTTCATGTCGCGAATGGCGTTTATTTTACCGCGTATACTTTTACGAACGTTTTCAATTTCTCGTTGCAAAGCTAATGCAGGTGAATTGGAAACAGTTGGATGAATTATTTTATTTTTTATACTTCATATTTCTCTTTTTGTATTTTACCACGTATAGTGTGTTCAGTTTTTATAATGTTTTTTAAATCAGCTTTGATGTTTTGCGTTTTATTATGTCAAAGATTCCGTCCTAATTTCAATTTTAGTTTTATTACACCGCTCAATCCCAATGCAGCGACGCGTTCACCTATGCTTGCATTTTTGGATGTGACACGTGACCACGCTCGAGATGCTAGCAGCTCATCGGTTTTCTTTCTCTCCTCACCATCCTTCTGATGAAAATAGGTGATATCGTGTTCCCTAGATGCCTTATCGAGGTCGTTGATGCCGGAATCGCGTCGTGTTAAACGTTGTTGCAATTTCGTTCCCGGTCCGTGGAAGTGATAACCACTCGGAGTATGTGCTTCAAAGGGAAGTCTGTCAATAGTCTTGTTGATAAAACGATCAATCACGCCACGTTGACACTTTCGCTTATTCCAGATTCAAACATGCGTTTGGGTTATTAAAAAAAAATTTTGCGTACAAAAAATGATTCGGAAATAGACTTTGAATCAACAAAATAAGATTCAAAATCAACAAATGAAGAAATCTGGACTGCATTAGTTCCGCCCGGTACGTATGCTCTCCACGATATCAACTATTATCTAAAAAAATTAAAAAGCAATTTAAAGAAAAAATTGTATTGAAAGAGTATTACTTTGATCTTCAAGACCATAGTGCAACGCATAAGTGTCAAGTGAATTCCTCGTTTCTTTTATATTTCGATGTAGACAACTGCATCGGACCTCTCATCGGTTTCAATAAGACAATTGTTTCAAAAACAGAACCAGACGTGTATTTGCAGTCTGAGGAAGAGGTTAAATTAACAGACTTTCTTAATTGTTATATCACTTGTAATATTATAGAAAACGGATACATCAACAACTGAAAGGCGCACTTTCTACATCCATTTCACATCGATCAACCGTCCGGAGCAAACATTGAAGAAATACCGTTCCGCGCGGTGGCTCATCGTCTAAACGCAAACTATATAAACGGAATTACCTGTCGACTGGAAAATAGCAAAGGTGAGTTCATTCCATTTCGAGAAAAGACGCACGTAACATACTGTCATTTTCTCAAACCTGGAAAAAATTGATAAAATACGACCAATACCCCGCTCAGAACACGTTGACAAAAGAGTAGATGTCTCTTACGCGAGCTTGGCTATCACGTTGTCGACGAAGAGAAAAAGAGCGAGAAGCGACAACATACACGACACCAACCTCCTCGTTGATCATGCGAGAGGTATTCACGAACATTCACGAATTACAGCATGTGAAACGCATATTTACACTCCCTACACGGCATCGTAAAATAAAAATGATGAAATACGCATCGCCATGCATAATAAGAATTCTTTCACAATTCCTTCCGACAGTGTGATCGTTATAGAAAGAAAAGCATTAAAAACTGGAACAACGCGCGAACAGATGCACAACTTGTCAACAACGGAAGAGCATTTTTATTTCAGAAAGTACGGTATGAAATCAATAGTACTGTGATTGATTTAACACTTCTTCCCAAAATATCGACAACCATAAATAATGTTCTTTCTTTGTCACGTGAAGAGCTAATTTTACATACAAATGCCGGATGGACAGCAGATGAGACACTACATAAACGAAGAAAATTTACTAAATTGTTTGATAAGAAGCAACAGTGAATTTACGGCATGGATACCGTTAAAATTGTTTATGGGATTTGCAGAAAAACATCAAAATATCGTTTACGGTGTATCATAAGAACTTGTTTTAGTTTGCTCCAGACACGATAATGATTGTTTCATTACAAAAACTGCTGCAGCATCTGTTGCATCATTTACATCACCATCATGTACAGTTGTTATCAATAAAATGTCGTGGCGCGTGCCCCATGTGCGTGTCGATAATATGACAAAGCTCTATCTAACAGACACTATCGAGAAAGTAAAAGCTTTACCTATCGAGTTCATTCGATGAGAACTTCAGGAGCTACCGAATTTTTCTCAGACTACAAAACACACGAGCACTTTTAAATCGTCAACGGTGAAGGAGACACCGTTGCATATCATCTTTGCTCTACAAGAGAATAGACGCAATAACATTACGAAAAATGCTGCAGAATTCATTCATTGTTCTCTGCGTTCTCGGCAACGCTCTTTTTAAATGATGTGTTTATTCATTACCCTGAACTACACCTTGCATGGTCGAACGATACAACAGACTATAATTACTGTCCGGAAACATTAGTATGTTCAAATGTTTTTGAAGGGGATTTGTCGATCGATTGCCTATTTCCGTCACTAAAATTTGGGGATACACAAACCTATACCCCTTTATCGTTTTTGATTGTAGACAATGTGATACACCTACAATTGGTACGACGGTGGACATGCGCATCGACTTTGAGACAAAGAATAACATTAAAACAAACTCTTCTCCCTATTGTTTAATTCTACATCCTGTTGCATGTGACTACACACATTTGACAAACACTGTGCGAAAAATTAACTAGTATAACTATGGTCGTGTCATCACCATCGTTTTCAGTAACGTTGTGTTCACGCGTATAGAAAGTACATGGATGAAGGGAAAAAGCAGCGGAAGGACACAGTAGGTCTTCACCATCACTGTCACCACCAGCTGGCACACGTAGTCGTCTTTTAGACAATAATGTGTGCAGTCTTTGTGGAGAGAACAAAAGAATAATAATAAACCGCTGGTGAATGGAAACACCAAAAGAAGACAAGACGTGCATCTTCACCTGTGTTCTATCACACTCAGCAAACTGACAAATAATGTAATATATATAACAATCTAATTTATTGTTATTTTTTTCAAGTATCCTATCCTATCATATTCCCAAAAAAATTATTGTAATTTTTTTCAAGTCTCCTATAGTGGATCTACTCCGGAAAGGGAAGAACTGGAGAATAAAAAATGATATTTTTTAGAATACAGATTTTTTATTTCTCAAACATGCAAAGTAGTACAAAATTTTATTTGTCAAAAGTAATATATAATGAATAATTATTTTTCTCAATAATGATATTCATACTACAAATTTTTTATTCTCTCATTCCATGATGTAGAATAATAATCACTAGCACAAATAAAGTGTTGGTTATTCAAACGATGAACACAATTCAAACAATATATACCAAATATTACTGCACGTTCAGAGAAATATTGCGCAATAATGTGGGATAAAATTTAATGATATAAAATAATGATTACATGTGCAAGAACAAGGATAAATTTGTTTAATAATGTGAAAAGTGGTTACTTAACACATGTGTAAGAAAATGTAATTTTAATGGTGTGAATGTGGTTCATTAACGCACGTGAAGTGGTATTAATGGAAATTGTAGTGATGTGGTTAGTTATGCGAGCTTGTGTGCGCGCGTGGTTATCTTAATTTTGATAAAATTTTAACACAATACAAAATGTTCTATATTTTTTCTTTTAGATGCAGTTACTGATAATTACGTAAATGGAGGAGAAAATTACGTAAATGAATGGAGGCTTGAAGGTTAGTTTCTTTTTCTTCTAATTCATCCTATTCATTAAAAGAGAGTTATTAAACATTTTCATGTTGCTTTCTTAAGAGATTGAAGGACTGCCTCCGCCTTCACCAGCAGCGCTCATTCCCACGGGAATTAATGAGCGTCTCAGATTTGAAAGTATGTGTGTTAACGTTTTCCGTTCTTTTCTTATAGGCATGCAATCACAATGTGTTAAAAATGTTTTTTCTTTTTACAACAATTGCATGTATTCAAATGTCGTAGAGTGCTTTGTACCATGACGAGAGGTATGGAACAAACATAATTTTAATATTTTTTAATTTTTGATAATAAACCCCGTAATTTTTCCTTTTCAGAAATTGATGCTTTGCAAAATTATCCCTCAAAGGATTTTCAACATGTCGAAGAAGAAGGGGTCATTGGAGTTAGCAGCCTTGGTGGAAGCCATGCGCTTGGATCGTATGTACAAATATAATTTTTTTTTCGTTTTTCTAAACTTTTTAATCATGTTTCATTTGTTACATTTTTAAGAAGCTACCTTCATCGCCCTCATCGGTAACGACGAGCAGGAGGAGGTGAGTAGTATGCATGGGCGCGAACTTTCTTCTATGCTTCAGTGGACAGGCATTCATCCTTTAATAATCGCATCATCCGTGGGTGTATAAAATAGTTATCATATTCCCGATCCGCTAGAATTTTTAAAGAAATGTGATACATCTATCTTGTTCGCGTTGATTCGTTTTAATAATAATAATACTGCTCGTTACAGCTCGTTTAGAATGTTTGTTTATGATAGAGAAACAGCATGCTTAAGAACGCTTAGAACTTTCGAGAATTTTCCTTTCCTCACCGACGTTCATGAACAGGACTGTCAGCAAAATATCGTTGAAATAATAAATACATGTTTTGACGTTTTTACCGAAAGGGATAGCAGTAAGGCGTTAAAGATATTTGCCATCACATCGATTTTCATTGCATTGATTGCAATCATGCTGGATCGGGATATATACCCTTACCTCCATTTTTTGACTACCCGGAAAAGCGAATCGTTAATGTTCAGAATGATGAAGTTAAATGTTTTATTTGTTCGATAGCAGCAATGCTGTGTCATCGTAACCGTAATCGCAACACACATTCTAATCTTCCGTCATACTATCGTTTCACGGTCTAATGAACACATTGAATTTGATAAAGATTCACTTTCCGGTGAAAGTTTGTGATTTACAAAAAATTTGAAAAACAAAATCAAGACTTATCGTGTCTAGTTCAACATTTGATATGGTTGCCAACGCAAAACAAGGGGGTAGTACAAGCCATTCATTACGCTCGAACGATAAAACAATTTCATACAAATCTATTCATATATAATAGTCAGTATTGTTGGATTAAAGATATGGGTCGATTGCTCGGTTCTCAACTTACGAAAAATGAAGATTGTGTATTTATGTGTATATTATGTTTACGTGTTTTCCGACGTGAAGACAATTTCAAATCCCACATACGTCAACCGGATGGAAGGACGCTGTATATTTTACCAAAAGGAGTAGATACAATCATGGGAATTACAAAGTATATTCGTCAGCAATGCACGCCCCTCATTATCTATTGCGATTTTGGAGCTTTTACAGAACATATTGACATACGTCAACCACCATTTGATGCTCCCTGTTCAGAAGCATATCAACATCATCGTCCTTTTGCTGTCGGATTCAATGTTGTGTGTTCTTTCGGTACGACGCGCAATTACTATACTTCACTTAGTAGAAATGATGTGGCGAATCAATTGTTAGCCACATTAAAAAATATTGCGTGAGACTACGCGTCTTGTGTGTTGATCATCGACTACTAGTCATGCGAAATGAGCACGAAATTCATTTCAATAATGCGACGCAATGTCACATCTAAGGAAAGACATTAGCGAAAATAGTCCGTGTTCGGATCACGACTATCTAATTGGAATGTATAGAGGAGCTGCGCATAAAAAGTGTAATGTGAGCTATAACCTTCCTCATCATATTCATCAACATACGATTCTCATTTTCTTCTTCGCGCTCTAGGACGCGATCCAAAATTTAATAAATGGAAACTTTGTATTATAGCACGCAATCACGAACGCTTCATTTGCATTTCCATGAGAGTGGGAAAAGTGGAATTTTGTTTTCCAGACTCGTTCAAATTTGTCTAGCTCACTCGATGCTTTGGCGAGTAAATTTCATCCGATAGATTTGTTACATGTTCGATAACATTTTCCCGATGCTATCCACTTTACATTAGCTTGTAGGAAGGGAGTATTTACATATGACTATGTTAGCACGGAAATTGTGCTCGCAGAAACTGCATTGCCAACAAAAGAGTCGTTTTTTAGTCATCTCTCGGGTGAACACTTAGTGATGACGACTATGCGCATGCACAACAGGTTTTGGGAACGTTCGGGATTCGTACTCTCTCCGACTATGTTGATTTGTATTTAAAAATCAATGTGTTTCTCCTCACAGAGATCATTGAATTTTTTCACAACTTGTGTATGCGTGAGTACTGTGCTCGATCTTACGCAATATCTAACTACGAGGGTGAAGTTGGAATGGCTTACCAACGAGGACGTTCTTTTGTTCTTTGAAAGAGGGATTCGCGGAGGTATCGTACAAGTTAGTGCGAGACATGCAAAAACAAACAATCGCTTAATGAATATCCTATATAATCCTCATGAACCCGATTGTTATCTATAATATATCGACTGTAATAATCTGTACGAAGAAAGCTATTTTGCACGCTTTACCACTTAGTGACTTTCAATCGGTTACGGACGCTGCATGCTTTCGAGTAGCTCAGACGGTGATGGAGGATGAGGGTTATATGTTGGAGTAGGATCTGGATATCCGTGAACATCAACATGACGCACTCAGCAACCTACCGCTTTGCCCTGAGACGCAGATACCTCCTCATACTGAGAATCGACACCCGAAACCTATGCATCATTCGGGAATCGTTCTATATAATTCCCCGCCCAATAATATAAAATACATTATGAAATTGAATATCTTGAAATCTGCGGTTAAAAACTACCTCCTGTACCAGTGCTTCTACACTGTAAAATAATTGTACTTTATCACGCCATTGCTGTAGCACTTTTTAAATAACTTATAACTATTTCAAAAACTATTTTCTTGCATGATTGTGTTGCCGTATGGCTCATATTAATTTAGTTTTATGTGTACTCAACTTTGGCACGGTTGTGTACATAAATTCTGTAGCCCCATCCTGGCCCGGGTTTTTCTCCGTTTTTCCTTCGGGTAGAGGCGGATTTCTTATACAGGTTCTCTAGGCTTTGTCTAGGGGCGTGTTTATTGTAACAATAAATCGTGAATTTAGTGTTTTTTCAACTCTTATGATTTTTAAACACTATACTCAGAATAATCTATAGTTCGATAATAACTTGTACATGTAAATTTACAAACATATTTGCGTTAAATTACAAACATATTGACATTATATGTGTATTTTAACTCGCAGCTAACTTTTTATCTTATCTAGGAACTTATGCAAAAAAATTTAATCCGCCTCTACCTTAGGGCCCTTGATCGGAATTGATGGGATGATCACTTGCTTGCTTCCGAGGAGTAAATTAGTTTATTGTCCTCCACGGTGTCATACGCAGTTTGTACTGTTTTTTGACAATAAATTTATTATGGCTATACTTCTTCCTAAACGATGTTACGTCATTCACATTTGCAATTTACAACAGGCGCTAAACTTGGGCAACAAGCTTGTTCGCTCATAAATAGCTCATAAAATTCTCTCTTTTTGTCAATTGAGTTAGCTTCGTTAACTTGAACTCAACAATGCTTTGCGAAAGAATATCACATCCATTTTTGCAACTAAGTTTTATAAAATGATGGTGAATAGTATTTAGACAAATCTTGTGAAAATAACGCCAACATCTACGCATCTATCTCGTCAACACGCTAGAAGGACGGTGCGGTGCGCGGAAACTCATTGTGGATCCGGCGTTTTTCTGCAGTCGACCGACAAAGGTGATCTCATGACGAGTTGCGTAAAACGACAGTAAATATAAATAAGCCTATTTACCTCGGATATTCGAATTTAGAACTCTCCAAATATTGCATGTTCGATTTCTTCTATAGTTTCTCAAACCACGAATGCCTGACATGAAACTCGTATATTTAGACACAGATTCGTACATCTTGTCAACGTCACGCAATGTGTTTGTCGTCACGAGTCTTCATCCTTCCTAAGACGACACGTCAACGTTTGAAACTTTGAATTCATTTAACATCCTCCCATATAATAAAAATGTATTGGGTGTTTTTAAGGATGAATGCGGAGGTGATATGCTAAAAGAATTTGTAGGTCTCCGTCCTAAAGTGTACGCTATTCAGACACTCTCCCACCTTATCTCATGCAGAGCGAAAGGTATCAAGAGGTCTGTTGTCAAACACTATCGTCTTGAGAACTATACAGACAGTTTATTTCACGATAAAACGAGAATGGATATTCAACATTGTTTTAGATCAAAAGTGCATATTCTTTATTTTTTGGATCAACAGAAGGGCTCTCTTATATGATAAAGGACATTGGGTGGATAAGATAAATAGTTTACCGTGGGGACACTATCGCGTTGTCGAGAGTGAGGTATCCCCTTGAGCAGACATAGCGTATCAGCATGCGACAGATATGATTGATATGTTAGACGTCATCTCACATTTGTGCGACAACAACGCCATCAATGACATTGCAATTCAGGCATTTGTGTGTCTCTTGGCATTATTTGAGACAGATTCTGCACTAGCTGCACGTGTTACAGTCATACGTCAAGGACTCAGGACGCTCGATCATCCTAATGAAAACCTTCCACCTCCTTACGATGATGCACAAGTTTCCACGCTCGACCATCCTACTGAAAACCTTCCCCGATGATGCACAAGACTGAAAAAGAGATGATTTTTTACGCGTAAGCGAACGCGAAAGAAGAACCTTTTATTTCTTTTCTGTTTCAGTGCTCAGTATGCCAAGAGCAGTTCCGACACCCACTTCTCACCCCCTGCAGACACACCTGCAGGGGGTGTTTAGAAACGTGGGTGTTGGAGACACGAAGAACCTCCTGCCAGTTGTTCTGATCCAAGTTAGACAACTATAGAATATATTTTTGGCATTTGATGTCTAAAAGACCGACTTTCAGCGTAATTACACATTGCTTTTAAATTTAGTCTTTGGCACATCACATGTCAAAAAATGTAAATATTAAAAAATTATGTGAATAAATTATTTTTATATAAAAAGTAAAATGCTTTATTTTTTTCCTTAAATCCACATCCAATTAAGACACTTCCCCTTCCTCACTTAGTTATTCCTAGTAGTGAGGTGGGGGTGAATGACGTCAATGGCTCGAGTGGGGAAATGACGTCGGAGGTGGTGGGGATACTACTCCTTAATATCACTGCCGCCGTGATGATACAGTAGTCACACTTCAGCAGCCGTCGAGGATGGATCGTCGTCTCCCATCGCCGAAATAGCTGAGTTGGGAGAGCGTTAGATTAACGATGTAAAGGTCCCCGGTTCAATCCCGGGTACCCTTTTTCGGAATTGCTCACACTCCTGTTGCGCCGAGTAGCTTCGTACCTCTTTTTCGCATCTTATTTCCCCACTATCCCCATTGCCCTGGCCCAAAACCGGCACTTTTCGAGCTAAACCGCTAACAGCAATTTCCGGTGATATACTCTTATCAGCTCTTTTGTGGACTTTAATCGGCGCAAGTGTACTATTGATATAGCCTTGGATTCTCTGAATAAATATTTCGTGAGCATGTCACCCAGCATAAATGACTTATTGAAAATTCAAATACTCACTAATTTAAAATTTATGGATGAAATTTTTTGAGGAAGACTGTTTTAGATGTGTAGAACCTGTTAAAGTCGTTAAAATAATTAAATCATTAAAGTAAAATTCCAATGGCTCATATGTGATAAATGATAAACAGCTCAAGCATATTTAGGAAATCGCCCTACCAACTATTACTAATATTCTTAATTTTTACATTATAACCAGTACTTATGCATAATCTTGAAAGCAGCTTTTATTCGTCCAATTCCGAAATGTAAAGTCCCGTCTAGTCTTAGCGACTATCCTCGTATCAACATCTTACCGACTTTGTCAAATGTTCTTGAGAAAATTTTTCACCGACAAATTCTCGATTATTTAGCAATAAATAATGAAATAGACTCATAACAGTGAGGTTTTCAGTAAGGCAGAAATACTGAAACAGCTTTTCTTAAAATTGTAGAAGATATTAAACAATCATTAGACTCTAGAGAAATCCCAATACTAACATTATTGGATTTTGTATAGCATTTGACTCTGCGATCATGATATTTTCATATCAAAATGTAGGAATATAGGATTTCTTTCATGTAGACAGCAAGTTCACGTTAATATGCAAACTACGGATATTTAGTATGTGACCCGTGGCATCCCACAAGGAGCATGTCTCGGACCTCTATTGTTCATTATCTATATTAATAATTTACCAAATTCCCTCAAACATTGCTCACATCATATTTACGCAGTTCACTTCCAAATGTATATGAGAGGGAGAACATCCGAAATAGACAGCCTTATTAGAAAAATGAATAGTGACTTATTTGACGTTGTCGAGTAGTCAAAATATACTGGACTCCATTTGAACGCAAACAAATTACAATTTTAATCAGTTCCATTAGAAATCAAAAATTACTTAGTAACCCATCAATAGCATCTTTACCGCTCAACAAGTACATTTCTTGGCGAACAGAAGTCACATACCTCGGCGTAAAAATGAGTACCACCTTAAGTTGGGACACTCATATAAACTCCATTAAAAAGGAAATATTTTGTAAAAACCACATGTTGAAATGCATAAGAAAGTATTTTCTACAACCACTAAATCTCTTCTGGTAAAATCACTCATCTATCCTAATTTTGATTGTTGCGATGTAGTTTACAGTGACATAAACTACGAACAAGCGGGTACACTTCAGTTAATACAAAATACTTGTGTACGGTATACATGATCTCAGAACGTTAGGTCACATATCCATAAAAATGACCACGATAATGACTTACTACGTATTCACAACCGACGCAGGAAACATAGCCTCAATCTATTGTTCAAAACAATTCATTTTAAAACACCACAATATTTGACGAATAAATTTAATTTTCTCGCAACATCCAGACTGAAAGGAGCTCATCTACTACAGATGCCACGACACTAAACCAACTATGCTCACAATTCATTTACACTGACTCTGGTTAGGGAATGGAACAAACTTCCAGGTGATATTAGAGGCTGCACTTCTCTCAAACAGTTTAAAGCGAGAATACATTCGTATCTCTTGAAATGCCAGTAAATTATTGTAAGTATTCAGAACAGATGCGCGCTTCTTGTTTAAAAATGTAAAATTAACAGTTTTGGTAAACAATTTGTATTAGCGTTAGAGAAATAAGTTTCTGCGTATTTGAGAATTGTTATAAATATCAAGAAATTTGTAAGTTAAAATATACTTCATTAGTTTACATAGTAAAATATGATGTTAATTTATAAATGAAATAGGTCAAATTATCAGGTCTTTTCCATTAGATTGTGACACATATTTTAAGTTATATTCAGAATGTAAGAGACAATGTATAAATTTTAAGTAAATTTTGTTTTTCACATTGTTTAAATAACTTCAGTTCTCTAACTTCCATTATTATTTCGATCTTTATGTAGTTCTAATTATTTGCTGTTTTATTTATTATGTTAAATTTCAATTAATATTGTAACTTAATTATTATCTACATTCTAATTATTTTTGTAGTTTATTTATTATTGCAATTTCAATTTATGGTAATTTTAATTAATTTTGTAGTATATTAATTATTTGAAATTTCAACTATTATTGTAATTTTAATTATTATTGTAGTTTGTCTTTTCTCTTGTGTGTGCATTTTCTGTACATTGTTTGGCGGAAGAACGGACCTGATAGTCTGAGCAAAACCCAATAAATTTTCTATTTTATTCCATACACTTATAATATTTTTTGTCAGCTCAATAAGTGTTGGAAAATTTAAGCAGCTTTTTTACTCTTTTTGTTCCTTCATTTATCTCTGGTTTCTTTGGCGTCTATAAAAGTTTCCTTTCTGCATTTCTCTGCATACATTTTTCTATATATATCCTGTAGTCCAATCTTGGGCCAGTTCTTTCTACAGTATTTCTTTGGAAAGAGGTGAATTTTATATACAGGCTCTCTAGGCTGTATATAAAATGACTGAAGGTGGCGATCTATTGTAATAATTAATCTTGAATTTAGAGTTATTTAAATAGTTAGGATGTATAAACAATATTTTCCGAATAATTTATACTAAGATAGTACGTTCTTGTGATATAAAGTTTTTGTGTTTCTTTGAATACAAATTTTTTCGTATTCTGTTGATATTATAACACGTCAGGAACTATATTTTTCTTACCTTAAATGTGATGGAATGTTAAATGCGCGTCTGCCTTAGGAATCTTAATCGGGATTGATGGGTGGGACCCTTGATTACTCCCGGAGAGTAATTTAGTTTATTGTGATCAACGAGGTTATACCACTTTGTAACCACAATTTTAACAATAAATTTATGTTTACATGTAATTTTCTCTTTGACTAATTTAACTTTATCTATTGTATTACGTCTTCATCCTATTATTATCGAGATAGGAAGATTTTATCGTAATATTCTTGTTATCGTCAATATAATCGACTGAACAAAATTTTCTGATACAGTTCTCCGCCATTCGCTTCACCTGTCACAAATTTCCTTGCGGCGATATTCCGTTTTGGTATAACTCGATTGCACACCCTATTGCCTGCACGCTCGACTTGCGGCATCTATCATTCAGTGCTCCCATTGCTTTGAGGCATGGAGCTGCGATTCCATTAACTCCAACTCTATATTTAGATTTTTCCCTGTTGTGTTGATAGGTTTCTTCGAATTTTAGCTCCAAATGGAGGACCTCCACCATATATCACCATTCCTGCATTTTTCAAACGAGAGTTTATATTGAAATCCTAAGTGACCTTTGAATTTTTGGCTTATCATATACGCAACATTTTTAAATATAGGTTTCTTTTCTTAAAAAAACACAAAAAGCTTTGATACAAAATTCACTCGTCTTAAAATTAAAATAATCATGATCATGAAGCATTTCCATTTCCTCCTCCTACATACATATGTATAACTCAAGAATTCATTATACTATACAGTAAAAATACTCATTCAATACAATTATATTTAAGCTATTAAAATATTTTATTAGTGTTTGTAATTCTATAATCAATTCCAAATAACATTTAGGTCATGTTTGTGATTTTTTCTTCCGTACCTTAGATTAAATTATGAAAATTAATTAAATCAAGTTTTCTTGAACCATATTGCTATTTAATTTCGAAGTAAGTAACAACAATTTTTATATAGTTACTTTCTTACATCCTTGAATTCGAAATGTAGATAAGCAAAAAAGAAACAAAAACAAACAAACATACCTCTACACGTGAAACGTCACATAGAAAAAGTCTTATAATACGAAATCTATTAATCAATTAATTTTTTTGACTTTATTAGTGCCGTGATACTTCTTCTAAGACTAACGTCTATACACATATCTTTGTTATATCGCTTGATCAATGAAACATTTCTTGGTTAACCGATTTATTGTAAGTTTTATTAGTCTAGTACACACACTTCAATCAATGGTTCATATATTTTCTCTTCTCTTGATGAGATATAAACATCAGTACTTGGAATTAAACATTTTATCTGTAAATACGTGCAATAATTTCCCTTCTTAATGAATGCATTTTGATATTTCAATTTATGTTCACCCATTTTCTTTTCATTCATGCTTCCACGTTTTATTGATTCTCCTCCATTCTATTGCTATATGTTTGTCCTCCATACGTACAATACTTTGCCAAAGTATTATTTTAGATTATCATTTGAAAATCAATACGAGAAAAGATCATTGGAGAGAGAAACTTGAAATTTGCACACAATATTACTATTATATTGTAGAGACTCAATATACGTTATATTGTAGAGATTTAAAAAAAAAAATTTTATTCCAAAAGTGTGAATTAGAATAAAAATGTGACTTTCGATTTTTAAATCTTTTTCCATATATTTTACGAAGTAATTGTGATATCTTCTGAATTTTTCTATATTAAGTTTGTTAAATACAATAATAACTAAATTTTTTTGGAATTTTTAATTATTTAATTTTAAATGGATGGATAAGTGGTTAAATATATTTTGTGTTTCCTGAGCGACTGACTCATCAAAACAGAGAGAAAAATATAGAGGGTAGGATCTTGAAATGTTTATAGGATGTTACTTATTAATTTTAAGGGAGGAAGTATTTTTTTGAAATAATTAATTTAATTGACATTTTAAATGTACCAAAAATTAATCATGTTACGTCGAATGAAAATGGGAGACGGGACCGGGATTCGAACCGGGTTCGAATCCCGGTCCCGTCTCCCATTTTCATTCGACGTAACATGATTAATCTGTTACCTGGCGGTGAGGTTCACCGCAATCTAAGAGATTTCTATGTTTGTGTACCAAAAATTATTAAGATATCACGATTTTTATTGTAAATTATCCATTTTCGTCAATGCTTGTATTTCTTACGTGTACTCTGCACGTGGAAAAGTTATGTGATAACTTTCAGTCAGGTGTAAATGGCGACGAGCGAGAAATCGAACCCGGAATTCCTGAATTGATCGCAGGAGTGTTAACCACTACACCACCCGTTCGCTTTCCACAAGCGTACACCAGATCTAAACCCCGGAAGACCTGAGAGACAGCCCCATACAGGAGATAAGTGAACCAGGCGGTACACAATGCTGTGTGCACTTAAATACCGATTTCACACGTACATTAGGCTGTCCCGAAAATTTCTTTTTGGTTTTCCTTAGCGCAAGACCTCTTGAAATTTGCGTAATTGATCGTAGATTACAAAAATAATTTTAAAAATAAAATGAAACTGTATCTTTAGGAATCTACCAATCTTCAAAGTTTTGAAAAATTTACATTTTTATGGTAATATTTCGCTATCCTTAATTTCGGTTCCTGAACTAAATATAAAAAATATTTACTGTTATTTTCTGTTTAGTTGTAATACATACACGACGTTTCGATTTGCATGCAACGACACGCTACCAGCGACTTCGAATTTGTTAGGTTTCAACCTGCAAATTCCTTCAAGTTTCAGCTTGTTTCGAGCATTTTTCTTGACTTGACTTGCGAGTGTTTTATTCGTATCCAAAGTCATTTTTAAGCCACAAAAGTACAGTTGCGATTGTTACAGTGTTAAAAGCGGATTTTGTGATTTTTAAATAATGACATCGAGGCATAATATGTCTACTTGTGCTATATTGGGACTATACAAAGAACTTGACGATCGACAGCTACCAACTATAAGGGACGTCATTAAATTTATTTTATTTGTCAAGAACGACCTGAAATTGAAGTATAATGGAAAGAATCCATCCAATTCCGATTTATATTCGATCGTTTATGATGAGATCAACAAAATTTGGTCAAAAAGCTTCGATTCCAATCGTAACTAAGGAAAGAGTTATTCACTTATTGAAATCCTATTTCGAAAAGTATCTCAATTTGAAAAGATACCACAAAAGCAAACGAAATGGTAGTTTGGAAAACAAACTGAGGTGTTTTTTAGAGTCATCTGAGAAGTTTTTCGACGTTGCTTCTTGTAAATGCACTTCATTTGAATCTTGTTCGTGTTTAAAACCTAAGAAAGTTCCCATCAATGAGAGAAGTTTCTTGTTGGATCAAAGAAATGACAGGAAAATGATTCTATGCGGTGTTGACAAGAAATAAATGGATATATTAATAAAACGACTGCAGAGGCAAGTTGAAGAGTCAATAAGGGCAGGAAAAAAGTCGTGTTCTACTCGAGAAACTGATTCTGTTTCAGCAAATTGTGAAGAAGATTCGGTGCCTGAATCTTCCCCAGAAACGTATTCGATAACAGAGGCAACCTCGATTAACACACCCTCGACAGAGACACCATCGACTTCAACGGCGAATCGGAAGACATTGCCGTTGCCAACAGTTGCTAAGGTCTGTAATAGATACGGTTTATCGACGCGATCTGCTGCTGTTGCTTCTGCGGTTTTGGCTGACGTCGGTTTGGTTTCTCCCGAAGATTTAACTCTGGTTATTGATATAAACAAGATTCACAGAGCTGTATCTAAAGCCCGAACAGAAGCTTCCAAAGATATTGGAGGTATTATTATAAAAAGCATTTACTTTGAAGGACGAAAAGACAAGACTCTGATAAATGAGAAAATAGGGGATCGTTACCATCGCAAAGACCTTTTAGAAGAGCACTTTTCAATTTTAGCAGAACCTGGATCAATTTATTTGGGACACACAACGCCAAGTCGTGGCACTGCAAAGGGAATTCTTACTTCGATCACAACTTTATTAGAGAGTCAAGGTTGGAATTTCAATGACGTGATTTGCGTTGGATGTGATGGAACTGCAACTGACACCAGTTGGAAGGGTGGCGTGATTCAGTATTTAAAGGACTATTTGGAGAGACCGTGGTGTCTTTTTGTGCGATGGCTGGTAATTTGCCAGACTTGCCGAAAAATGTGTTCGATGAACTAAGTACGGATCAAAAGTATCTTTATGAGATGTGTCAAGTTGTATCAACTGGTTCCTGTACTCCTGAGCTGGCAAACTGTCAACCTGAAAAAATGGCGCACTCGAGATGGCTTACTTCTGCTAATTGTATACTAAGATTTTACGTAAGTACAGAAAATTTGCAATTGCTTGTCAACTACGTGGTAAAGTATACGCTCCGATTTGGTTCCTAATCAAGCAAAAGACGTCTTTTAAGGACGGAGCCAATTATATTTTTCAACTGATTATGTTCTCTCGATTTTGACCCGAAAATCTGAGATCTGTTGTCGATTCTGTTATCGAAAGAAATGCTTTTTTTGCGCACCCAGAAAACCTTGTCAGTATGTTGTTTAATGATAGAGACCACATTCTGGAGCTGGCATTGCAAAGAATAATAAAAGCTAGAGAAGCTGAAAGTAGCACTAAACTCAGGATATTTAAACCACCAAAAATTAACTTCTCTGCTAGAGATTACACCGAAATTATTGTGTGGCACGAGTGTCAGGTTACAGCACCGCCGGTTCTTCGACATATTTCTAATGAGAACATTCAAATCATGGCAAAAGATCAGAGTTTGGAAATGGTTGACTTTCCTTGTCACACACAATCTGTCGAAAAATGCGTTAAACTGGTAACAGAGACCTCACAAAGAGTAATTTACGCTACTTCTAGAGATGGCTTTATTAGAACCAGGTTGCAATCTCGAGCAGAAATGCCTATTTTGGACACAAAAATTAGTTTAAATTTTAAGTTTTTGTCATTGATTATAAGCTCTATTTTGTTACCTTGTGCTTTGTTTAATTTAATTCAAGAAAAAAATACCTTTTAAACTTGATTTTTATATTTTAGGCATACGGTTTAAGTCTGTAAAATGGTAAAATTTACAAAACTTCAAAGTGCGGTAGAGTACTCAAGATGGCACGCAATTCTAGTTTTTTTTACCTTTTTCGTAATCTGTGTAAGATTACGCAAATTTTGATACCTCTTGCTATAGTGTAGCTCGAAGAATTTCTTTTCTTGTACATGGACGGTACATCCTAACGTACATAGCTACGTTAAGGTACGTTATGCATATATTTATTCCGTGTACCCTACACGTGAAGATGATATGTGATAATTTTCCGTAAATTGTAACGAAGGTAAACTGTATCTCAACAAGAAACTTTTCTCTAAAAAATTGTTGTGTCAATTCTTCAATTATAAAATTTCTTGTTTGTTTCATATATATTGGCTGCAGCACTAGCAAATATAATGGATTAAAAAATAGCATCAATGAAATTTAAACTTATTGTTTCTTATTCATTTTAATAGTATATCTAATCCGGAGTAATTTTCTAGTCCTCCCTCTTTGTGGTATAATTTATGTTTATGAATGAATGTATTGTTATTCATGTATGAATTGTTATTTAGGTTTTATTATCATGTATTATTTTTTAGACGGTGGTAAGGCGGTAGAACAGGCCTGATGGCTTGAGCCTAACCACGAAATAAAAGTTGTTGTTATTATTATTATCCAATGTACTCAATCCGGACACTGTTGTGAACATTTTCTCCGTAATCTTAACGCGATACATGTTTTCCCCTGCCTTCTCCGTGTAGAACATACTTGGATCGTAATTATTGGGACGGTTTCTTGCTAGCTTCCAAAAACGTTTCATTGCACGCCAAGCAACCATACACAGTTTGTCAGGTCCTATTTGCTTGAAAATTACTTTTTTATTCAGCTCTTGACTTTCGATCGAGAATTAAGCTTACAACTTTCTATTACTTATCGCATGTCTACTATGTTATCACACGTCGGAAAAACTTAAACGTTGTCATTTGCAGTAATTTCACTGCTTTTTGGGCAATAAGTTATTTAATATTGAATATCTCTCGAGTTACTTCCGAGAGAAAAAAACCTGGTACGTTTCTAATATTTATTGCATGTTTACTATTTTATCTCGTGCTGCAGTTACTTAAATTATTCCGTTTTCTCGTAGATGGAGGTATACAACGTAATGGAGAGTCGTCATAACATTTTGTTGGTACGTTTGCGCGGATGTGTGTAAGTTATCAGTGTAACTGAATCATATTTTGATGTTTCATATTCCCAAACAATTACAAGATATGACACAATTTATAAGCATAACATATTTTGTTTGCAAAGCAAAACGTTTTAGTACCTACATTGTTGTTTATCAGTAAAAAATAATTTTACATAACAGCGTATTCATCACCAAACATATCGAAATGGTGATCCAGTCCCTATTTTGAAGAACTGAAAATCTTTATGTGATTCATGTAAGTGACATATTAAGGTAAATAAATAAATTAATAACTGTTATTGATAATTTAAAATAAGAATTTTTAATAGAAATAAAAATTTTCTGCACATTCAGAGACATTCCAGCTGGTGACCAACAGACACCATGGTTCTAAATATTAAACTTTTTATTAAAGTATAAAGAGGGCTTTAATGACCTAGACCTTGGCGAGCCCTAGAGCCCCGAGGAAAAAAATAAAGCTCTATCTTAAGATTTCATTTAAAATTAAATGGTTTTAAATGCATTAAAATATTTCATGACACAGTTTATTTGATGCAACAAAATTGTGAACCCATATCTCAAGTTCTAAGGCTTCTATGTAATAAGAAAATCCAATCTTAAGTTTTTGTTAGTAAGTTAACTATTCTCCAATTTTGTAGCCTTTGGGAAGATAATATTTTTACGCGAATTACGTGGGAAAACGAATTGTAGTGAAAGTCAGTGTTGGAACACAAAATTTTGCGTGAAACTTAGAGGAAATACAGTAAACTTTGGCAATATTACTGTTAGAGTCAGCAACTCACAACTCTAGTTAGGTCCATTTATTGAGTTTACGGCGCTGTGAAACTTCCGCTTGCGGTGAGGAAGTGGAGGGGGAGATGTCCGTTCTTCCTCCACATGCGACTTCCACACTCCCTGGAGACACAGGAAGGGCCGCAAAATACGTGCCCGCTGGAGTCATTGGAAAACCACACTCATAAAAATTATAATTTTTTTTGCCCTATATCCATTTTATTCATTTGTGGTCCCTTCAGATTCTTCCCTTCCTCGCATCTTTTACTGCTACCTATCCTCACACCTTCGGTATATTAAACGGTATTAATATGGGAAGTTCATGTTAAATAAAGTGCTCTGTAGATTGATGAATTATGTGTATGAAAATATAAATTAAATAATTAATCAATTATGTCCAAAATGATTAATTTAAGTTGTATTTTTAAGTCAAGATTTTACTTAACGTTTTAAACAAATAATAGCTTCTGAAAACCTATTTCCAAAAATCACAAAATATATATTTTCATTATAATCCTATAACCAAAGAGGATTGTTAATGGGGTTCTATCATAGCCAGATTAATACATATTTTTGACAAATATTTTATAAATCGTAAAAGAATACAGAGCTCAACTATTTTGCAACTTATATCATCAATTAATTAAAGTTTTTATGTTTTATTAAATGATAATTTATTGCAAGATTTATGCTAGAATATGATACTTGGTAATTAAATAAAAAATCATAATTATTGTTTTAATGTATGTAGAAGTTTTTAAATTAAAAATAAAGAAACGTTGAACAAAAAAGGAAAACGTTGACAGGAAAAGAGATATAGATTCGAACCCCCTTTGGGGTTTTACGGATTTGAAGCTAAGAATAATACATATTAACATTTCTTAATATCTAATTCAAACAAGTATTCCTGGAACTAGTCAATTGTTTTTTGCTTTTAGTTATTGTGGTTTCATACTTGAAGAATGTACTTTTTTACAATTCCTGCAAAATTTTAATTCAGAAAAACGAGAGAAGTCGAATGCAACAGTCACCGATTAGATCCGTTGACCGGAAAGCGTGTGGCATAAAAACATTGGGAAAATGATAGCCGATGGGAAAAGGATAGCCGATGGGAAATAAAATAATTTTTGACCGCGTAATATGGGTGAGTGGAATTGATTGCAAAATTCCCTTCGTCAATACGATATCGGAATGTGGGTCTGCCTCTCCGTCATGAAATGTTTCTATCACTCTGAGAGGTAAATACTAAATTTCATGTTGAATAAATTCTTGAAGATCATTACCTATAGTGCGATTTAAACCTCGAACTTGTGCAAGTGGTGCAAAGAAATTGCAAACATACCACATAGTTTGTTTTGTTTACCTAAATGCTGTAATACTCCCATTCAAATGTCTATATTACTTATTAATATGATCAAAGTACTTTATTTAATTTAACGAGTTAATAATTATAATTCATAAAATTTGGTTCCTAAAATTTTGTAGAAGATAAAGCAACGCAATTCAACCCTATCTGCATGTAAATGCGATACATTCTTTAAAGCCAACTTTATCTTTTTATATTATTTAATTTAAGTAAGACTCATGTCAACTTATATCATTTAGCTTCCAAAGCTAGTATTACTCTTCATCTTTTTCTGCGGTATTAGTTATGACATTTTCATTTTGTTACTGTACCCTTCAGTTGGATAGAGTTTGTGAAATGTTCCGTAAATTTATGAGGAAATTGCTCTATGCTGAAATTAATGCATATCAGTAAAATGATAAGCAAACACTGGTGCTTATTTTATGTATACAGTAATAGATGTGCTTTTCTCATTTTATCTGGAGAGAACTGACGAGAATATTTACACAACATGAATATGAAATAATGTTTGAGTTGAATATGAAATAGGACAATTTTGTTTACTTAAGAGGGAAAATACGGAAGATTCATATAGTAACCATGTTTTTTTGGCATAATATTAAACATCGTATGCTTGTATATAATTTATGGGTGATTTGATATAACTTTTCATTAATTTAGTAATTTACATGTGTACTTAACGCGAAAAAATATGATTTACTCATAAATTTTGTAACATAATTTCTTTTTTTACAAGATTTTATTTAACTTCTCTTGTTAGTTTGTATGTTTGAGCCAAATCTTGCAACTGAATTTTAAACCAGATACCCTCAACCGATTGAACTGAAATTTGGCACACATATACAAACCCTCTGGAAATGTAATGTTACGATGTCTATTTTCAATAAAAACTTTTTAAAAGATTATAGTTTATAACGATTTTATTCTGTGATAACAGTTTAAAAGGTATTTTGACTATTACAAATGAACAAGCAAGATTAATTATTATGAAAAGTAAATAATCAAATTCTAATACTGAAAATTATAAAATAAAATAATAAATAAAAACCTCTTTAAAAATAAGCTTTTATTTAAGCGATGTACTAAAACGAATAAGATAAGTTAAATTTTTTATTAGAGTAATGCAATGTCAAATGATAATATCTCCATTCATATTTCAAATTAGTGGATTCTAATAAAAATAAACGTACTCATTATCTTTATCGCTGAAAAAGATTATTTTATGTTGAATTATTTGTTTTCATAAAACTTCTTGCGCGAATCGTAATTAAAATACACACATCGACAAGTACTTACTTACCAACTCTTTACTGTCCAATGAAATTAATTGGTTCCCACTTTTATGAACATTTCGCGCAACGAGCTTTTTGAAAACAAATAATTCAACATAAAATATTAAATCATTTTCAGCGATAAAGATAATGAGTACGTTTATTTTCATTAGGATCCACTAATTTGAAATATGTATGGAGGTATTAACATTTGACATTGCATTACATTAATAAAAACCTTAACTGATTCGTTTTAGTACATCGCTTAAATAAAAGCTTGTTTTTATAAAGGTTTTTATTAATTATTTTATTTACATATAATTTGTTTCATGTTGATTAATTCAAGATCCGCTTTATATCATCACCCCAACGTTTGACGGCTCTTGCGCAATTTTTTCAATTAGGATATAGAACGTATAAATGTGTTCATATTCAGTTCGTTAAGGCTCCGCTAAAATATTTTTCAGTGTAAATATGTCACAGAGTCATTGATAAATACGGACGTATCCCATACATTCGATCAGAAAAACGTTTGGCAGGTTTAGCGGCCAATCAGCGACCGAATTAGCGACATAATCCCTTCACGAATAATCTTTCTGGATTAAATGCGTTTAATATTTCTTCTTTGACATTTTTTCTTTGATGGATTACGCAAAAAATGGGATGAACGAAACAGCATTACAGATACGGCAATGTGAAGAAAGTAATAATTTGGATGTCATTCATCATCTTCACATATACAATATAATTTATTTTCTAGATGATTATATACATTAATTTATAATAATATGGTGCAAATGTATAGAGTAAATGTTCTTTAACTCAAAATGTGTGACACGGTTACTAAACGAAAACATTTTTGCAAATATCATTCCACCAATCAAAAGGTTATTTCCCTGATTCACCTGCAAAAATACCTGTACTATGTTGTAGAAGATTTGAGCAATTTGTGTGCAATTGTGAGCAATTTGGTAAGAATTACGTGCAATATTTTAATGTGTGTAACATTGTAACGTATTAAAGGAAATATATAGTACGCTATCTTTCTCTGGATCTCTCCTATAATGCATGTGGATCCGTAGTTGAGGTTGAGTAGTTCGAATTTTTGAGCGGTCAATTATTTATGCTTCATCTTTTTCCGTGTGTAACACTTTTTATTCTCAAGCAGAGAGAACTACTTAACATTATTTTACGAGAAATACATTCTTTTAAATCCATTTTTTATATTAATACTTTTGAGAGTTTCATTTAATTCTCATTTCTGATACCATTTAGATTTCTTCAGTATTATGAATTGATTTCTACGATAATACAAAGTTCATGCCAGGTACTAGGTGACTCTTCAGAAATTGAAGCAATGGTTTCATGGAGACACAAAACCATAAAACATTCCCAAAGCTAAAAGTTTGCTTTCGTAAAACATTGCTATCGTTCTAACTATTCCCTTTAAATGTAGCGCTGCCGTCGCGTGTGAGCATGAGATACTGCTCTGAGTTGTCGGGTGGTTGTGGGAAGCGAAGCTAAACGTGTAGCGGCATTCTGTGTGTCCAAGGGAATATAAAATCTGTATGGCTGGATACACACTGGATTTAGTGCAAAAGACGTCATATAATAAAGTAATATATATTAGAAAATATATAACAAAATATTTAAAAACAATCCTCTTGTTAATATGACAAAAAGTGGTAAATAGTTATTTCTTCGATATATTTTTATAAAATATTTAAAGATCATTAGAGCAAAGAGTGTTTGATAAAGTTTTCTTTTTTATATGAACGTAAGTACGTCAAAATGTTCAACTTAAAAATGCTCAAATAATGGAACAACATTTTACATCTCTTCGTGGTGAACGCTTTATAATGTTAATGGAATGACGATGGTCTTATCACCTAATTTATATTCATGTGACAATATTTATAACTGTATTAACAAGAACATTTTTATTGAAAGATTTGCCTTAAACAGAAAAAAACGATTAAATGACAGCGTAATAATAAAAAGATTTACTATTTGATCCTAATTTACGAGCTAAAGCTAAAGATACGTAAAAACCGCCTAGCATTAGAAAGAATCATCCGGAGGTATATCTCTCTCCGTAGGGTTATGGGCTTCAAAATGACACGATATAATATTATTCTTAGAATTATTTGCACTTGAGTTTCATTCCATTCTTCCGCCACAAAAATCACAACGACGTAGTAAGTATTAATGTATTCACGTTTTCAGTATTCATTACTTTCACGGAGCTTCCCAAGTCTTTTTTATGGAGAAATTTATTCTTATGGAGAAATTTATTACCTAGGGACGGCGTTTATTGAAATACTAAATCGCTCGAATTTAGTGTTATCTTAATAGTTACGATATATAAACAATATTTTTTGAATAATCTATAGTTTATAGTAATACGTACTTGTGAAAGTCGTTTTTTTGTACTTCATCAAATACAAATTTGTTGGTATTCTCTTAATATTATAACACGTACCGAACTACTTTTATTCTTATCTCAAGAGAGTTCTGAATCCACCTCCACCTTAGGGTAGATCGGAATTGATGGGATGACCCCTTGTTTGCTTCTGGAGAGTAAGTTACTATATTGTCCTCCACCTTATTATACGCCTTTGTAACAGTTTTTTCCGACAATGAATTTATTTATTGATTTTACCGTATACATTTAATGTGTTTCAGAGAAATTTGATGCGAGACCACTTCCAAGATTATGGTTCAAAATTTTATTAAAATTTGTGTTATTGTTTGCACAAAGTGGAGTCAGACAGAGCACAGGGCCAGATACCGCATAGGTTGTTTTAGCTAAACTAGTGCTTCTGTATCGTTACCTGTACTTAAATGTTTAACGGTTAATATTTTGCATAGTTTATTACCAAGATTTTTAATAGTTAAAAAAATTAATTAGATTCCAAAGATTAAAAAAAATTGAATAATGTTGTATGTTATTTTGTACACTTTTGAAAATTACAAAAATGGAAAACTAAAACTGCTGCATCTGTTACCTTCATAAAATCATTTTATATAACATATGTCACATATGTTAAATAAATAAATATATAATTTAATGGTTAAATTAAAATAATAATTAATGACTTTCATAATTCAAATTATTAAATGATTAAGTAAATTGGTTCCAGGTATTTGTTTTTGTCATTAATTGACACTTACATAAAAAGAGTTACTTATGAGAGCAGTCATCCTTCATAATTCTATGAAAACAGATTTTACTCACGGAGTTATTTAACGCGATAAATAATTGCATGTATGTTTCAGAGAAAACTGTAGGAAGTTCCTCATTACCTCGCGGTGAAATCGGTAGGCGCTTGTGTAAGGTTTTGCGAAGAAGGAAATGCCTACATTTTTTAATTTTATTCTTGCTCTCTGGAGGTTTTCTAGGAATAGTTCACACATTAATTTCTTAAGTTTTTAAAATTACTTTGTCTTACTACAAAAACTGAATAAAGTATTGAAAAACATGTTGACAGTTCTTAGATTGATAGTCGAAGTCAAACTAACCCACAACAGGTCCCGAAGGTGCCCAAGGGGATTGTGGAGTGTAGAGCTCCGCAATTTCTAGACCTCGGGACTAGAAGGATAAGATGTGGCCAACCTCCGACCGGTTTGATCCCATGATAGACACTTGTACTCATTTTACAGTAGGTTGAGTACGTCAGGGAGTCAGTCTGGATGTTGAGGTATGATGAAAACCCCCCACCTCACCGGGGATCGAACTCGGGTGTAAGCGGTGCTCATCAGCGCAATGGAGCCTTCAACAGGTCACACCCCGCAAGTCCTTCATCGTCTGTTGAAGGACGCTCATTCACTCAACGAACTTCCCTCGTTCTCACGATACCAGTCTCAATTCATTACTTTTGAAGAAGTTGTATACTCCTGGAATCTTAAAAGGGCCCAAGAAAATATTCTATGTCCCGCGCTCTAAGCAGTTTGGATTGTTAGATTTGCAACACCACTCCCCTGTGACGGGGAAAAAGCTCCCCATCTTCGTTCGACCTATCGTAGGCAAAATTGAAACTGTTTCCATATTTGGCGGACCAATAGAAGACTAATCCTGGTGAACATAACCCTATTAAGTCGTAACAAGAGAAAATGTTTCTTACGCCGCTACTAAAGATATATTTTGTAAATATTTATTATCAATATCTTGGACTTCCATAACAAAATTATTCTTTCTTTTCTTAACAACAATAAACTTTATTATTCTCTATATTTAAATGACATCTCAAGTTTCATTGTGTCACAACGCCGTCCTAGGGAATATAAAACTAATTAAACTTCTCCGTAAAAGGATTTGCTTCTTACTGTAAAATCGATATTGTTCAATCACAGAATTGGAATGTCTTCGTAAAGTATAAATTTCGTGAGATACTCACTCAGGAATTACTTATAAATATTCTTATAACCTCTGAATTTTATTCAGCGGCACAAAGAATTCAAAGCTCATTGGCATAAATTAAAGTGTGATGATTATTGTAATTTCAAATGATATTCAGCTCTTTTATACTATTTTTAGACGTCAATCGGAAATCAAGAATTATCGAAAGCAATATGATGTAAAATGAATTAATTACACTAAATGTTAATTCTAATGATATCTTCAATAATTTAAAACGTCTGTAAAAAAGGTGTTGATGCAAGATAAAACGCTTGGCTGTAATCGTGCAACAAATAAAACAATATGCTCAGAGAGTAACATTACTAAAAAGTTTATTTTTAGTTCTTAGAAAATATAACAAATCGAATATATCAATTTTATTTAGTCTTTCAAATACAATTGAGTTGTATTCATGCACATAATCTACGATTACCAGACAATAAAGCATCGCAATTCATATTGCATTTAATTAATTGTCTTACATTGTCCCAGACATCAATTTCATTATTTTCTCCACTTTCTTTCGTTATTATCGACATTCCGTAGAATTCATTGATTTGAATAGCAGGTGGAAAACAAGGTTATTCAAAAGCACTCTTTATATAACTTTTTACAAATCAACATGATTGTTCATATTTGTGAAAATAAACATATTGATTACACATTAAACATGATTTTCAAAGAAATTATAAAAAAAACAGCGAAGAAGTTGATGAGATGACACAAGCGCAATTATATATAAAGTTATTATAACTAGTAGATTCCAGCATTCCAGATTCAGGGTCATATTGTAAGATATTGTTATTTTAACGAACGAACAAGAAAGAGAAAAAACTACTAACATGTTTTTTAATTTAATAATAAACTACTAATAAACATGTATTTTTCTATAGTAGAATCTTCCAATAATTATATTAACTTTATATAATTAAACAAATTTGTTATTGTTACATTACGATATAATTAAATGATTTAAGTATATATTTATTGAAATTTTTAATTGTTCTGTTTGTTTTTCGATTTGAAAAGATTCGTGTAATNTATATATATATATAATATGATTAAAATATAACATTTAGACTAATTATGAAAAACCGGCTCTCAAACTCATGAATGTTACTAAATGTAGATTTGATCTGAGCAAACACAATTAAACAACCACATCAATTGTATTTAAATTTCACATTTCGTAGTTGGATTTATGCTTATCTTCGAAGATGAAACTTTAGTTATTTAGTAAGAGTTAGTAGGATTTCATGTTCTATGACCTGAAATAATACCACTTTAGAATGCATCGCTCTAGAAGACAAACATAATTTTGGAGAACGATCGCAATATCAAATTTGTCATCAGCCATCCATTTCACTCTTTTACTACGCATGGAGAGGAAGTAAACTAGAATAATGATAAATCGTTATTGAAAGCACAATATATTTTGTACTTAATAAACTTGCATGCATTCACAGTGACCTGAGAAACAAATATTTTCGATATGTTTTATTTGTTGTCATCTATGCGTACTTCTATGATCTCAAGGATACGTTTTTTTAGTGCGACAACATCACTTACCATAATATTTTTTCCTTAGTCTTGTTATTTTTTTCATAAGAGAAAAATAAATGATATCGAGTTACCAAAATACTTTTGTGGTTTTGGATTTATTATACGCTTCCGACGTTAAATTTTATGGATACAATGTTTCTTCCTTTTTATACTTTTTCTTGTAAGTAAAGATATTTGTAAGTATACCCTTGAGGAAGTCTGAATAAAAGTCGGAACTTTGGCAGTTCAACGAATATTTTAATGAGGAAAACACTCGCTTTCTTATAAGTGGTAAATATTTATATTTTGGTCATCACTCATTGTTTCTCAGATTGTGTGCTATCCCAGGATATATTGGTCTCTACGCTTTTTGAGTGTTCTTGTGGAAGGAGAGATGGGATTGTGACTAGCGAATTTAAAGGGAATTGAAAAATAGAATATTACACGAATCTTTTCAAATCGAAAAACAAACAGAACAATTAAAAATTTCAATAAATATATACTTAAATCATTTAATTATATCGTAATGTAACAATAACAAATTTGTTTAATTATATAAAGTTAATATAATTATTGGAAGATTCTACTATAGAAAAATACATGTTTATTAGTAGTTTATTATTAAATTAAAAAACATGTTAGTAGTTTTTTCTCTTTCTTGTTCGTTCGTTAAAATAACAATATCTTACAATATGACCCTGAATCTGGAATGCTGGAATCTACTAGTTATAATAACTTTATATATAATTGCGCTTGTGTCATCTCATCAACTTCTTCGCTGTTTTTTTTATAATTTCTTTGAAAATCATGTTTAATGTGTAATCAATATGTTTATTTTCACAAATATGAACAATCATGTTGATTTGTAAAAAGTTATATAAAGAGTGCTTTTGAATAACCTTGTTTTCCACCTGCTATTCAAATCAATGAATTCTACGGAATGTCGATAATAACGAAAGAAAGTGGAGAAAATAATGAAATTGATGTCTGGGACAATGTAAGACAATTAATTAAATGCAATATGAATTGCGATGCTTTATTGTCTGGTAATCGTAGATTATGTGCATGAATACAACTCAATTGTATTTGAAAGACTAAATAAAATTGATATATTCGATTTGTTATATTTTCTAAGAACTAAAAATAAACTTTTTAGTAATGTTACTCTCTGAGCATATTGTTTTATTTGTTGCACGATTACAGCCAAGCGTTTTATCTTGCATCAACACCTTTTTTACAGACGTTTTAAATTATTGAAGATATCATTAGAATTAACATTTAGTGTAATTAATTCATTTTACATCATATTGCTTTCGATAATTCTTGATTTCCGATTGACGTCTAAAAATAGTATAAAAGAGCTGAATATCATTTGAAATTACAATAATCATCACACTTTAATTTATGCCAATGAGCTTTGAATTCTTTGTGCCGCTGAATAAAATTCAGAGGTTATAAGAATATTTATAAGTAATTCCTGAGTGAGTATCTCACGAAATTTATACTTTACGAAGACATTCCAATTCTGTGATTGAACAATATCGATTTTACAGTAAGAAGCAAATCCTTTTACGGAGAAGTTTAATTAGTTTTATATTCCCTAGGACGGCGTTGTGACACAATGAAACTTGAGATGTCATTTAAATATAGAGAATAATAAAGTTTATTGTTGTTAAGAAAAGAAAGAATAATTTTGTTATGGAAGTCCAAGATATTGATAATAAATATTTACAAAATATATCTTTAGTAGCGGCGTAAGAAACATTTTCTCTTGTTACGACTTAATAGGGTTATGTTCACCAGGATTAGTCTTCTATTGGTCCGCCAAATATGGAAACAGTTTCAATTTTGCCTACGATAGGTCGAACGAAGATGGGGAGCTTTTTCCCCGTCACAGGGGAGTGGTGTTGCAAATCTAACAATCCAAACTGCTTAGAGCGCGGGACATAGAATATTTTCTTGGGCCCTTTTAAGATTCCAGGAGTATACAACTTCTTCAAAAGTAATGAATTGAGACTGGTATCGTGAGAGCGAGGGAAGTTCGTTGAGTGAATGAGCGTGCTTCTACAGACGATGAAGGAGTTGCGGGGTGTGACCTGTTGAAGGCTCCATTGCGCTGATGAGCAACGCTTACACCCCCTCCCCTTCACTCTACTCAAAGAGTAAGGGGCGGGAGCGGAAAGAGACGTCTAATTTCCCCAGGGTTGCAACCGCCCTTTCCTCTACAGATGAGTCGAAAGAGTATTGAGACAGCGGGATGACGTTAACGCTTCAGACACCTCCGTTGAACAAATACTGTGTTTGCGACGGATTCCGCAAATTACTACATCAATTTAGTTGATTCTGGGTGGAGTAATTATTACAATTATGCTAAGCTTAATACAGTGTGTTTAAGATCGCGATTATTACCCGTATCAATTATACGTGATTGTTAGGTAAACAAGAATCAGAGATAATTGGGAGGTGCCTTTGAAGTGCACTAATGTATTACTTAAAAATGATACTTATGTCCCATAAATACAATCATGATTCAAAATGAATTCTTGAAATATACTCCACTATACTGATAATTAACTAGTTAATTAAAAAAAGAAAATTTTAATGAATTTTTTTCCCTCTCTCGTACTTAAGCAACTGTCAAAAAATGAAATATTTCCAACATTTTTTTTATAACTTCAAACGCATCGCTATCTAAATATTAATTTAGTGCTATTTCTCTTATAATTTTCTTTAAAACAAATTAAATTCGAACTGTGGTAAATTAATAATTTACCCTCAATGTTGTGTTGAATCACATCCGTTGAATCTTGCCAAGATATATAAAAAATAATATTTTGAATTTTTTGTAATTATGTTAAATATTTCTGAAGATGCTGCTTTAAAATGCACAAAAAAGTGCACTTCATACAAATTAGACTGCAGAATATTCTATACAAAGCAGAATGAAAAGTAATCTTTACTCAAATCGCAGATCGGTGTTTACGGAAAAGTGAAATTATTGTAGTGATGATCATAAATTTTGACGAGCATTGTTTTGGATGTCAGAATTTGAAATTATAATGTTTGACTATTTATTTCTCCATTTCCAAAAATTGTTTCAATTAATGTTATTAAAAATATAACAACATTAATTAAAACAACTATTTCTACTGAGACACTCCAACTGCAGGGTTACAAGCTTAATATCAATGACCTGAAATATGCTTTAAAAATAATAAAAGTAAAAGAATTCGAAAAAAAAAAAAAATTAGTTTTCGAAAAATATATTTCTTAAATCCTGATTTCATATTATTTCAACGGTTTCATATGATATTTTTGGAAGTCCTATTTCGTTTTTGCTTATGATACTCGTAGATCGAAAAATATGGTGACATAATTAATTGAAGTTATACCATTCTTTAAGTTTTATTCCTAGGGAAAGTGTAATAAACTGTTTATGTATTTTCACTGGAAATAAAATAATATTTTCACTAGGACAAAGAATTATTTACAACAAGATTATTTATGCGTGGTTATTTTATTGTATTTATTTTTACAATGACATTAATTTGTCAGATGCCTTTCACGAATGAAACGTGCTTTCAACAAGAGAAATCTAACGGCTTGGTTCTGTGTTAATTGTTTTCAACTTTTGTTACTATATGAATTTTCCTTTATTTCCTTCGTTCACGATAATGGATCTGAGTCGACATAATTCAAACTGAGGAATCATTTGGAGTTTGCTTTATTACGAAGAAAAGTATTGTCTCTTTAAATTTTATTCTTGATAGTCATCTGAGAAATCTTCTACGTACGCGTAAATTAATGCTTCTTTGCTGGAAAACAAAAAAAATTGAATTTTTGTTGAAGTAATATCAATAATATTGGTTAATAAAAATAGAAAAAAGGTTACATATACCTAATATCATTTAACTCCAATACATTGGTCGATTACTTAATTTCAAATTTTCAAAACAGAAATTAGCAGGAAACAGTAAAAAAATAAGATGTTTCGAAATATAATTTTTAATTAATTAATTTGTATTAGCACTAATGTGAATCTATCATACAATTCATAGTTATCCACCATAAATGTTAAAAAAGAAAATTATCTTCCTCTGTCATGTGGTCACATATCGAAATAACTTGTCGAGATATCATTTTCATCTCGCAACTGACCTTGGTTACGCAAATAGCCACCGGGATCGCCGAGCGTGTTATGAGAAAATAATGTTATTAAAAATCCCCGATGTGGTTGAGGGTGGAGAAATCACAGAGGCTGCCTGATGAGTGACGCCTGGGGATTTCCTCCCTGTTCCGAGAGCTTCGGGGAATAAACCCGTGGGTGAGTGACGAGTCGTTTAATCTGCTTCTAATTTACGAATTTTATAAAGTATACGTAAAAATACGTTGGCTGTTCATGTTATTAATATTTTGTCGAATTACGATGAAGAATTGAAAATGAGAAACAATGTGTTTCGTATATTAGTTTAGATTTGTTATTCAGATATCTCGATTCATATGACGGAAAGTACTGAATGTATAAATCTTCATAAATATTCCCTCTGAGTAAAATATTTATAATATTTTATTGTTATTATAATTTCAATTTTTATAACCTGACAACTTCCCCTGTGAGTAAATAAAACAGCAAATATATTCAGAAATATGTTAATATTAAATTAAGAATAAGTTTTTCCTTAATATTCAGCTCATAAAGCGTCATTGTACTGGAAGTTGCGTTGTGTGTTGGTCGTGTAAATAAGGGATACTGGTCCGAAGTCCAATGGAACGAGTCTCTCCGCTACTCTGTTATTTCTTATGTTACAATTAATTTGTATTTAACATTACATATCTTTAAAATTTGCTCGTTTTTTATCATGTATTATACCAAATTTGTATTGAGTCTCGCATACATATGATTGGTATCAATATTTTAAGTATTTGTATTACTACTTAAATGGCGTGACCTTGTAAAAATTGTGTAAAAAGAAAATGTAAAATTGTTATTAGAAGTCGAGTTGGTGAAGCTGTCCTTCCAAATATCAAATTAGCTGCGTTCTATCCTCAGACAAACCTTTTTTACATCACAGCCGGTGACTTGAAATGGTTGCGGCGTTTCTGGAAGGATAGATTTCTTTTGACATGTCGGAAGATCCTTTCAGAACAATGGACAGTTATTTGATTCTTTGTCATGATTTTTGAAAATTTAAGTCATTTTAAGAAATTAACTTATTTAGTAATGTGAAAGAGGAAAGAAGTGTTGGAATAAACTTTCTCAAAAACAATGTTTACCTCCACCAAATGTTTAAAATATTACATTTGTATAAAAATCGTGGGCCCAACGAAAGAAGTAACTCGTGTGAAAGTAAGTTCTTTACAGGAGAAAGTAAGTCCTTTGACAGGAAACGAACATCATCAGACAGGAAATGTCAAAAAGCGGATTTTCGTTCTCTCCATAATCTACGAGACATAGTTCAAGCATAAGGAGATCCTTTTGAAGGAAGAGAATATCTCTACGTTTAAAATGCTTCAAAAGAACTTGATCTTTCAAAGAGCACAGACGCGTGAACCTCTTCTGTGAATCTTAAGTAAATCTCTGAGTCATGCTAATCTATTCGTGGAATATTCAATTTACTCAAGAACCGCACTCGTGTTGCAAAATTATTCTCTAAGTCAGAGTGCAGAACGAAATTCCACCACTTAAGGAAACTTCAGCAGAAAACTTAAAATTGGTGGTTTAGTGATCCCATAAATGCATTCATAACTCACTTTAAAACAGTTCATTTTCATATTGTTTATTTCAAAAGTATGTTCTGCTATATTTATCAAGCTTGTAATTGAAATAAATTTTCAGGTAATATAAGTTAGTTTAATTCAATAAAAGTGAGATATTATAGAAATACAGCATTGCAAAGTTCCGTAACACATCATCGAATTTAACAAGAACACAATATTTACAAAACAGTACTTCATGACAATAAAAGTAAGAATCGTGAAAAGTAAGAAACAAACCAATATACTTTTATATAATAAATCGGAACACATTCAAACTTGCAAAGAAAATGTAAAATGACATTGACGTCTTGTACATTTTAAATAAATGTATACTCCATTTCACATTGACTAGCGTATTATATTAGTGAAGATGCCTAGAATTTGTTTGAATACTGTAATAAAACTCGAAAATTAAAGGGTGAATGGAGTAGTGGTTAACACTCACCTAATTATATTTGCCCTAGGTAGCTCTCGTGCCAATAAAAACATTAAGTGGATTCGTATTATTTTTAATTAAGTGGAAACAACACACAGAGTTCCTTGTTAAAGAAAAACGTATATTACAAAAATAAAAATGACTTAATCATCCTAGATACATTTCTAATTAACACTACCACGCACAAACACCACCTAGAAATCACACGTTATCACAAACAATATTGAAATGAAATTTTTAAAAGAATTTCTGGTATTAATTATTACCAGTTAATTAAAGCAAAAACGTTAATTAAATTTAGAAAGCCATTATTCTTTCTGCCCTCATTAAGAATACAATCACACAAGTTCTGAGCGTGGGCCATGACTATTCTGATTCGTTGCTCTAGATATTCTCGCCGCCACTTAAATATCTATTACTGATCGCAACCAGTATTATCAGGTTACCTTTTCATTGATTATAAATCAGTCGAAAAGCGTAGGTGAAAATTGGAATGCCATTGATTAGTATCGGCTCGTGCGATGCGTTTTTCCTCGTACCTGCCATTCGCCCACTCAGCGTTCAAAACTAGCCTTCTTTGGGAGTTACCTGCTGGGGTTTCTCGTTTTCGGAATATGCAGCATCAGTTCTTTTACAGTTCTTTTACAGCGAGAGTTCATTCAACTTGATGCGACGCGATTAAATAATCTTTACAATCGCCACTTGTTACAAAACAAAACATTTGATCTCCGACTAGATCTCAGATAGATTATTAAAGTTGAAACTTTGAAAACTCTGCATAATTTGGAATAAGATCATGTTATCAATTAAGAATAACTTGGCCAAAACTTCAAGACCTAGGGGTCAAGAATACTGGAGAGTATCTTCAAGTGATCTCGGAATCATTGAATCTCGGAATGATTCCGAATGTTCTACTCGAATCTGATCGAATGTGCTCGAATCTCGATATCTCATTAAAGTCTCGAATAAACTGGAATGATCGAATACTGCTCGGAAATACTAGAATCATCACGGAACGGTGCATCATGTTTTATCACCTTATTCCCCACTCTGTCCCTCAGAAGCTAAATCACGTGATACATTTTTTAAAATCATATGACTATTTTTTGCCAAACATGTCAAATTTCTCACTCCACGCGGAGTTGTGATTGGTTGAGTTTAGAACGACAAGAGCTTGTTCCACGTAGAACGTTCCTTCCTGGGAAATTTCCTCACTTCAACGGCATTTACTTTTTCAACCGTCCTCTCCGTAATTTTAACCTAACGCTTTTTAAGAATAATAGAAAACTAAATTTAGGAAACTTTCGAACTTTTATCTGTCATTCTTTTTTCTTCAGCGCCTCCTTTGCCAACCGTTCTGCGACGCACGCCCAACGGTTGTTGCCTCGTGGTGTACGTCAACTGTCCCTAAACAATTCTCAAAAGCTGAGGGTCGAGCCCCCTCACACCCACGCTCTCCGGGTAGCTATTTATTGTCATCCTTTTAATTTGTAAAGGGCTTCTGCCTCTCTCCACACCCACGATATGAGTTTCTCTTGCAGCTGCACTTTAAAACCCAAAATCTGTCACTAACGCTGACCTTGTCTCGTTCAAAATACTTCTTGTAATTTTCCTTGATTCCCAGTTTAAATCTAACGACGCCATCCATTATGTGTTAGCAAATTTTCTACCTACTTCCCCCTTCTAGCCAAAAATAAATCAGACACTCTTCCTATCGCTGAATTTTTATGACCGTCCTCCAAACAACAAAATACGAAATTGTTCGCCCTTCACAGCGGTCTCTTTCCCTCGCAGCTGCGTAGCATAAATCGCCGTTACGATTCCGTTCATTTACGAAACATTTTTCTTGTCATAGTTCTCATTACTCTGATTAATATTTTTAGAATTAATAGATTCTTGCAATACGGATATCTACAATTTTTGATCTCCCCACAGAAGTTAAGTGGCAACTGGTGGGTAATATTATAGTTTGAGAATAGGCATACACTGAGAGGTTTTGTCAGTGCTCATAATAATGCTATTGAAATAAAAACATGAGGGGAAGCAAGATTTTATCTTTCGATAGCTTACATGATCATATAGTAAATTCGCGTAATAACCAATTTGTTTATAGATGTGGAAGGTGGTGATGTGAGTCAAATCATTCACTTCCACAGGAAGTAAAGGGCCTAAAATTGAACTACATTCTCCTTCTTTGGCCATCACTGGAAAATGGTTTTTCTGTTTTTTGTTCACTTGCCAGCACCAACCAGAAGTAAAGCAAAATATACGAACAATTTTCAACGTTAACTCAATGGGCGCTAAAGGGTGTTCTTAAGAGGTATATAAATTTAAAATTAAAAAAACAGTTAAAAATAACGTTAATGGTCATGGTGTTAACTTTATTTGAAAGATAATTTTATGTCATTATTGTTTAAACATGATTTCGGACATATGGGCGCCACGGCTGGCGCGAATGAAGCGCAATCGGGAAGTCCAATTCTCGACCTCTTTATCGAGCAACCGGAGTCGTATACCAGCAATAACGCGGTGAATGTTGACTTTCAAGTGGTCCAATGCCCGTGGTTTACCGGCGTTGACTAGTGACTTCACATATCCCCAAAGAAAGTAATCCATTGGCGTGAGATCACAGGATCGTGAAGGCCAGTTCACTGGTCCATTACGTGAAATTATGCGCTCATCGAATGTTTCCCGCAATAAATTGATGGTGTCGCGCGCTGTGAGGCATGTTGCGCCATCTTGTTGAAACCAAAGCTCTGCCACATCAATACCATTCAACTGAGGAACGAAGAAGTCAGCAATCATGGCTCTATAGCGCTCTCCATTGACGCCGTCATCATCTTTATAGAAATATGGGCACCTGTCCATAAAACACACCAAAAAGTGACTTTTAATGGATGTAAGGGCGTCTCAACAAAGGCTTCTGGGTTTTCTCCACTCAAAATTCGGCAATTTTGCTTATTGACGTAGCCGTTCAACAAAAAATGAGTCTCATCGCTGAACAAAATTTAGCGTTGAAAAAGAGGATGAAGCTGAATATTGTTTTCGACCCATTCATTGAACGGCGCACAAGCTGATTCTTGTAATCTCGTAAGACAAGACCTTTCCGCAAAATTATCCACAAAGTGGATGGGCACAGCTCCAATTGGTGTGCACGATGGCGAATAGACTCATTCGGGTCTTCCTCAACACTATGCTCCACAGCAGCGATAACTTCTTCTGTACGCACTGTATGGCTTCTTGTGGATGCGTATTATCAACTCGAGTGTGCGTGGCGCGAAAACGACCCATGGTTTTCGGAATAAATTGCTCGGATGGACGTTTATGTCAACTGTAAAATGGACGTAGCGCACGGTAGGATTGGTGAACTGAACCTTGATTCTCAAAATAAATTTGCACAATTTGCAAGCGTTGTTCTGGTGTGAATCTATTCATGGTGAAATGGCAAAACGTACTGTCAACAAATCAACGGTAAACTGTCAAACTGATGATCACTAGAAACAGTGTGGCCAATTTAAAAAAACAAACCTAAAAAAAAACTCGCTATGCAAGACTGTGTCAACTGTAACTTTGGAAGTTTTGACGAATGTTGCCAATAGATTTGTATTTGTAAGTGATTAGAGTAAGAAAGCCGTGATAATGGTAAAGTTATGTTAAATAATGACCAATTAAGAAAAAATGATAATGTGGTGAGTGAAAAGATTGCAGCATAAATACAAATGGGTGACACGAGAAAAATTAAATTGAAGATGCAATTTATGCTTGTGGAATCATATTTTATGGGCCTGCGATATCTATGGAAAGGAAGTAAGAAAATTCATGAGCAACTACTTTAGGCATGACATTTTAAATTTCTCGAAGGAAGGCAAATTATTAAAAAATAAATATAAGAAACATATTTTTCAAAAACATGCAACTCAGATACGATCGATTCGTGATAAGTATACTTATCAAAATAGTAAAGTGAGTAAATCTTGTATGAAAAGAAAATATGTAGGTATTCCTATTCAAAACAAAACCCAGACATCGTCACAGATATAATATATAATGAGAAATTGAGTAATTTTACTTCAAATGTTCACGATGTCAATGTCATTTACATTATATTTATTTTTACAAGTTTGAGCGTGTTCCAATTTGTTATATGAAATATATTGGTTTGTTTCTTAATTTCCACGATTCATAGTTTTAGTGTCATGAAATACTGTTTAGTAATGTAATATGTATGAGGAGTAAAAAGTAGGAAAATTAAGAGTCACATAAATATTCCTGTAAAAGTGTGGGAATCAAAATAATTGAACAATTATTTTAGGACGCTTACAATTAATACAATTCGCTTCCTAGTACAACAATATGAGATATATAATCAATTTTATTGTCATCGTGTCCAACTTTCAATTGACATAAAGCTGATTTGTTCATTTAATGGCGGATTTTGCCTAAATGAGAGCATGAGTGTAGGAATGAAGTGGATTGATAGCTTTATATGATCGATTCTAGTTATAGAAGTTTTCGCGATTGTAATCCGACCAATAATCAGGAGATGAAGAGTTATCAATCGCTATCACGATGAATATACTTCATTTCCGACTGTTTTGCTCTGGTATGAGAGGAGAGAGCCCACATTCAAAGAGAAACAATGGGAGGGAGAGTTAACTGGTTTAGATTCGAGAGGGTATACAGATGGAACATGCTCGCGTATGGAAGATAGAGGGAAACTGGTGGATCTGTTTATCCACCAAATACACATGAAATGAAATATTTCTTTCAGAGACTCAAATTTTTATCACACGTAAAACAATTGTGCCTGAAGTAAATTATTGTAAAAATCGTAATATTCTCTGTAACTAAGCAGAAAATCGTCCACTTCCTTTGTGAAATGCAGTGACGCATAGAAACTGACGTCATTGATTTCTCCTACTGAAATATCCACACCTTCCAGAAATAATATTCTCTCAATTTGCGTCTTCGTAAGGAAGTTGAAATTTCACGCTTCAGTAACAATTCACAACATAGTTATTGCTTTAACACAATTTATACAATTATGTTATATTCCTCAACTTAAAGTGAGAAATTTATTCGAACAATAAGGAGTTCAGAAGCACACACATGAACTACATACCTATTACTTCTGAATTATTCATGGCGTCTTACTCTGAAATAGTTTCTAGAATATTGACATTTTCAAGTACTATCTGAAATAAGACGAGATATTAAAAGTTTTCTTTATAATAATGTTGAGTCTCTTTTGAAACGTGTAAAAATAATATTTCTTGTCGCGATAAAATTATTTTAAATCCAGGAGACAATATTTTCTTATCTTTACGATTTTAACTATTATTTTTAAAAAATATTATACCATTTTCTGTTTTTATAAGGCATTTCTAATAAATATCAATAAATGTATTTACGTTTATATATTTACATATGTTGGTCGTCTGATAAACTTAATGGGTGAAACGATTTTCCTCTTTTCATCTAATTTTCTGATGAATAGTGTTCTGATACGATGCTATATGATGATTTTACGAAAATGGCAACTATAATTGATGTTTTGTGGCCAGTATCATTGGATGGGACAGTGACAGAACACGTGACATAAAATTATTCCGTAGTTAACTTATTGAGAACTTTATCTGCTACAGTAGTGAGTTTTGTTTATCTTCCGAAGGTTAATGGAATGAAACAAGTCGTAAATGGGTTAAGTTATTTGACTGTTTGTCAATTTGGAAGATTGTTGTCGACAGGTTAGTAAGGAATCCAATTCATTCAAGTGTTTATGACTGAGTTATCTGTAAGTAATTATTCAAGAACTTTTAAATCGAAAAAACGGATCACAATCAAACGCTTATGTAGCACATCTACTACACATTTATTTCCTAGACTTCTATAATTTTCACTTCAAAAAGTGAAACTATTGATACATGTAGCTTATTACTACAGTATATGTATGACAACAGGTGCAGAATGGTAATCTATCGTTTTCTGTTGTATAGGAGACCGCATATATTTTATGCTTGATTCGAGGAAGAAACGAGGCTAACCATTCATCATAGATATCGTATTCACAACTTCAAATGTCATGTCCAGAATTTCGAGATTTTACTTTCATTTACCTCATTAAAATACTTAGTGACTAATTATTTATGAATTAAAAACCATCATATTTAAGAGTAAATAATTTAAACATCTTGTCCTGCCATTTTCTTACTGTACCGCCTTTTTAGTGTAAAGATACACGTGTACATCAGAGCGAAAGTACACGAGGAATTCTTAAAGGTGCGTCCAAATTACACGTACTCATTTATGTCAGAATAGTGATTTTTACAGACTCGTCTGGTTTCTACTTGCTATTATTTACACTGCATCCATACTTCTTGAATTGCTTGCTTCTTATAAACTTATACTGCTTCTAATACTTTACGAATAATTCGATTTATATTGAATTTCTTGTATTTTGTGTCGGTACACCTGAGGAAAGAAAAAGAAGAAGAAATGAAGGAAAACAAGAAGGAGAAGTAGAAAAAGAAGAAGGGAGTGGAAGAGGCAGTTCGGTTCGGAACGCTCAAGTGGTGAGTCGTTTTATGAACGCCGAAGAATCAAGTTCTTGTAAATTATTTTCTTTTGTGACTTTTGTGAGCGTGAAGTCGATCAATAGAGTCACAACATGAATGTAAACAGATTAGGACACTGAGTTACGAATACTGTGGGACATTCCTAAATCAGGAACAGAGGAGAAGTGTACGAGGGGGATGAGTCTGCTGCGCGAAACATCACGTGGCGATCTGGCCGCCAGGCTCTAGTGGTAACAGCGTGCGCATAATTCTGCTTCAGGGTTAGCGAGGCTGAACCGTGCAGGTGCGTGCAGCTGTGAACTATCTAGGGGCGAAGGCAACCCCACAGAACTCGTAGACTGAAAGGAACAGTAGTTTTAATTATATTTATTATCAAGAATTCTCTTTGGGACGAGCCCTAAAGCCCCACAATAAAATCTCTTTGGGGGTTCCTTTATTTGACATTCACATCAAGGAGTCCACGTAATTAGTATTAAAGATTTTTGTGGGCAAGTTCATGGAATCATAAAGTGCATGTACTTTATTTTCTTTTGAGATTATTTTAATACTCGTGAATTTAAATGAGACATATAAGTAAAAAGTGTCACAATACGCAATTTGACTGTTTTCTTTGACAGAAAAAATGTATTTATATTTATTAAAAAACCTACCATTTGATTCACTTTCCGAGATGCTATTTGATGGTCTAACTATAGACAAGTCACATGAATTTCAGACACCCGCTAATTTGGCGTATTCTCGTATTGTCTACTTTACTCGTATGTACAATAATGTCAGGTTTATATTTTCTGGAAATTATAAATAAACGTTTACTTTTACTTCAAACTGAACTTTATTGAACAGAAATGAACTAAATCTGATCTTCCATTAATATTTGCAAGGATATAAAATAGTTATTCTCTTAAATATTTTCTTTCAATAATAAGAGACCTTCACAGAAGTCAGATATTGTTTATAAAAGATTGTTAATAATATACATTTATATACTGCAAATGGGCAGATCTTATCCGGTGGCAGTATATAAGCAAATACAATACAAAAAATACATATCACAGAGCACTGAAATCAATAATTGTTAAATAAATCATTAAACTATGTGATTCGACTAATATTAAAGTGTTAAATATAAAAACATTTTACCCTGAAACATCTAAATAATTGATATAAAAAACTTATTGCACATTTTATTTCACTGATGACCCAAACACTCGATTTACTCCTTTCGTGCACTTCACTTCACATTTCCCTTCCAACCTTTTCTAAATCACTTATTTCCCTCGTGTCACTTCACTTCACTTCACTTCACTACCCACTCTCACTCCACTAGCTTCCCATCTACACTAACGTACCCATTCTTCCAGAACTTGCCTAATCCTTTTAATTTGTCTGCTACCCTTTTCTTAGAGCGTTTTTGAATTTAAGAGAGGTTGCTGAACCCGATAGCGCTCCCACGAAATCCGCAGGCAAATTGTTCCAGTCCCTGATTGATCTATTGAGAAACGAGTATTTTTCTACGTCTGTTTTTTGTTTCCTTTCACAAATTTTGAAAAAGTAATCTTGTCTACCCAATCTAGTCGGTTTTTTCTAAACGCTCTTTGACACCCCGCCACGCTGGTTCCTTTTTAAGTTTACTCAACAAACATCTCAGTCGCGCTCTTTTTCTACGAATTTGGAGAGGTTCTATTGTTATGTAATTATTCGCATTATTACCCATGTTTATGAATTTAATCGCTTTTTCTGAATCTTTTCTAATTCTTCTATTTAATATTTTCTATAAGGATCCCATCCTGCCGATGCCTATTCCAGTAGAGGCCTAACAAGGGTTCTGTATGCTAACTATTTTGTTGTCGGATTACAGCCTACTTTTAAAATTCGTTTAATGAAATTTAGAGACCTCCAAGCTTTTTGTGTAACACTGTTAACCTAATCAGATCACTGTAAGTTATTATAAAACATGATACTCAAATATTAGCATGAATTTACTTCCAGTATTGGATATGAACTGATTTCGTAGGACCAATTTTGCCTCAAGCGGGTACGAGTGAAACATATAGCTTTACTTTTCTCGGAATTTATTTTCATTTGATTTATAGTTACCCATTTGTGGATTTCATCAAGGTCTCGTTGCAATGTTACCCTGTCTTCCCGGGTTGTTTATTGTTCCGCAAATTATACAGTCATCCGCGAATAATCTAATATTTGAACTTATTTTCATAGGCAGTTGATAAATGCTATAAGTAGTAAAGGTCCGAGAACGCTACCTTGTGCCACTCCTGATGTGACATCTACTTCTTCCGAAAATATTTCCGAAACCCTAACTCTTTGCTTTCACGGATCCACCCTACCACCCTTCTATCTATGCCAGTATTTGATATTTTCTGAATTAATCAATTATGAGGTACTAAATCAAACGCAAAAATCTATGACGACTGCATCTATGTCCCTTGTCTAACGTGTCAGCGATGTCCTGACACAACGATATTATTTGGCTTTCGAACGAGTACTCCGGTCGGAACCCATGTTGTTTGTCATGTAATAGCACCGTTTTACTCCACTCTTCTCTTAAATAATTTGCTATTAAGTGATCCATCATCTTAAATACAACCGGTGTTAAGCTCACTGGTCTGTAATTTGATACTGAACTTTTACTACCTGATTTGTGTATCAGAACTATGATCGCATTCAACTAGTCTTGCAGTGTTTGCGAATTATTAATTGAGATTTCAAAAATGCGAGTTAGATATGATACTATCACTTTCCCTCCTAACTTTAAAATATCTGTGGTAACCCCGTCTGACTCTACCGATTTTTTATACTTTAAGTTTTATAGACGTTTTCTGATACAACTGGCCTTGACTCTAAAGGATTTATGTTCTAAGTTACATTCTATTGTTGTGACTTCAGAATTATCACTAAACACTGACGCGAAGTATTTATTGAATAGATTAGCTTTCTCTTCAGGTTTGTATACTTTTGAACTGTTATTTTCCGAATCTTTCAATAAAGGCTCTTCTTTTTTCTGGCATATTGGTAAAAGCTGTGTTGACCGTCCTTCTTCCTGCCCAAAATACCATTAAGAAACTTATTTCCAGCTAAAATTTTCTTCTTATTTCTTTAGGAAAATATTTGAATTTACTTTGTAGTGTTATGTTTGTCTTGCGTTGCGCCCCAACCCTTCTTGCTTTTCTTTTAAGTTTCCTGATTTTTGGGGTGTAATAGTCTGGATCTGAGTTCGATTTAATTGTTTTGATTGGAACGAATAGTTTTGTAGCGTCCGTGATTAACAATTTAAAATTTCTCCATATTTCTTAAATGTTCTCTCCTTCTAACGACCACTTATTTTTATTAAAATATAAAAATTCTTTAATTTCATTTATGTTCGCTTTCCTGTATTGAAATATGTTCCTAGTCATTGTGGAATTTTGTTTTAAATTAGTTGCCCATTGTAATTCTAGTAGAACTGCTTTGTGATCACTTATACCTGGTATTACCGCAGATGAGAGAAATAAATCATCGGGCTTAACGAGGGAAACATCCAGTGAAGCTTTTCCCCTGGTCGGCGCTGGTGTTACCTGTGTTAACCCCCTTCCCATACCATGTCCTTCACTAATAACTGTGTATCACCCCTCGCATCAACGTTTACTTCCCATCTTACTTCTGGAACTACGTGTGGATCGTACAAGTCTAATAAAGTGTCGAACTGTAACGTTTTACTTCTGATACTTCTACAATTTACCTGCAGCAACCGCAAAAGACCCCCACCGGACCCAACAACACCTCTTACTTTATTAGTGATAATGAAATTTATGCCCATTGTCGACGTCGAAAAACTCTCAATTTCCCTGTAATCACCGGAGCATTCTCCCTCGCCGGCATCACCTCTTCCCTCTCCACGGTCACCGCTTCCCTCGACCCTGTCACCGCATCCCGCGCCCCCGTGGTCGAGGCATTAGCCACCAGTGCCTCCGTTGCTTCATTTTCCGCCGGCTCCAATATGGATAGTCAGTCTCTTGCGCAACTTTCCCGAATTCTTGAAAATAACTTGCCTAGGCTGGTTGAACCACGGCGATTTAAGTGCAATCCGTCGTGTCCAAAGTCCCTTGTTCTTAACCAGCAATTTAGATCCACAGTCTTTACGCCCAACATTTCCGCTACAGTTTCAAATGACTTCGAAATATTTGAAATTCGCCTCCAATGAGTGCCTCATCTTATTAGCACGCTGCTAAGATATATATTACAATTCACGAATTTTTTCTTCGCCGCAAGAGTTAAGTCATACATCTCTCCCATAATATAATCATTGTTGAGAAGTCTTATGTCATTTGTCCCTACGTGAATTATAACTGTTTTTGGATTTCCCATTTCTCTATTTTCAATGACTTGCCGCAATTGCTGAATCCGAATTCCCAGAAAACACTTCACATCCATCTTTTCGTCTTCCTCTCCCGCGTGTCTGACTATAGAATCACTGAGTTCTAAACAATCCTTCGTCGTTTCTAAGCTCTTAATTTGTTCATTGAGTTGCTGTTCCCTCTTCATTCACTTCTTCCTTCCCATCTCTGGCTTTAGTTATGGCTTATATACTTATGGCTTTATTTGTGGATCATTTATAATGATTTTAAACATTCATAGTCTTGTAAAAAATTGCTGAAGTTTTCTTTAGAAGATTTTTTATTCACTTTTCAACCTTAATATGTGATATCATCTACAGATGTGAGTTTTCACATCAACACGTAATCCGGTCCTTACAGATTGAATCCAATTTATCGTAAATGAATTGGATTAGTGAACTGGGATCGACGTAGTTGATTTCACGATCATTGAATACGGTCGATTTGTGTTTAAAGCGTCAAGTTACATGCTTGGTCAACACTACCGTACCCGTGTTGCACCCTCGAAACGATAACAACTTTAAATTAAAACCAGTCCCACATATCACACACCCTGCACTTCAGTTGTTTACTCGATCTTCTACTGAACAAGAGAACGAATGATCTCTCAGTGGTGTGACGTCAAAGCTCGCCCTTCCCACTCCCTCTCTCCCTACTTCCTCCGCTGCACTCATTGCCTCACCCAACACCACCTACACCAACGCCCACCACTGCGTGGGTATTCGGGGTGACGTCAGAGAGTGACGTCACTGGCACCCACCCTCTTTTGCGGGGATGCGATGCCAGGGCGACGGCAGGAGGGTGGTTCGCTAGGGGATATACTATATGCTTAGGAAAAGGAGAAGCAATGGAGAGATTTGTGCAGGTATACTCATCATATGATTTTATAGAACATCGTTGCTACACAAGAAAAAGGTTTTTCTCAAAAAAAGCCGGCATTACTCCTTACTCTTCTGGACACTTATTATTGTATCCTTCACCGAGAGTTTACTAACTTTTACAACTTATTTATACAAATTTTTAATGCTTCACTGAAGCATAGCGTTGAATATATGTTGTATACTGCTCAATGTTGCGTGTGAAATACATCATCTCACATCTCTTGGCTCTTTATTTCTTTTCTTTCACTCTACTGAAATTCTTATAATGAATTTATAATTCTGATTTGTATAGTTTTACTATTTTTTCTGTAATAATACTACATGTCAGAGAGTTTCTATTCACGAACTTTTAATTAGCAACAATTCCACAAAAGGTGATCCGAGTTTCCTCTTTCTTACATAGGTCTATCTTCTTCTTGTTTGTTATTCCTTCGATCAAGATATTCTTATTTTATACAAAATATTTAAATGCGTTGAATTCTCATAGATGACCTCAAAGATCTGCCAAATTAATTCATGATAATTATTCACTACTTAGAATAATTTAAATTATGAAATTTATAACCAAGAAGCAATTTTTATCACTAAAAAAATGCTGCTTCTGCACATTATCTTGTTTTTGTAAATTCATGACCCTCTTCAATCGGACGAACTAGAGCTCCCCTATACTAACACGCCAGTATCGATCCGAGTGGGGAGGATGAGGCTTAAGAAAGCTCACCCTCCAAATCCACAGCCACCCAACTAGCATTGCATACATCCTTCACGTTTCAGATGCTTTTGTATGCCAACAGGAAGTAATATTCTTTATACAACGTTGCCTAATTGGGTGGTAGATTCTCCGCATGTGATGTGTGAGGAGATCTTACTTCGATTCCCAACGGTATCACTAGAACTTGAACAGGTTTTCGAATGAGAAATAATAGCTGCCTCGTGTGAAACAGACAAGCACATGATCAATTATTAAAACTCTTTTGAAACAATAAAATTTGATTCTTACAAAAGTATATTCCTCGTTGCAAAGGTTCTACAATTTATTTATAGAAGAACAATTTGTTCATAGTTAAATTGTATCGAAACAATATTAACCTATTCCTGGTAATAATCAATATAATAAATTTGATGCTACTGAATTTAAATAATAGAAACAAATATTTCAATACTGAAATAACTGGAAAGCTAAAGAGAATTTATTAATTATATAATAAAATTTTTTGTGCAGTACGTATGTTCTATTTTTTTAATAGGTATGGTCATAATCGTTCGCAAGTTCAGATTTATATTAATACAAAAGAATAAAACAGATAAAAAGAAAGAAAATTAAATTTTCAATTTATTTGGCTATTAATTGCCACATAAATTGGCAAACGTTTTTGTTACTTCGGTTTTCCCGTTTGAGAATAAACTTGGAATCCTTTTTAGGTATAAATAAAAAATGAACATGAATATTTCCTACTGTGTGTCATGAATGACGGGAGTAAATAGTTGGACATGCTCTCTAATATAGATATTCTGGACAGATGCAATTAATCATTAAATAATATGAACTATTCTTAATGAAAGTAACTAATAATGAATACGGATAATAGGATAAAAGACGGTTGCAAATAAATAAAATTGAAGTACAAATACATAGTGGAATTCTATAACAAAACTTGAATCACTGAGTACTTCTGTGCAGACTGTCTGATATCGTACAGACTGTAGGTGACGGTGAGATTTTATTGTGTATGGATTAAAGTATGTGGAGAACCAGAATGATAACAGCAACCTTCTGTTAGACATTTATGTTGTTTTGAACTGTGTCTGTGAACGAAGGGTGATCGCGTTATTACAGATAGAAGCTCGAAAATGTCGATATGAACCATGAATAATCGATTTCTTGAGGTAGGTCAACACTTCAGAGCAAAAATTATTCAGCTCTATGTCGAGAACTCTTCAGTGGTGGTCCGAGAAAAAAAATCCATTTAAATGTAAATGAAGTTCAGTGGTTCACAGTAAATATCATTTTTTCTTTCTCCAAGACAGCAGTCGTGTTACACCAGTTAATGGATCTGTTGCAACCTGGCCAAATTCAGCAACATAGATCAAGTGAATAGTCTGTGGAATCGAGGCTCTTTCATGCAAATAATTGACATTTCTTAATACCTAGTTGAACTTCCATGGATTATTTCCTGAAATCTCATAGGTTGATTCAAATATTACATCTTTGAGTTAAAAAAACGGGAATAAAAATTATGTTGGTTATGTTCCTATGCATTTAATGTTCGGAAGAGGCTTGTATAAGCCTCTTCCGAACATTAAATGCATAGGAATTTATTTGTGTTTCCTTGCCAGAACAGTTACGTACAAGACTTACGTCTTACATGGCATGAAACTCTTCGTATACTTTCGATTTTCTTTCCCAGAAATTATCCTTTCGACTTACTTGACAATCCATATTTACAGTTCGATACGTGATCGACTCGTGACATAATTCGAGTCACGTGCGGATTCTTGTGACGGCGAGCCGGTCAACGTGTTAACTATACATTCTTTGTTCTCTCGTCCACTTCTAATACACCTCTGAAGCTCTAATGACCTCAATGTTGACGAGCCCTAAAGCCCCACAAAAAAAAACAACTCTGAAGCCGCCCACTTTTCTCCAAATAGTCCTCAACGAGGCAACACACATTTCTCGATGTCGTCATGACATAATATGCTCACGAGACAATTTTGTGGTCAAGCAAGCACGCTTTCAAATGCAACCATGCCATGGTCACCCGCTTTCGTGCGTGATGCCGACACTCCAACCCTGAACTTCAACTCAACATCAACTCAGCCGTCACATCCCTAGCACATCGCGTCATCACGTCACCACAACGGGGTATACGAGAATCACTTCATCATCATCTCATCGCTGAAACTTCACTACATTTCAAAGAGCACACAACCATTCAGTTCAGTGTATTATTTAAGTTCTTCCTTAGTTTCATGGTTTTAACTAGTTGAATTCCTATGTTACTATACTTTGGTGTTAACACTTCTGTCTCTGTCAACTCCCATCTCCTCCTCATTCATTTTGGTTCTTCGAAATCTTTCTCCTCTACAATCCAAATGTTACAAAATTATCCCTTAATTTTGTACAGAAACAATCCATCGTTTATTTACACTCAAATCCTTAATTGGGATTATCGAATCGGATCATCGGCTACATATCATGACTGTCTCTCGGGGTACTATGACGAGTGCCTAACCACCCATTTTCTCCTCATACCACATATATGCTCTGTGGATAATGTAGCATGGTAATGAGCTACTTGACGTCACAAGTGTACCAATGCAGATTACAACATCTCTGGGATTCAATTGAGAATTGGATACATGTCGGGACAACGTATATCTTGCAATATAGCTGCGCCTACGAGCAAAGCAGTAAAGTGACCGAGTCATGAACTAGAACTACACGCAGATAGAACTTCAAGGACAAAGTAGTCTTCTTACCCTCTGATACAAAGTAAGGTATGTCTTCTTACCCTCTGATACAAATATTGTAGATGTAAGGGTTATCTTAACAATACTTGTTTTGTACCAGGTGAAATATCAATTAATTAATACCTACTTGGAGAGCAGTGTACTAAATTGCAAATACAGACATAATAAAAAAAGTGTGGATCACCAGTTCAATGAGCCTGAGTTTTATTGAAAGTGTTATATGATGCTTAGCAGGAAAAAACTGAAATGCTTACATAAATGTTAATAACTAAATAATAATGAATAAAATTGTATTACGTTAAAGTTTGTCAGTGGTTAATACACTTCACAATAAAATAGACTTGTTTTTCTACCACAATTAATAACTGCAGAGTAATGAAAATGTTTAAGAAGTATTATAAAATTGATAAAGTTACTGTCGAAACTTTCCGTTTTGACATTGATAGTTTATAATGAACTAATTATAAAGAAAAAATTCTCTTCCCATTGTTCGTTACTGACAATGAGTTAATGCTAGTACATATTGACACGATAATTTTTCTCGACATGTACTGCTAGTCCAATTTATTTTACAAAGAAACCCTAGGAGATTGTTGCCTTGAGCAACATTCCTTTAGCAACAGATATATTGCACGATGAATTTTGAAGTTTGATGGACGTGATCACGAAAATAGTCAAACTTTAACTGTCGATACATAACTATGCAATGAAGAATTATACGGCATGAAGGTTCTTTTTGTTGGCATTCCCAGCGGTATATGTGTAAAAGATACGATTGATACTTTATTCGCTTTACATTCGTATCAATAATATTCCGTCCCCTCTGGTGTCTAAGGTATTTAGCGTGCTATTTGAATCCCGGGATCAATTCACGGCGGGTCCAGAGAAAAATTTGTAGATTTTCACATGTCCCAGTTCATATAGCTGTGACTACAAGAAAAGTGAACCCTCCTTTTTCTATATCTATTAATAACTCTAACTATTACTAATTACTTCTACTAACCTCTCCACGTGCGTCAAGTTGTTGGTAAACTCAGCTAATCGACCCACGTACTAACAATAACCTACCACCCAACTTCTACCTCCTATCGCTCCACGTAGATAAGCTTCAATAGCACACTACATTTCTCATTTACAAATGCAATTAAAAACAAAATATGATTCCACAGGTTGCATGGCTTGTTTTCATTATCATCACACTTTGTCTGCAGTCTCCAAATCGTGCTTTGCTGCCGCACATATTTCGAATAGGTATGTGACGGTAGTGGCAGAGCAGATACTTTCTCGTGATCTCGGGACGGAGCAGCCACAGTCTGCACGTTTTCACGCAAGTATCGGTACTGCTTGTCTCAGTCACAATCTGATCACAGATCGGTTCTGTTACAGGTTGCTGTCGTGAAACCGCATCACAGTCAGCGGTCACAGAATAGTCACATTTAGTTACTCGTCACATTTACCATTGTTACTGTAAAAATACCACTAATTTTCGCTCCTACATGTTTTTTACCCGGACACAAATAATGGTTTTGGAAAAAGTGACTATCACGCTCCATAACTTTTACTGGTATTATAAATTTGTGAAATAAAATTAATCAGTTAATACCATAATTTTTACTGGTATTAGAAATTCGTTAGTCAAGTTATTAACAAAAATTGAAAAAAAAAATGAATACTAGTAGCTAGTGAAATACCGACTGCTACAGAATTAATTATCAAGCATAAAAATATAAAAAAGGATTTATTTAATTTATTCGGTGAACTTTCGTTACAATACTTTTTATGCTTATTGCCAGACAATTATAAAAGTCTCAATTGTCATTATTTTAAAAAGCTCAGCAATATTTTATTGTCATACATATTTTTCCGAATATAATATTTTCAATGAAGATACCAAATAAATTAATAACAGTGTGATGTAAGCACTTCTCTTGGCGTTGCGGTATTTGTGTAGTGCATTCGCTGTATTTGGTTAAATATTTGACGAACTCACAAATATCACAAATATGCCATCCTCACATGGTTCAAACACGCAAATAATACAATAATGACGCATATATTTTCTTATAACAATGATGGACGGGATGTATTTGATATAATTCAAGGAATATTTATTCTGTTTCGTTTTACCAGCCCATATAAATGTTCCAGTCAATATTAAAGAACATATAAATCTCTTAAATCGCATAACATAGTTAAATATTAAAGAAATTATACAATAAGAAATGTCAAAATATATGTTAAAGAACCTGAATGTTGACAAATCTCGATCACGCGCGCTTTACTGAATGAAGCGCGGCAAACCAAGTGTGGACAATTCACACAAATATTTGCTTTATTTGAGTCCTTTGATCAAAGGATATGCGACTAAAAACTGACAAGAGGACGGATACGGGTGTTCGCGTATTTGCTAATTTGTCACAGGATACGGGTATTTGCTTATTTGCAAATACATCAAATAAAGACAAATAGCCCCCTACACTTGGCCGTGTTGGCTAATGCACAAATATGCAACACCAAGTGAAGTGCCGGCATGGCAGAAAGCTGGAACTGAACCAGTGATGCTCCAGTTACACTCCACGAAGAAGTCAGTCACTGAACCGGTAACGTGTCACTGCTCGAACTCTGTCACTGGAACACTTGAAGCAGTGACACAGATTTCCTGAACAGGCATATCCCTAATCTCGAATACTGATCGTCTCGTATCTCTCCAGGGCACACTGAAATTCTTTATTTTCCACTGTTTTAAACAATACATATTTATGGATACGCGATGCATTGCTTCCTTGGCCAACAAAGACATGTTGTGTAGTATTTTTATAAAAATAATTACCCAACGTGGTAAAAAAAACGAAAATAAAACATGGGAATATTCAGACAGCTAATTTGTGGAATACATGGAATTCTTAAATAAATTCCAAAATACTTCTTATTAAAATAGTTATCTGCTTAAAGGCACTTGTTAATAGTCAAATTTGATAATTTTTACTTGAAGTCTCACCTATTACAGATAGACTAAATCTGAAATGGCATTTTGAATGTTCAGTGAGCTTCAATGTATTGTTGATACCGGTTTGTATAGTATCTAAATTAACACTAGTCTATCGTAGGTATTTCAGTATTTTGATTGAGATATGTTAACGTCTGTATGGAACCGCAGACCACCGACTGAAATTGAATGGTGTGGCAACCCAGACTGCACATATATAACTAATGTTATGCAAATTTAGTGATTTACCCTTCCATTTTTGTAATTTTTATAATAAATACATATTTTATATATTTCAAATTAGTATAAAAAATTCATACTTAACTCAAAATTGACTCTTCAGGAATCCAAGATGAAAAGAATAATCGAAGATAAAAAACGAAAAATCATGATATGACATGGTTTACAACTGATAAATGGTGTGGCATTTATTACAATATATTACTATACCATTGACATTTTAAAATTTTTCTGATTTAACACTTATCTTGCTCAAATTAATCGATATTTTCAAAGCATACTTCTTCGAACCTAGGAATTTTTTTGTTACGGAATTAAAAAGATAATTACATTTTAATTACAGCCATGTGGTAATGCAAATTTTATCATGTATTGAGTGTATATCTGGAATCACATAGGATGAAGTGCAATTCGCGCCATCAAGGCAGTCAACGTATAGCTGAAGCACAGAATTGATTTACAGCCAGTTCATCCCCGGATGGAGATCTATTACGTTTGCGAAGTGTGATGAAGACAATTTGGCGGAATGGTCCTGGGCGCAATAGGAGAACCGTCCTTGGAGAAAGCATCGACCGTATGCCGGCGCTGTGGTTGATTGGGGACCGCGGGATTGGTGTCCAACGTCATCGCCTCCCGTGTTTGTTCATCGTTATTTCGAGAGTGTCTACGTAGGTCAGGTTTAGCTGACGCAGGGAAGTGTAATTTGGAAGATTTTGGTACAGTAGTGTGGTGGATAAAAATGGATTGGAAGTGTCTCGTATCAGCGGTGTACAAACATCAATCGGGTATTGGAAAACACGCTGGACTGCAGTAGAAGAAGGAAGAGACCTAGATACATAATGTTGGATTTTGCGATGAAAAAGAAAAGGTTTAAATCTAAGACACTCAATACTAAATTATCTGTGACAAATATGCTCTCAACGATCAGTACCCATGCCATACCTATCCTGACTGACTCCTTTAGAATATACTTGGTAATTGTGGAGCTTTAGCAACATTATCAAAGCATGATAAATTAAAAGTCGTTTTCATGTTGCTCATTTCTTTATTGGTATTAGAAAGCTTTTTCGGCTGCATAGCAACCATCATCAGTAACATACACTGAAAAATATAAATGTTCATAAAATGACAATAATAAAAATAAAAATAAAATAAAAAATAAAAATAGATACATAATATGAAAGTATATAATAATTGGGTGAAACAGTATCGAAAGAAGTGTATTTTTGGTTGTTGTTGAAATAAAGAAAGGAAAGAACAATTAAAAAAGAATAAAAAAACAAAAAAGAAAAAACAAATACAGAGTGAGTATATGTTACTGATGATGGTTGCTATGCAGCCGAAAAAGCTTTCTAATACCAATAAAGAAATGAGCAACATGAAAACGACTTTTAATTTATCATCCTTTAGAATAGTAAAATGGTCAGACACGTATCTGAATGACTTATACAGATGGATTAGGAGATTGTCTACAGTGTTCAGATACCTGCTCCCAAACTCTGCCACCATTACGCTATCTGTGCCCAGGAAAGATGGTGGACGTGGGTTGTTACATATCCACGAGTTAATTTTTTGTGGGGCTTTAGGGCTCGTCGACATCGAGGTCATTAGAGCCCTAAAATTGTTTACAGGTAGGGAAAATGCAGTTACGCACTAAGGAGAGCAAACTTGACTCTCCCCGTGTGTGGGACTCGCCGAGTGACTCAACCATACCCACTAAAAATCCTCCTGAATTACAATATATCAAGAGGAAAATGAAAGATACCCTAGCCCTAATAGCGTCGGGATTGAAAAGAACAAGAGGGGACAAAGGGAGATCAGGAAAGAGAATGGAAGGAGTCTTACACAAGTAAGTGGAAGTAGTGCTAGACTCAGCTCGGGGCCCCGTGTTTGCCAAACACGTACTTACTAGATGTAAATCCCCTTGGGGGTCCACAAGTTATGTACAAGTGAAGAAGAGAATCCAAGGACCAAGTTAATGCTCTCTAATGAAGAAATTAAGGTAGTGATTGCAGAAGCTGATGACAGATATAAACCCGGTAACTTGGTTGATACTAATCTACAATATGAGCCAATGATGATGGAAAGAAGAAATGGTACAACATGATAAACAGACATTCAAGATAAATAAGTACAAGAAGGAATTATGAATTATGAATTGCCCTTAAACTCGATGTTTCTGATTCATGATTCAAGTGCGGTAGTCCTAATGAATCTATTGAAGACTTAGTGGCTGGTTGCTCATCTATCGCAGAAAATGCTAATTTGAGTAGACATAACCTAGTGGCCGAGCTAATCCATCGATAGGTCGAAATAAATAACAGATTGTTAAGAAGAGACGTAACGCCACAATATTATACATACCAATAAAATTTGAAGATCAGAAACACGTTGTCTATTAGGATGAACCTGTGTTGATAGACAAGATCATGGATTATAATCACCCTGATATCCGTCACGTTGATAAAGACAATATCTTCATAATAAATATTGCTTCCTATGACTCACAACATTAATTCCACGGACAGAAAAAGTAAAACGAGGTTTTATTAATTGAAATCAAGAATAATTGGAAGTTAGGCAAAAAGTTGAATTATACCCTTAGTGATATCTGTCGAAGGTATTTTATCGAAGAAATTCAAGAAGAATTTGGACTCAAGGAGAGTATCATGAAGGTCACACAAAAATCCGTCCTCCTGCAAACATGTCGCTTGTCCACAATGTTTTTAATTACTAACTCATCGTACAGGCCAGGATGTATTTACTTTCTGTACCAATAATGCCCAAACGCAATATATACCATTTCTTATTTTATCTAACTGAGAAATGGAAGGATGGTTTGTGCACTTGATGAGTTTCCCTACCTATCAATAATTTTGATTATCCAATTATTTGTCTTTAGCTTGATAATACGTTTTTCAATATCCTGTATTTTTTAAAACTTTTGTTGTTAAAATTTAAGACAATTTTTTTCTCTCAAAAACTAGAAATTGTAGTACATTATGAAACATAGGCTTTCACAGTGGGTTAAAAGCAAATAAAGGTTTCTTTTTTGAAGCGGTGGAAGTAAACGTTTTTCCTACGTGAGAAAATGTGATGCAAATTTTATGGTAAGAAGATGACATGAAAATGAAATGTAAGTGTGGGGTATAATAGTACGTAAGTTGGAAATATGTAATAGATAATATAAACTGCATTTGAAATACGATTGCATAGTATTTTATTCTAGTATTTCCGGCACATACACACACACGTGTGTGTGTGTACCTGACTGGTAAAATCATTTTGTAGTTTCTTATGGAAACAATGGTGCGGTTATTGTTATTCATGTGGATATTCTAGCAATATCTGATGTACTAAGAAAACGTCCATCGAATAATATTTTAGAATCTAATGTCAACAAATATCTTATGAAGCTGCGAAGCAAGAGGGAATATGTAGAATAGTCTCAAAGCAAGAGAAATGATCTTTGGAGTGTTAAATATAGTTTTTATTTGTTCTGAAGGTAATAATCTTTCGTGGTTCATTTAAATGGATAAAAAGTGAAGGTACTGGGGAAAACGTTTTACATGTCATGAAAGAAATTTGATTCATCTGAAAAATCATAAACGTTAATAATTTCTAGAACTTATTAAACTTTCCTCCGAAATTCATCAAAACTTGTAATGAACCGGATATTGTTTTCATGTGAAGCAAAGCTTTTAGAGACTCTGACTTACTGTGACTCATCTTAATACATTTCGCAATACAATCTAAATCCATTGCATCTTCAGTCATGTTCTTAACAACTTTGATTTGTCAAATTCAGAGAAGAACGAATTTCCCTTCGCGATCCAATATTCAATATTATACGTCTTTGCGTATATTTTCTGCGACGTGAAAAAGTTTCGGAAGTGTCGAGACGAAACTTCTGGACGATGTTTCTTCTTGAGCTCGTGAGACGAATCTGCCACGGAAGACGAAATCGAAGTTATAAACCAAAGTACGAAGAAGTATGTATGAGTGTATCGAAGAATATTGACAAGTGAGAGCATTGCCTAAATAGAAGGGCTCTAATGACCTTGCCGTTGACGAGTCCTAAAGCAAAAAATAAAAAAAATAAAAATAAAGCATTGCCTAAAGGCAAGCGTTACCAAACTTTCTTATGGTACGGTGATCCCACAGTTGCAGAATATTTCTCGGATATTCCAAATCATGCTCACTTGTGTTGATGCTTCATATATTATGATTAGCATTCTTACCCAGATGTGAGTAAATTGATAACCTTAAAAATATTCCCTATATTTAGACTCATTTTACTCTTTAGTAAAAATCAACAAGCATTGAATACTTTTAATCTCTCAAAAAGGACTCAATTACAATTAACGTTTTCTAAAAAGAAAGAGTCGGTGTTGCAAGAAGTTTACAGTTCTCAATAAATATTGTAGAAAAATACCTATAGTAGTCTTAGGTACTCATGATCCACCGTTAATCCGGGCCCTTTTTGAAATAAAGAATCAGGAATACAATGGAATGTAGTAGCTATTTGATAATTTAAACTATGAAAATGTGTAGAGTGTAATGTATATCTCCCTAGATCAGTAATAAATAAGTTACTTGTTATTAATTATGTTAAGAATGAATGAAACCAGCATTAAAAAAATTATACCTCGCTGTCAGCGTGCGCTTAGTAACAAGATAATTAGAATTACACAAAATCAGTAAAATAATATTTCTAGTGGGTTCACGCAAACATTTTGATGTCATACTAACATGAGAATACCAATCAGTGGGTTCACTGAATCATAAAAGTGGTAAATACAACGAATATTTAGTTTTTAAGATCAATAAACGTTTTAACCTCAATAATTTTCCAATATTAACAATTTTATGTAGATTGTATAGAAGTATATCGAGCCATGTTAGACGTCAACTAGAAATATCATGAATTTAACACATTTATGCAAACAAATTTGTCCCGTAGAACAAATGAGTGCACGAAAAAATAGATATAGCTCGAAGGACCAAATATGTGCAGAGAAATCTGGTCTTATCTGCACAGGGATGATTTATAGTGAAAAAAGGATGAAGAGCAATATGAATACTGATTGCAAACAAGAACAAATAGTTTAATGACGCATGCTATGATAATAAAGAAAAATAATGATAATAATAATAATAAATTTATTGTCAAAAAACTACAAACTGCGTATGACCACGTGGAGGAAAATAAACTAATTTACTCTCCGGAAGCAAGCAAGGGACCATCCCATCAATTCCGATCAAGGGCCCTAAGGCAGAGGCGGATTCAAAAAAAATTCAGCAAAAATTCCTAGATAAGATAAAAAGTTAGCTGCGAGTTAAATACTAATAGAATGTCAATATGTTTGTAATTTTAAGCAAGAAGTTACATGTACAAGTTATTATCGAACTATAGATTATTCTGAGTATAGTGTTTAAAAATCATAAGAATTGAAATAACACTAAATTCACGATTTAATATACTGTTTTCCAAGATATCGTGATGAGATGATCAGCTTGGATAATGTTGCATGTTAGAGTTGGATCGGTGTCGTTACCAAATCCAACGTCTGAAGATCGTTGTTCCCGTGCCTTCTATAGCGTTGTAGCGAAGGGTTGAACAGGAGAAAATTGTCGGCTAGTGAGCCGACCCATCGGGGAGGTGACGTGGGGCTCCACGATGGAAGTGATGAGATGTGTCCTCTGAGTGGCATGGCGCCAGCTGATGAGAGTACGTGAGAGCAAGGGATGTTGCCCATTGCCGACTGCGAGAGAGAAAAAAACTGTGTTCTCTGACGAGCAGCAGGCGAGAGAGTGTGACGGCTAGCATGCCGACCCACCATGGAGGTGTTGGTGTTCTCTGGTGAGCGGCCAGCGAGAGAGTGCGCTCTGGCGAGAAAGTGTTGTTCGCTGAGCAGTGGGCGAGAGAGTGCCCGTCCGACCGTCCTCGCGATAAGATAACACCTGGCCGGGATCGCTGTGCTATGACTGAACAACATTAATCAAATCCTAGAGCAGTGTCTGGCAAGAAAAGTCATGTGACCTTGTAGGGAAAACAGGAATTTAACATAATGCGATTTCTATTTCTATTTTAAAACAAAATATAAAAGCAAAAGAACATCTATACTAATAAAAGTGAATTCTGTGGAATGCCTGTGGTATCGAAATCGAGAAAAGTAAGTGAAGAATTGATCTAAAATTTTGAAGGACTCTTTTTGATAACTGATGCGTTTAACGTGCAAAGTGTAGTTAATATAGAAGGAAAACAAGGACAAAAGAACAATACAAAACTTTGTTACTTTCCAGTTGATTTGGAAATTCACTCGCATAACTGGTGATTATTAAGCTTACAGACGAGTCCTCTAGAAATCAATAGTGATGCATGAGTCGGAAGTCTGTCAATCCACTAACCGTATACTCTACGTAACATAACCATGTTTGCGGGATTAAACATAATCTATGGCAAATATGGTTTTCATTCACTTAACTTGAAAGAGTATTGAGAACAAAGAATTTATATGCTTTGTATATTGAGCGTTCAGTATAATATGTATTTTCTTTCAGTCTACATTTCAACTCACACGTAATTACGTAAAAATCCGAGAGAGTTATAAAAATTATATGTATTTTGTATGTTTTCTTCGAGAATTGATTTTTTAAATTTTGAAAATAACAGAAGGGCAGGTCATATTATAAAGTATAGAAATTAAGGAACCCACATATTATAATTAATAGTCGAAGAACCCTAGGTTACGCGGGGAAAATGAGCTAGTAGTTAATACGTAATGTTATGGCTCTTCCAAAATCCAGAAAATAATCTTTGCAATTATATGATTTTAACAGATGATTAGGTTTGACCAGTGAATAGGAGTATTGACTGAATTGAAACATCACATAGGATTGAGTGAATAGAAGTATTCGCTGCATATCCTCTGAAAAGCCTTTACACGATAGTCCGACCATGAACCGATGAAAGCTGAGTAAGGGAAGGTTATAACATTGAAGTACCTCTTCAATTTGTGCATTACAACTACGTTATAATTTCTGTGTTTTTGTGAAAGATGAATATTAACGCTTGTTGATAAACATTTCAGTCCAAATTCTGTTTGTAATATTCTGTTTGTAAAAAAACTAAACAGATATTTTGGAAATTTCTTGACAGTATCGAATTAAAATCAAGGAGGGATAAATAATTTAAGTAAATAAATATCTTTTACTCGATTTCCTGATAATCAAATTTTATTTATTGATGAAGCAATTGTCAAAAAAGGTTTTAATTTTATATTAATTACATATTTAAAAGAAAGTAATGACAATACTTGAACTGTTAAACAAAGTAATAACTATTAGACGATTAGTCCATTTTGTCAATAAGAACACCGCCCCATAAATAGCTTGTAACACTTCGGGTGTCTTGAAAAGTTGGGAAACGCCTGTGAAGTCTGGGAGGCAAGCGCAGAAGATAGAAACTGCGATGTGCAGACTGCAGTTGATTGGGAACTCCTTAATGAAGAGCTCTGCTAATACCAGCAGGGATTTACGATTGTAGGAGTGATTCAATTGAATCCTCTGAACGAGTCTATGAGAATGCAACAGGTCTTGAGGATTCAGTAAGATATACTATTTCGAAATCACCGTCAACATTTAATTGCTTGAAGCTTACCGATGTACGTGAACACACGTCTGTCTGATTACGATAATTTTATGTAATTTCATTTCTGAAGAAAAAAATTGAACGAATAATATACAGATAATTTGTGTTACAAATCTTGAATATATTTTAATAATTTACGTACGATTGAACGATGAGAAAGTATATCGCCATTTTACTGAAACATGTATCTATAAATTTTCTTTGTTTCTTTATATTATTAGATAATGAGAAATGATTTTATACAATCCATGTGAAGTCTCTATTTCCGAACTAAAAATATATAAAAAGTAAAACTTATTTTCTATAACTCTCATAATCAGATGTAATGAGATATGTCCAAATTTATTGAAAATCTGGCCCCAAGAAAAAACAAAACAAATCTATTAGAAATTATAGTAGGTTTTAGAATTTTTAATTTAGAAGAACAATGGTCTATTTTTAGGATATATTATCTAACTTTGAAAAACAAAGTTTTCCTTCCACCATTTCTCAAACAACAATCACCGAGAAATTCAATTCGTTTTCCAGGCAATTGAACTTCGATCTGATATCGTATTCTTCGCCACCAGATGGCACGACAGTTCCTCGACAGTGAATCTTTAAACATGTGATCTCAATACACTATCCTTTCATAAGGTTTGTTTTCCAATATTTTCCGATTCCTTTCAGCAAAGAGCGAACTAATGGCTATGGATTGCACTTTCAACCTCACTTTTCCAATACTTCTTTCTCATATTGAAATCTAACATACTTCCTAAACTTTTCACACAAAAATTCCACTCCTAGAATATCTTGGACATTTTTTTCTAAATGCACGTGATTATTAAATGAATATATAAGTTGTATATATTATTACCGTGAAATTATTTAAGCCATTCGATTGTTAAAATACATTTCTTATATATTTTAATAGAAGTAAAGTGAATTCTTTAAGAGATACCATTTCATGATGTTTACCGCTATATGCGATTAAATAACAAACAGAATGTTAAATTAAATCCATGAATAGTGACTAATTCTTACAAGAGAAATATTGAGAGTGAGAATGATTTACAATATGATTAGAATTGTGTTCCATGACATTTTGTTAAGATTTTAAAATGTTTTAGTAATCTGTAAATTTTCTCACAAATTTTATGTATCTTTCAGAGGTAGTTTCTGCAGAGGTGGAGTGTTTCAAAGATAAAATGTTTATTTTATATCTATGTTTCTAAAATCGTATTGGTTTAAAATTGATGTGTCCCACATATTTTTCTTTCAATCTTACGCTTTATTTTCTTATTGAAAAGCAATAATCGTACACATTTGGACGAAAATTGAGAACATATTAATTAGTATTATAGTTATAAATAAACAATGAGGATAAATGTATTAATCAAATTTTAAAATACTTAAACTCAAGTATTCAGGCTATGATAAGTCCAATAACAATAAAAAATGTGTGTCATTATCGATGTAAATAGCCGCGGAAAGATAAATTTAAAAACTACAATCAACTATTTTGCATGTTAGCATTAAATATTAGGGATATTCAGGTAAAAGCTCCTCCCACTTCTTTTCGTTGAACCGTTATGTTCCAGAGAAGAGGGTACTTCGTTAGAGGGCGTGATGGCACGCTCCTCTTCAAAGGTCATGGTTGGAGCAAGAGGACTTTGAAAGAAGGGCGGTGAAGTGAGGTCAGAGGTCAACGGCGAGTGCTCAAGGGAGGCCATCCGACCGCAGTCACCAAGGAATCCTCCATGTTGGAGACACGGCTGCGAATCAAGTGTGGCAGCAGCTGGACTGGAAAGACAGCAAATGGACTGGAAAGGGACAGAAAAGCGGGAGATTATGGGTGAGATGAAGAAAAGAGAAGTTGAGGGTAAAATATTCTTTCCCTTTGTTGTGACCCATATTCGTGTCTTGACCCATACTTGTGAAAAAAAGGTTCAAGATTTCCAATGTTTGCAATACGTGTTTTCAATTTTGTACATAGAATCTTTATCTCAGAGTGACAATAAAATGATATATAGATTTTGATTAATATTATGGCTGTGTTTTATGTGTCACTTCACGGGGTGGTAATTATAAGCAAATAAGTAAGTATTATTATTTTTATTTGCTTTCTTGATTTATACATAATCATAGTTTCAATAAGTGATACTGTGACAGGATTTTGTATGTATTTGCAGACACTTGACCTTGCATCAATCACCCTATTTAAAGAAAATGAAGATGTGGTTTGTTGGTGGGCATAAGGTGAATGAATATATAAATGAAATATAGGAATAAACTCGCGTTTGCTATATAAAACCACAATAATAGGGTTGTCGTTATTTTTGTATACTATTTATGTGCAATGACTAAGAACATTATATAGTCTCGTGGGAGGCGGAATACATTAACAATTGATGGTTTTTATGTTAATGTTTTTAATTTTTCTTTTTACCGACACATATTATGGCCATTCGATGAAAAACATCACAATGAACATACATCTAATTTTGAGCAAGCACCTTTTAGAAGTAGGATATACTTTATAATTAACAGAAAACTGAATGATGGTAAACATGTTGATAATTATTACTAGCGGTAGTTTCCTTAATCGACATGTCTAAAGGTTTTTAAAATAGTATTAATGATTTACTGTTAAAAAGCTGTCACAAATATATTTTGCCTTGATGCATTGAAAAGTTAATTTACTAGCTAATCTACCAACAGTCAAGGAAACATTGCATAAATTCGATCGAAATACCCAAGGAACCCCAGAGAAAATGAAGAACAACAACAAATTAACTGGTAAACATTTCAGTTATATTTTAACCTTTATTGAGGCTAAAAATATAGAAAATACAATCCATAACAGGGTCCTACTATACATTTTCATTATACCTCTTCACTACTTGTTCACAACTGAAACACTACATAAATTAAAACGAAAATTAAGTACAATTGTTAAAAAACCTACTCTCTCCCACATTACATTCTATTCTCTCCCAATATTCCTCAGAAAGATATACAATATAAGTGTGAACAAGTGTAGACAAATGGGATAGTATAAATTATTGGTTTTCTGTCATGTATTTTTAGTCCCAAATGAAGCTTAAAATGTAACAGAAATGTTGGAAAGTTAATTCATTAATTTTTTTCCTGACCAAATCCTCGGGAGAGAATGTAAATGAAAAAAAAACACACTAGAAAAATGTAAAAAGATCACAGAGTTCCTTCTACAAAAATACGATCTTATTGTAGGAAATTAAAGCGAAATTTCAGGAAGTAAAATAAATATTAAACGAAAATATTCCGATATTGGCAACATTTTCTATAAATCTTCTTCAGTCAACATATTTTTTTTCGAAATCAATAGGGAAAATTTAATAAATATAACATATTATAGTTGGAAAAAAAATTGTAAAAAAAATATTAGATAATATTTAGAAAGTATAATAATATTTAAAGATGAATCAAATATATATCAGAATCATTAAGGTTCAAAAATCGATTTGTTTTCATTCCCCTCAGAACAGGATCTACAATAAAACCATTGGTTAACTCACCCTACTGTAATGAAATATGGAGTTACACAGTCGCTACATGGGATCTTCGAAAATGTGAATGAATCGTGAATACTAATAGAAATCCTTCTCAATTGAATTAAGGAGTTCGTCCTACACCGCGCTGGTGAGCTTCAAGACGAAACTCGTGAACCTACTGAAGAGACTTGTGCAGTGGCACATCCAGGTTTTGGGGTGGGGCTGGGGTCTTGACCTGTTGTTATAAGAGTTTCCTTAATGAAAATGGGAAGTACATTTCACATTTTTTACAGATAAGTGATTTCAAATTTCAATAATTCTACCAATATTAGATAAATATCATCCGTAATGTAAACATTTTTTCACTCTGGTGTAGAGTTATTATTTTGATGTCATAATAAAGTAGAAAAAAATCATATTATCTCTGCAATAAGTGCGTTGAAACGTGACACAACCCCCTTGTTCTAGAGGTCGTTAAGTTAGTCAGATATTTGTCAAGAAGCTTGTACAAACATACGGTAATTTTACAAAATGTAGAAGTAGGGATAATATCTCCTTTATTTCCTTTATTTTCAATAAGATAACACTAAGTAGGGATAATATCTCCTGTTTTCCTTTATTTTCAATAAGATAACACTAATTAAGTATTTTTTTAAATCAACAATACAAAATTTAAGAATAAAACACATTTATTACTGTTGGCAAATTGTCAAAGAAACTACGTGCTTTATATTATACACTGAATTTTAATATTTTTTAAATTTTATTTTATTGACTCTTTTCACTCCTTTACACTCTTATATGGGCATTTATCTTGTTTCAAAACTAATATTTTGATTCAAACATGGTAAGTTTGAGAGAAATAGTTATACCACAATATTAAATAATTGAAGTAAAACCATTTTTGCTGTGTTTGAGATAATTTACTTGATTGTAAGAAATACGAGTCAAGCTGCAATGGTCATCGATGAAACATTTCTTTTTTTTTTTTTTTGTGGGGCTTTAGGGCTCGTCAACATCAAAGGTCATTAGAGCCCTTAAAACTTGTACAGGAAGGGAAAATGCAGTTACGCACTAGGGAGAGCCAACATGACTCTCCCCGCGTGTGGGACTCGCCGAATGATTCAGCCATACCCACTAAAAACCCTCCTGAATTACAACTCAAAACTCAAATCCCATTATATCTCACGACATTACTAAATAACATTTAAAAAAAGAAGAAGAGGAAAGAGAAAAATGAACGATACCCTAGCCCTCGCAACCTAGTAGCGTCGGGATCGAAAAGAACAAGAGGTGACACAGGAAGGTCAGAAAAGAGAAAGGAAGGAGCATGGCACAAGTTCTTGGAAGTAATGCCAGACTCAGCTCGGGGCCCCGTGTTCGCCAAACACGTACTTACTAGATGTAAGTCCCCTGGGGCGAGGCAGGAAAATGAAAGATACCCTAGCCCTAATGGCGTCGGGATCGAAAAGAACAAGAGGTGACCAAGGGAGATCAGGAAAGAGAAAGGAAGGAGCATGGCACAAGTAAGTGGAAGTAATGCCAGACTCAGCTCGGGGCCCCGTGTTCGCCAAACACGTACTTTCTAGATGTAAGCGCCCTGGGGGGTCGATGAAACAGACGGTGTAATAATAATTATAGAATCTTGTTGTAATTTTTCTTTTTGAGGAATGCCGAAGGAAACTACAGTCCAAGCACCCATTCTTTTGAAAAAATTACAATATTTTTCTAAAAAAATATGTTTCGGTGGAATAATATTACTCCAAGTGTACGTTAACCAGTAAACAACCCCACTATGTCTTATCTGTTCACAGTTGCTGAATCATGCGGTCATGTTGTATGATTTTAGCTTATGTTGGTATCTCGATGCTATGGGAATACGTCAATGTTTTTCTGTCAAATCCTCAGACTGCGTTCCACTCCACTCGCAATACAAGGTAGGGATACACTGCGCGCTTAGCAGTAGAACACTTGTGTGTCGTGTACGTAGTTAAGGTGATGGTTCAGTCCGTGTTGGCATTGTTCTAGTAGCGACTAATATACAGTGTGAGTTACACTTAAAAGAATATGTAACTTAAGTTATGTTATGATGAAATTCATGTTCTCACTACGGAATAAAATTTGAGTTGAGTTATCACTGTGCTGAAAAACTGTTTTTCTCAGATAATTTACTTTTTCTACAAATTGTTTGATCTTTCTGCATTTTGTACCTATTGTTCTGAATGAAATATTTTTTTTACTATCCACGTTTGAGAAAATCTTCGGATATAATTTACAAGAAAGATATAATTTTAGGCTTTTTATCGCAATTACAATTATTACAGGAACTATTATAGTATTCCACTTTTAAAACAATTATTTAAAAAAAACATCAATGAACTGTTCTCGTTATGATTCTAACAAGGATATTTCAAGATTATATAACTTATAATATGCTGGAAAAATCTTATATTTTCAATATGTATCACAATACCTGTTCCCTCCACAATGACGCGTTTCTAATTCACCCCAAGCTTGTCATATGCACGCTGTAATAGCAGTCGTCAGAACAGAATGAAGCCAAGCGAATACGTAGAACGTTGAAATAGCATTCACAGGTTTCAATGTTGAGCCCCGGGATCACATCCCGCCCACAAACGAAGTCCGGGAATATATAGATTCGTTCGCAGTCGTATCTTGGTGGCATATCAGATTCCCTCAACTTACTACTCAATATATTTTAATAATCAGAAAATCTTGTAAGTAAAAAATTATCCCAAAATAAGGATTGGAATATTTTGTATTAACTTCTTTTTCCGTGAAAAGAAAGTATAACTATCTCCCAAATATTCAACTTAAAATTTTTACATACAAAAATTTAGACCCTTTTCCACTCCGACAAAACAGTTTTGAATATTTGTGTGGGGAGAAACACAGCAGGAAGACGCTTTAACTATTATCCAACGCTTTAATATTAAAGACGTTAGTGTAATTTTGTTTTGCTGGTTCAGTAAAAATATTTATCTGAGAAATTACGCAATTAATTCGTGGTACATCAACAGCTTAGAAATCAACAACTATGAATGTTTTGCATTCTCGATACTATCGTCCAAGACTTTCATGTACAAAAACGCTTAGAAAGATTTCACACAACCGGAAAATAACATTTATCAAAACTTCACGCGTTTAAATGCATCCATCATTAGTATCGAAACGTCCAAGAGAATTTAGAAAAATTTGCGAATGTTGGGCGGAATAATCAGTTACATTCTTCACTCTTCTCTTCTTCAATGTTCTTTCATTGCAGAATCGACAGTTTCTCGGAAACTTCATAAACTTCGCGCGCTGGTCCTAACGAGAGTTGAGTACGTTTGCTGCCGCCTTCCTAAGTGACAAGGTCCAGCTATGTCATGTACCATAAGAGGAGAGTTGGTTGGTGGGCTGTGACAAGTGATCAGCTTTGACACATGCGCTGTGCGACTCGGGTCACGGGTTTACAAGAGAAAGAAGCGATTTGTTATTGGTTACAAGAGTTGACGTAACGTAGTTTTTGAAAATCTTTGTACGTTAAATACACCAACGTTATTTATTAGAGTTATTGACCAGCTAGCACGGAACATCTTTTATATCTATAAATTTAATATTGCCTAAAAATATAAAAAATTTATACAATGAATATTATAAAAGTGGACTAACTTCAGGGGGTGATATCTGACAGGTATGAACTGTTCTTACTTAAATACGTCAGATAACGGACGGTTAGTCCGCAATGAAGCAATTAGTCAATCAAGTCAAACTATCCCATAATAGGCCCCGAAGATACCCAAGGGGTTCGCCGAGGGTAGAGCACCGCAATTTCTTGACCTCGGCACAAGGAGGAGGATGTGGTCAGAATTTCGCTCCGACCGGTTTAACCCCAGGATAGACCCTGGTACTCATTTTACCGCAGGTTGAGTTGGCCTGGGAGTCAGTCTGAATGTCCAGATCGAACCCCGGCCATGCAACCAGCAACTCAGTGCTCTCCCCATTGAGTCACGCTGACTCCAAAGTAATTAGTACTTGTAAATTACATTACACATTACATGACATTAATGTATTAATTTACAGTGATATTTAACTAATATATTGCGAACATGTATGGAACTGATGAATAACTTATAGTCATCTACGTCGGTCCATGTAATGGTCCGTTATTTATTTCTAAAGCAAGCTGAGATGGTTTCGTCTTCAGTGTGCACATCCTCGTCTTGTGCAATCACAGTAGTATTAATTCTGTCGATCACTTTTAGTATATTTCGTATTAAAGGAATAGTTGTGCAGATGATGAATGTAATATTACTACACATGTAATGTTTACTAAAATTGGTCGTTAATATTAATGCTACTCTTTAAAGTACGTGATAGTATTTTCAATACATTGTTATTTATTCATTTTAATTATACATCTCAGTAACCCTGTAGAGCAGCACGTAGTCACTACCAGGGTTTTCTTCCTCATAATTATTGTCTATCATTTTTAAGCATCTTTGTACTATTCAGTTTCTCCTATCGTATTTAATTATTTATAGCAACTAATTTTACGTTACGGATGTAGGAGGAGCAATAACATTGAGCATGTTTGTACGTACATATGAATGAGTTTCTGTATCTGTTTGTAAGCGAAAACTTGTTTATGTATGTATGTGAACACACATATGGGCCTCATGTAGATAATTAATTTCTTAAATCTAATTTATTTTTAGTCGTAACCTTATGTACCAATTTTCTAACACATTTATACCGTGTGTGTGTATTTTATAGATATTGGGGCAATGATTTGTTTTTCAACCTTTTACTATGTCTTTTCTTTTAACTGCCATCGAGCATTGCTCGCTTGTACATTAATAAATTATTATTATCATCATCATCATCATTATTATTATTATTATTATTATTATTATTATTTCCAATTCAGACAAATACAAACACAGGTCTTCTTAAGCATTATCTGAAATTCTTTATGAAAACCAAACGTTTCTATGTCAAAAATTTTCCGATGCTCTGGGTGACATTGGAGGAGTTACAAAATTGGAGGATGGGATATGCGCCTGTCGCGCGCTCGCATATTAACACGGGCTCAGGGTGGGAGATTACTTCGCTCCGCGCATCGGCATTTCGTCAGCTGGCTTTCACGCTGTGCGCTTGTCAGCTCTTCGAACCGACACCACGTCCACCTTCCCCACTTAACGTCGAAATGTGCGTCTACACGTACTGAATTTTTTCTTAATTTTTTGTTACTTCAAAATTTAATGCATTTAAATATATTGTAATGTTAAAATGTTTTACTTTAGTGCTTTTAATGTGAATTATCAGGTAAATTTTTAATTGGAATGTATCTGAAAATATTTATATATTTTATCAAATTTTTTAGGAGGATCTATAAAGTGATTTTTGTGAAAGAATGTTATCTGATCTATATATGTAACCTGTAAAGAGTAAATGATTTTATAGTTTTTTAAACAGCCACTACTTTCTTCATTTATCCTTATACTTTTTTGTGGGGCTTTAGGGCTTGTCAAGGTCATTAGAGCCCTTATCATTATACTATCACTTTTCACACTTGTTATATACATAATAAAATAACGAAGAAAATTTTTATATCACCTTACTTTTATTAACTAATAGATTTGCTCGTTGTTTTGTGACTTGGTTTGAATAATGTCTGGTATAAATTTAAATTTTTTAATTTAAATCGTATACATGTTTCTGCATTGGACGTTTTTCACCGAAAATGATAAAATATCATTCATATGTTTCAAGTAAAATTGATTCATTATTTATGGAAAATATATTATGAGACGCTAAGAATAAACAAATAAGATAAATGGTTGAGTTTGTTACGTTGAATTTTGTTAATGCGCTACAAATTTTTAATACTTTCGATATCGAAATATTATCTGCCACATTGGGAACTTTTTCCATTTAAAACTGTTCTAAATTTTTGTAAATTTTAAATAAGGCACGTGGTTCTAAAATTTTAGTCTTCATTTTATTATTCCCTTAACCCAGTGCTCGGACACAAAGTCATTACCCGGGTTTTTCTCTCACCGTCTCTTCTCATTTTATCTTTTTATTGTCGCGATAGTGTTCTCCGTCTACTTTCGTCTCGTAGTTATTCCTTTAACACGCCACTTTGTCACCGTCTCGTGTCCTTACTGCGAGTAAGCGGGCGCAATATGCTATCTTGTTTTTACGTCATTTTGCCTTCGAAATATATTGTCATTATTAAACGTATTGCAGTTCTTCATAGTTGTCCTGTGTCTCTATCATCTTGTATATACATATTATTATCAACTATAGATTATTCGGAACATATTGTATTTAACTAAACAAAAACATTATTTCACAAGTATGTATTATTATCAACTATAGATTATTCGTAAAATATTGTTTATAAATCTAAATTCGAGATTAATTATTACTATAGACCACCACCCATAGACAAGAGCCTAGAAAGACTGCACATAAAATCTGCCTCAACCCGAAGGAACACCGGAGAAAATCCGGGCCAGAACTGGGGCTACAGAATTAATGTTCACAACCGTGGCAAGGTTGAGTACAGGTAAAGCTAAACTTATGTAAATAATAAGAAACAATAAAATCATACTAGAAATGTATTGATTTTGAAAGTACTAGAACAATGGAGTAAGAAAGTACAACATTAATTGACGTGTTTAATATTTAAAAAGACAAAAAAATAAACATTAGATGGGAAATAGAAACCCATTTTAATTTTAATTAAAATCAATGATTTCTTTAACATTGTGAAGCAATGGTGCAGTGTATAGCTTTTAACCGCACATATTTATTAAGTTTGTTTCATTACACAGTTATATTCGTAATACTTATAAAATTAAGCTCTTTCAGTCGGTCGCTATATTTTCTTGCGAAAGCTTCACCTACAAATAATATTCGGTAGATTAAAGTTGTCAGTGAATGTAAAAACTTGACAGGAAAAGGGTAAGGTATCAATTTCCCTGTAACTGAATCCGCCTTTATTTTTAAGACACTTCACCAACCAGCCTTACGTTTTCCATCATTGTTGGTAAGTTAAACCTTTTTGACACAGCGGAAAGTTTTGGAGATCGCCATGTTTTTCCCGAGGGTATTTATTTTGCTTGTTTAAGAGCGAACTTCCCTCAAAAGTTACTTTTCGCAAACTGGCGAGGAAGTAAGAGTTGATAATATTGACGTCTAGAATCACGTTAATATGGTAGTATCTGAAACGTCCTTTTCATGTATAGATAATTTATTACAACATAACGTTTCAGGTGAATGTACAGATTTTGTTTAACTTGATGTAGTCAGTTAATTTATAAATGTATAATTGTACATTCACATGATTATAGAAATTGTTTGTCGAAAAGTTGTTTTGGAGTAAATATAGAATACTTAAAATGTCATTTTGAATATAACTGCTGAAAGTAAAAAAATTGATTTCATGAATAACTACTTCAAAAAAATGTTAATTGTGATAATTTATTTTTCAAAGTAGTCACCTATAGTTTTTTTTAATAAATCTTCCATTTAACGGATTTGTATTTAGAATTTGTTAAAAATACCGATTTTTAAATTAAAGTTTTATTCGTAAATAGAAGTAGAGAATATTTAAGACACGGGAAAACATTTCCCCGCAGCAGCTGAATTCTTCAATCTAAACACGAGATCAGTCGTTCTCTGAGCAAACTGGACCGAAAGTAATGCATCTGAACCTTTCTTCCGTACGCTCAGCATCATCTGAGTGCGGAATCGTTCAAGTGAAGCGAAATTCCAGTGAAAGGAAGTGCAAAGAATTGCATTCACGGATGAATTGTAGCGAATTGACATTGCTGTAGCGTCTTCGTATGCTTATCACTTCTGCGCATGAAATGTGTAGAGAAGGAAATGAAGGCGTGTAGAACATCAGTATCGTATTGAAAATTACGATTTTAAGAAGCTATTTTACTCCCCGGAAATGATAATAATTAAATCCAAAACGATATTGTACAATATCTACGTCTTCGCCGTGATTTCATGACAGTACATCTTGCTTTCAAATGTATTGTGTACACTATTTGAACCAAACAAGTTATTACATTATTGGAAAAATTATAATATGAAAATAGTAACTAATTCGTAATTGCTGGGTACTATGGAAGAAGACTTTCCAAATTCCGGCCCGCGAGGCAAATTTTTGCGACCCTCAAATTTATTGAGAAAATCAGAAAAACATTTTTAAAATCAGTAATCAACTATTTTTAAGCTTCTTCCAAATATTATTTATTTTTTGTAAGACAAAAAATGAACAAACGAACTTGATAGAGAATTAATAGTAAATTGATAGCGAGTCATGCAACAAGCTGCATTTTCATTTTGTAAGTTTTGTTACTAAATTATTAATTTCAGTTTCTCTTAAGATTGATTATTGTTCTTGTCTTCATTTTTAACATTGCCTTAGTAGAGCTTACTACCTAAGTAGTCCGTTAGTGAGTATTGTTTTCATAAGTTTAATTTCAATTTGTCTTCAGGTTTATTTTTGTTCTTTTTTTTACCATTTTTGTATTATTTCAAATAAACTTACTTTGTTGAGTGTTCATCAAAACTAATTTTTCCTAGTATAGAATTGTTGATTTGAACTCCTGATTTGGAACAAATTATAAATTTCCAATATTCCATTTATGTTATGAAATGTAGTTTGGAGTTACAACATTGAAATTGAACATTGATGAGAATTGATGGTGTTGAGAACAGAGTGAGTAGGGATGCATACTGTCTTATTGCACTTTTTCTATTTTTTAGAAATTGGCACCAAGTGAATTATAATATGAATTTTAGTGTAAAATTCTTTTAGTTGAATCGTGTCAACAAATAAAATTTCAGGAATAATGTTGCTTTTAATTTTATATTAAAAATTTGATGAAGAAAATTTCCATCAAAAAGGCACAAAAACACTATCATAATTTTTTTAATCCGCAGAAACAAGAGAAAGATTTGCTTAATTCACGTTTTTGCCATATTTTAAACCCTTATCATACATGAGCTCAACTTTTAAATCAAGTCATATTTTCTGGTTAATTTTAATTTAAAAAACCTGTGGTAGGGGGTAGTTCAGTTCTCATGAACAGATGTTTGCAAAAATGACGCATAGAATAAATTTGTAGTTGGTAAAGTAAGAAAACAGAACTATGCTTATTAAATCTTCTTGATGTTTACATGTAATCGGTGAAAGAGAGCACTCGTCTTTTTTCTTTGAATTAAGTTTCTTTCACTTTTAACTTATAACTAAGGCAAACATATAATTATAGATAAATATCAACTGGAGTTACGATTGTGTATAGTACCACCCAATTTCGCCGGATACTTTAAATTTGGAGATTATTCCCTGCGTGCTTCCGGAGAGTAAAGAAACTCGACGTTCTTTAGTTGGTCCCATACATATTTCAACGTTTTTTGTATAACAAATTTTATCACACGTTTAGGTGATCTTCACATGCTTTAGAAAAAATATGTTTAGCAGTTCCTTATTAATATCCGATCAAAATGAAAATCTATCATGTGGCTGAGTGTGAGAGAGTTACAATAGTAGATCATACACGATTGATTTGAAAGAGTGCTGCCAAGTGTTCTTTAGTCGTTTAGAATTTTGGCGATTTGATCCTTTTCCTCATCAACTTCCTTTTGGAGGAGGAGGACTGTGTTTGAGGGTCAAAGTAAGTGGTGACGATGTGGAACCACAAAGAGAGAGAGATAACGACAGACGCAAAATCTCTTTCAGAAGCGTTACACTGGGTCCGGGTAAGAAATCCAAAGGTTCTACAATACTATTTATTAACCGTTAATGATTTTTTACCATATCATTTGGTACATTAAAAAAAGTTACATAATATCCACATCTTCAACAGAGTCATTATGTGTATATTTTTCCTCTTTTTCTTTTTAATTATATGGGTTTTTGACACGTATTTGCTTCATCCTTTCTATTACACAGTCCCATACAAACATAAAGAGTCCGTTCAATAGACTAATCTTATGCATCCTTATGTATTTTGACGCGCTGGCGTCGGATCAGGAGCCAGAAACACTCCATCACCCTCAAGTTTTTGTGTAAATATAGTAAACGCTTAAATTGAAACACTTTTGTCTAAAATGTTTCTCTGACTGTAGTTTTAATAAAATGAGAGTCGCACTTAACATAGAAGACACTACCAGTTTTCTCGCGATTGCAAGAATAGCCTTATGCTCAAACAAAATAGCTTTGGTTTTTCTAGAGCTATCTCTATTGTGCCTCTACTGTCAAATTGGAATTGGAGAGTTGAATCGATAAAAAATGGCTTCTCGCATTTAGAAGTCCATTCCAAAATGTGATAGATTATTGAACATTATTCGGTTTCAAAGAAACCTTACGCAAGAATGAGAATGAGGAAGAATATTTACAGATGAATTATAATCTCTCAGTTAATATTGTTGGTACATGTAAATTTTCTGGATATAATTTTTATTTATTAAATTTTTTTATTCTTAATCAATTTTATATTACGGAATATTATAAATTGTCGTTTAGTCATAAAATTTGAAATCCAATGCACTACATGTTATGAAAGTACTTCTCCAATACCCTAGAGGGTTGTGAATATACTTGATGATAACTTGATCTTTAGAACCTTTAGTTCAAGACTAGTATTCCATGAGACGGTGTATTTTAATAATATTTTGTATATGAGGAAAATGGAGGTGGAGGTTAAAAGTATCATTCTTACTTTGATGCAAGCTCTATGTTCATATGAAGAGAATTGTCCTGGGGATTCTATAGAAACCTCGGAGCAGCAGCTCGTGATGAAAATCATGTAGTATTAATATATCCTTTACTGAGGTTCTTGAAAGCAAAACTTTACATTTTGTCCACTGTGTCCCTTCACGCAAGGCAAACCGAGCTCGTTAACATCTCTGAGCGAATTACTACCGCATGAGTGCAGCAATTAAAAATGCCTGAGGTGGCGGCGGAGTGGATCGATACCACGTCCCCAACTTCATCCCGTAGTACTTCAGTGGGACTCCTAATCACTCCCATCTATAATCGTTTCTACATTGCGAATCCCAATAACTTTTTCACTTAGCACATTAATCAATATCGGAGGAATATTCAATGATGTTTACCAGAAAATTGAATATAAATAACATTATGTAAGATAATATGAACTTCTTTTTCAGCAAGACTACATCATTGAATAATATGGCATAAAATACATGGTCAGTCGCGCCAGAGCTGTAATTTGTCAAGTAACATCCTTTTTAAATAAACGAGTCAAGTAGAATCATTTCTGGGTGTAATTTTTAAATACTGCCATCTCGAAAAGAAAAGGTGAAACAATAGGAAGCAGTCAACACATTTTTTAATTCTCTTAAGCACGATACTTCATTGATGTGATTTACTGCGTCCGGATATGCAGTGAAGGAACACACATTTTTTTGACATTTGAGTATTAATATTATTCTCAAAAGTTGGCAAAAATATTGAGTGATATAAAGGGAGAATCTTGCATTTGGAAATTTCCCGTGAAAAATTTAAGTTTGAAAAATAGAGGGATCTCACTTATTTGAAAATCGTAATTCATTTAAGAATTAAGAAAGATGATGAATAGGAAGGATATATCCAGATAGAGTTTTTATGAACCTTAATGAAGGTTGCTTTAAGGATTCTATATACGAAAATAGAAGCAGAAAAATACAGAATAGACATTTTTAACAAAAAACGGAAACACTACGATGTCAAAGACTTAAAAATATCATGTGGAAATAAGCATCTCATTTATCGGAATAAACATAAAGAAAAGAGTTAAGGATTGAAAAGAAAAATACCTAACAATAAAAAAACAGATGTCAGTCAAATACTCAGAAGTCCGGATGATGAAATATTATTTTCACAGAGCATGGGATATCTTTTATAATCATTGAAATAATTATTTCGTTATAATTTCTCAATTACCTTGTTCCTGTGATAATTATATTAACGATAACATAAATATTATTTTATAAATTGCATTAGTAAGCATAGGAATAGATAGCAAAAATATAAGTAAGAAATATATTTTCATATATGAGAGCACAGTTACTTATAATAATATTTGAAACAATAACATTGTGTCAAATAAAATAAATAAAACTGAAAAGTCATAACATGTGATAATTATTATTTTTGATTGAAGAAGAAATAAAATCATATCGATTTTCTCCTTATTGTCATTGGTATATAAATACGAATTGATTTGAATTATGATTAAAGAGTAATGCAATTCATGATTATTTTTTTAAAAATATTTAAGCCGAAAAATTATGACAAAAATAAACCGTGTGGTATGTCACATATAACGATTTTATTAGAAAATGTTACAGCAACATATCTAGGGGTCTTTTGGGATAAATATTATTATTATTATTATTATTATTATTATCATCATCATTATTATAATGTAACAAGAATAAGACACTTCTTGATGAAATCACATTTAACTCTAAAGAAAAAGACATAGTTGTAACGAAAATTTTGATTCTTCGTATAATGTAATCTACGTATAATTGTTCCATATTCTCCACTCAAACACGAGCAAGTATCGTACTATTACTATAACTAAAGAGACTTCGTCTTCGTACTCCCTCGTAAATCCTCTCAAATCGCAATGAACCATCGTTATACAAGCATCCCAATACATAAATATTGGTTCAAGGGGAGCGAACTCCTAGTTCCAGTATTGCATCGGTGTTCCTTCATCAAAGTTTCTGCAGGGGTTGCAATTCAGCTTCAGGAACCTCCTACCCCCACTAGGTTTGATTCCTTTTCCCAACCGCAGGGTGTAAGAGTTATAGACGGAAGGCTGGAGATGGACGTAGGGAGATCAGAATCTATGTTCCTGTCCATCATCACTTCGTGCTTCTTTGGATCCAGGATTGCAAACCTACCTCGGCTATTTCTAAATTTATGAAGAAATTTCTCCGGGAATATTGTATAATCGATTACAAGATAAATAAATACTTATTACTTACACTTCAACCTGTATGCTAGGGTGGTTCTTGAAAAATCAATTTTTGAATATTAGACGGGGCTACCTCCCGTTTTGTGACATCAATTTATAAACGACATTTAATAATATATTTTGAGTAAAAAGGATTGAAATAACTACAATTATTTGAGATGAGGATGCGTAAAAGAGATTCGTAGTGATGATCATTTTACATTTTATTACGACAATAAATTAAATTGAAAATACAACAAAATAAATGTATATCGTAAAGTTTATTGTTGACATAAAGTTTCATAACGGTATCCTCTGACATACTTTCATACTTATGAAATATCATAGATATTTTTACGTCATAGTTAAAGTGCCATCAAATTAATTGTTTATAAAATTCTTATGCTAGTATTCTTAGTTGATTATGGAGGTTATAGTATTATAAACAACATTTAGTGGTATTTGTCGCGAGTTTCTTTGGTTGGTCCACACTAGCGAGCGATTTCTAGGCTGACAGAAGGTGACATGGGGATGGTTGGAGTGGAAGGAAATGGGGAAAGTTGAGGTAGGGGTTGGGGAAATGGAAGGTTGGTCAGTCCCGACAGATAAACGCCATGTAGGTGTAAGTTGTTTAATACTCACTTGTACTCTAGGACGAGTCCGCAGGCAGTAGAGGAGTCAGTCATGAGAGGTGGCGTAGTCGCGCCCTCGGTCGTGGCCTCGTCGGTTATCGAACCAACGTGCACGAGACGTGAGCTGGTCGCGAGATGGATGGGCCGAAAATGAGCCAACGTCAGCGTACTACGTAATGATCGTAGTGACGGTCGTGAGCCGTTGAGAGCTGAGTGAGAGAAGTGCGAGTGAGCGAGTCACCCCCTCGTGATATATTTATATGCATTCTGACACCCGCGTCACACTGTCCTACATACTCGTACTGCCTGCGACGTGTACTTGTCCTCAATAGAAAGTGCACAAGTGCGCTTCACGACAACTCTCCCTTTTCCCAAAAAAGAGAAGACGCCAGGTAACGTGAAGCCACGTATGTACTTATAGCATACGACATTACAATCTATCAACCAAGCAACAACAATAACAAAACACAAAAATTTAAAATCTTTTACAATTTTGCGCATGAGCTCTAAAATCTAACAAATAAACAAAAAATTTTTTAATTAGAAGTTTCTGATACTTCTTAGTCTCTCACTAACAACACACATTTTGTGATTTTTACCTATTCATAGTGTCAACTACCAAAACAAACAATAATAATATTATTTATAACAACTTATTTGTTTACATTCTCTAAAATGTTTACCTCTCTCTTTATTTACATTGAGACATACATATTGTGAGTTTTGAATAATTAACCAATCTAATCATTCTTTTGCGGAATCTTATTACTCGAAAGGTTGAAAAATTTGAACGGAGGACGGTTGGAAAAGTAACCAGGGGTGCGGTCGTCGGCGGTAGTTTCTTTGACTTCAATCAAAATTTATGATCCTTTAGAAACCTAAGGCTCGTAAGAGGCGGGGGAGGATGTTCCACCCATCCTTAGGAGCAACATCTGGTCGCTGGGGGCGCGCACAGGCTCAGACTCGTCGCGAAACGTTGGACATTTAAACGTTTTTTTGGTAAGAATGTTCGAGAAGGTTCGAGAAAGTTCTAGAAGCATCTTTAAAGGGTCCAATGAGAACCCAGGCGTAGGAGGGGGAAAGTATTTTGGATTGGGAGATTTCGGAACACGTGATATTCAAAATTTTGGAAATTTTGGGAGAAAAGAAGGGATGGAGGTTATTTAACGGGGACGCAGAGATTTTTCGTCCTCACATTTTCGAGCTCACATTTTCGTTCTCACATTTTCGTTCTCACATAGATTTTTCGGCGGTGACTAGCTCAGATCAGATACTCAGATCAGATACTCAGTTCGGTAGCTCAGATAGCAGATCTTTCTCATAAAAGATTTTTTCGGCAGCTAAGAGATTTCTCATATAAGATTTCATTGTAGCTCAGATGTGTTTTCGGACGTAAAGATTTTTCGTCGTAGCTAAGACTCATACCAGATTTTTAGCAGAAGTGTTTATCTCAGATGAGATACTCAGATACCAGATGTCTCGTATAAGATTTTTCGGCAGCTCAGATGTTTAGCTGAGACGCATAGATTTTTCGGCGGTGTTTAGCTGAGATGCTCAGATACCTGATTTTTTCGTACTCAGATGAGTAGCTCAGATATTACATTTTTCGGCGGTGTTGAGCT
>NNCF01127826.1:348410-388675 GCA_002313205.1 Laupala kohalensis | reverse complement strand
ACGAGCTTTTCTGGTATCGATGCAACATTCTAACTGTCTTTAATACACAATATTTTTATTGTGTCCAGTAGGATTACTCTCGAAGGCCAGCGTCGCATGCGCATCTCTTTGGTGTGTAGTTTACTTAAAATGTTTTTGTTTGTACCCCAACTTTCAGAATCGTAGCGTACTGCAGAATATATGGAGTTTTTTTGTCTTTTCCTTTTACTCTCAGAGGTTCTGTGTGACATCTGCATCAATTTCCCCGTAATGTTTTAATATGGACCAGAGGTATTTAAATTATTTCACTTTGAGTAGAGTTGAAGTGTTTCCCAACCAATCCTCTAAAGCGTATTTTTGTCAGCTTGGCAGTGTGGTTGCGAGCATTATAATTCAACAGAATGATTCCGTCCGACAACATTTCTGGGCGTTTTGACGTTATAACGAGTCGCAGTTTCCGCAAAGTGTATTCATAGCGCTGCGCTCTGATTGTGGTTCCTGTCTTAAGGAAGTCGACAAGCAGAAGGTCTCTGTTGTCAAAGAAGAAGGGTTTCGTTACTTTACCGGAAATGTTGTGATCAGCTTTGGATTTTTTGGCGCAGAAGATTTGAGATGTTTTCATTGATGGCTTACGGGTTTACTCTGGGTTCGAAAAGGTGGCACCACGTTTCGTCCCATGTGACGATACGGGACAGAAAAATTTGTGTTACGCATTCCGAATCTTAGTTAACGCAGTTAGTCCATGTATATCCCGTGGCGTTTATTTTGCAAACGTTTACTCCCATTTACGTTACGGCATTACCTTCTGGGGTAATTCCGGTCAGAGCATTCAAACTTTCAGAATACAGAAGAGGATAGTTCGGATAATTTGTAAATCTCATCCCCGAAACTCTTGTAAACCTTTATTCAAGGAATTAAATATCTTAACACTTCCCTGCATTTATATTTATGAAACAGTCGTGTTTGTTAAGACCGAATTACTGAAGTGCCACCCTTTCTTTATACGAAACAGTCTCGTTCACGAACACTATACACGCAATAGTAGTAATATTCATCGCCCTAGAGTGTCAACCACTCTTTGCCAAAAAGGACCTTATCATTCGGGAATCGTTCTATATAATTCCCTGCCCAAGAATATAAAAGACATTATGAAATTGAATCTGTTCAAATCAGCGGTTAAAAACTACCTCCTGCACCAGTGCTTCTACAATGTAAAAGAATTTATTGATTTTAATAAAAGTTAGATTCGTCTTGTACTTTATCACGCCATTGCTGTAGTACTTTTTAAACAACTTATAACAATTTCAAAAACTATTTTCTTGCATGATTGTGTTGTCTTATGGCTCATATTAATTTAGTTTTATGTGTACTCAACATTGGCACGTTTGTGTACATAAATTCTGTAGCCCCATCCTGGCCCGGGTTTTTCTCCGGTTTTCCTTCGGGTAGAGGCGGATTTATCATACAGGTTCTCTAGGCTTTGTCTAGGGGCGGGTCTATTGTAACAATAAATCGTGAATTTAGTGTTATTTCAATTCTTATGATTTTTAAGCACTATACTCAGAATAATCTATAGTTCGATAATAACTTACATGTAATTTTTTGCTTAAAATTACAAACATATTGACATTCTATTAGTATTATAACTCGCAGCTAACTTTTTATCTTATCTAGGAATTTTTGCTGAATTTTTTGAATCCGCCTCTGCCTTAGGGCCCTTGATCGGAATTGATGGGATGGTCCCTTGCTTGCTTCCGGAGAGTAAATTAGTTTTTTTTTTCCTCCACGTGGTCATACGCAGTTTGTACTGTTTTTTGACAATAAATTTATTATTTATTAAAGCATACACTTTCTCCTGGTTCCGTTGCAGAGAACTAAGACATGACGCCATTCCGTCAATCTTTTGTCCTTCCGTCAGTTGATGCGAAACCCATCGCGCGCAAATTTTGTGGAAAAGCAAGTGAATTTTGATAATGTCATGCAGGGAGCCATGGTTAATGCCGACCTGAGCACGTATTTCTTCCTCTGAGATTAGTCTGTTTTTCCGGATAATTACATCAATCTGTCCTATCACATCAGGGGTAATGATTCGACGGGTCTGTCCTGGACTCGCATCGCCTTGCAGTGATGTGCGCCCTTCTCGGAATCTCCTATGCCACTCGTACACGCTAGACCAGTCCCAGCACAAATTAGGACATAACCCAACAACTGCGTGCACTTGTGAGTTGTAACTATGCACTTCTCCTGCCACGGAGTTGGCAGTATCGATACATAGCAACAGTGTTGCCACCTTTCGCTCAGACTGTGTGTTTTGGCGAGTGTTCGGTTTTCACATATGTTATCGTTAATGGAAACAATTTCTAGATAATGTGAACAATACCGAATGAAATTAGGTAAAGTAAGAAATATTTATCGCATTCACTTTTTTGCCTAGGAATTGTGTAGATTGCCCAAGAATTGTTCACATTGCCTAACGAAAGAAAGGCAAAGCTACTAATACACAAACTCTACTGTTCAGACATTTTTTGATATCGTGTCATTAGACAAGTGAACATCTGTGGATTCGTGGATTCTATGCTCTTGGAAGCAATTGAGTAACATCTCTCGATTGTTGCGCTTCAGTGAACAATATCTTCCAACCTCATAGGTCAATTCAAAATTTACGCCATTGAATTAAAAAAGTGGGAAAATGGTTGGACATAGTATGACTGGTTTAATCATGCAGACTCGTTTCTTGATCATACTGGAATCCACGAGGTTGCACCGCAACAACAATGCAATAACTTCACATTACGTGCAATAACTTCAATAACAATGCAATATCCCCGTCCTCGACCCAGATATATAATCGGTACGGTCAACCTGTGACGTCACGACGTCCCGCTATCGATTGACACATCGCTTGCGCCGACAGCGAGTCACCTACAAGCGAGCCGTGGACGAGCAACCGTCCTCACTTGCTCTTATTCATCGGTCAACATCACATCGCCTTATCTAGTAACCACAACATGTCGGCTCACTCTGCATACACACCCGATCAGTCAATATGCAAACCACGAACTAGCAACCGACCTCATTTGCTATCAATCTGCATCATCACTTCCATCATCTGGCAGGCACGCCACAATGTCTCCGATGTCACGGTTGTGTACCCTAACCGCGCTCCACATTACCGCAGCCCAACAGGATACCGTGACCATAACAACCGGTCAAATTGCTCCACACACCGCAACATAGTTGGCCGCGAACTGCACATGAGCTCAAAATCATGACCTCGACATCGACTCAGCGCGATCCGAGTTTCATCCTTAAAGGAAGCTGGATCGTTTCACCTTATCCCAGTGTCACACTTGAACTTCAACTTTGTATTACCATAATTTTCAACTTTAATATTTCATGTCATTAAATTGTTTGTTGGCAACCAGTGTTCAACTAAATCTCATCTACCTTCCTCATTTCACCTTAAATTGTTTAAACACTTGGTCCTTGAAACCGGACCTCATCCTCCATGTATATGTATTTTCAACCAAAAAATTGTCTGTACATCTACTTTCAAATAATACAAACATTATTTTTTATTATTCCCAGTATCTTCCCAAATAAAGAAATTTTTAAATATTCGCTTAAATAAAACAATATCCAATATCACCCAATATTAACAATAATTGTTTGCTAACTTTCTAATAATTATATATTTATTAATTTTACGTCTAATGGATGATGAGAACAGAGCTTTTGTCATGAAGAAAATGTGGATGTAAAAAGTAATATTATTTATCTGAAATGGCATTTCCTTAACTTAGTTAAAAATCACTTTCTTGGTCCTTCAAAAAGAAAAATGTAATTAACAATTAAATGGCATAAAAATCAACCTTACGAATTTGCCTAAATACACAAACCATAATTAAGCTAGCACAAATACTAAGACAGAGCAAGTTTTTTATCGGATGTTTCTAAAGCAGATTCTCATCGGACGTAGTTTATCTCCGATTTTCACTTCTACTGGCGATCGCAGAGGTCGGAGTGTCTTGAAAAGTTTTTAGGAAGGTCTCGCGGTGTTTGGCAGAATTGAGCGACCGTGAATGACCACCTAAATTTCACCATTTCTTGTTTGTTCCACGCCATCCAGGTCACGCATCGCCACTCCATTCGGAATGTCCGTGAACATTGTACATGCTCACTCGGTCGATATTTCCCTTCATGCACATCATTATAACTTCTATCTCTCTCAATATTGCTTGTTTAAGGGGAGCAACCTGTGAAAATTGAGAAATTTGCTGAAAAATTAAATATTTGCTTTTCATCACTATAAATACAATTAAGCATTGTAGATTTTTGTGTCTCGGGGGGTTATTCTTCAAAAACGGATTCTAATACCCGAACCGACGATTTAAATGTCCATACGCGCAGTGTGCCACGCCCCATTTTTTCACATTGTGGTTTTTCCTAAATAATAATGGGATAGTATTTCGGGGCAAAAAATACCCGTGGCGTAGTGCCTAACGCACTCGCCTTCTACCTCTGGGTAGCTCTACGCCTGTTCAAAAACCCGGTCCCAACCAAGTAGAATCCGAGGTGGTGGACAAAGCGGTGTATGTGGCAGGCTTTCTCGGGATTCTCCCGTTTACCCTGCTTATCATTCCTCGACTACATTCACTCGTAATAATTCACCCCATGTCATTCAACAGTCACTGTATGCAGTGTTTTTGTATCACTTTTTATTGAGATTCTTAGACTATAAATGTAAATTATTAGCATAAAAGTCGTTTAAGGTTATATCACACATTTTTTCGAGCTATCATGACAGGGTACTCGCTTTGTTATTACATTTATTTTAAACTATTTAACGACCAATTTAAATATGAATAGAATAAAACCTGTCTGGAAACGAGTCTGGAAGAAAAATGCCAAGAACAAATTCTAAGCAGACAGGAAAAATATTGAAAAGAAATGTACTTCTGCTGAACAAAAACAACAACTGTCACTTGCACCGTACCTCATTTATCCGAAAATTAGTTTTTGCTGCAACTTCAGAGTACTTTAAAAATTTAGTGTCATAAATTTTTAAATTTTGAAACTTTTATAGCAGATGGATACATAAATAAATAATAAAACTTACTTATAAAGAGTGCCCAGAATAATTTTCCTTCTGCGATAAAGTATTCTTCAAAGTAGTCAAAAAAGTCTTCATTATTGTAAGTCAAAAGTTTAATAATTTAAAAATCCCACATTGATATTAAAAGAAATTATTTAGGATGTATAATTTTTTCTTTCATAATTCCTTATCCTCTCTAAAATAAATAGATATTAATACGCAACTGTCCCATAGATTTTAGTTTCTTCTCTGCGTAACCGAACGGAGGAAATCACGCAAAATGAAGTATCGTAGTTAGAGCATAAAATAATGTACTTGAGGTTTTCTATTATTTCATCTTTCACCTTNATATATATATGCGTAATGCTAAATACGAAACCGAGTACTTACAACCAGCTAGCTGGTGGGAGGATGTAATATTTATCACAAAGGTAAAATATTACCAATGTTTCAGAATTTCTTTCAAATTTCTGTAGGTATCAAACTCACATTCTTGTAGTACTCCTTGAAATGCTTACTTGAATTCTCCTCTCTAAAGTCAGTAATTTAAAAAAAAATTAAATTTCAAATATTTCAATACACTAAAACTCCTCTTTCATTTTAATAATTAATTGTCTCTTTACAAACACCCGATTTAGTAGTAGTTGTAGGCTTTCTTGTTTCGCACCTACTTTTGTTGTAAATTATTAACCAAATCACAACAATGGCATCATCGCATTTCTTAAGTCTTTCAATGCTGGCCTCTAGAAGGAGTACGAGCATTTATTGCTATATATTGATACTCGTATTAATGTTCTGGATGAGGTCAATAAAAACAGAAACGGCTGTTGGACAACAGTTGGGACTTTTTGCCGTCCTTCCAACTGCTGACACCAGTTTCGATCCAAAAGACCTGCACCACAAAATTGGTTTAGCATGTTCGAAGAATTAAAAAAATTTCCTCCTACGCTCCCCTCCCACTTCTTTCACCCCGTCATATTCCGCACAAAAACCGTTCATCTTCCTCACAAACTCCGCACAGGTTAGCTCAGACGTCAAAAAACGTAAAATTGTGCTGCCTAAGACGACACTTCAGCGCAAAAATCTAGCGCACGTATTCTAGCTGATTTGCATTGCCGCCAAATGTCCTCCACTATGCATGGAACTCTTCACAATCATTTCTCTGTGTTTCTTTAAGCCAAACGCTCGTTTGGCTAAAGTTATCGGAGGTCTGGACATTCACACGAAAACACTCACAGAGTGGGACATCGGAAAAATTATTGGTGGGCAGATAGACATTAATCAGAAAGGTCAACCCTAGTGAACATTTACAGAAACTCGAAAACGCCTCCAAACACATTTTTAATTTATTACACTTTTTGGTCAACAAATTATACTCTCTAACCTGCTTCCGCGTACAATATGCTACACCCCAACCACGAAATTAACAACGCTCCCATCGTCCTAGGACAACATCTGGCAGATACAGAAATCACATTTCTCGATATACAACACCATTTTTCTGCCTTCGACTTGTCTCGGCCCGGTTTGCACCTAAAACCATCTGGGAAACAACGCTTCGCTTCTCTCTTAGCTACCTACCTTACCTCACTTCCTTTATCAGCTCCTTCTCATACTCCAACACCTCCGGCTAACCCTATTGCTACCTCATCACTTTCTTCATATCTCCTTACTTCCATTTCTTCTTCAGCCCCCCACCTGTCCCTTACATCACCTCTCCCGAAAAAAATCTGTTTGATCTTCCCCATCCATTACTCATTCCGCCCCTAACACGGATATAACTTACGGTCGAGAGTTCGATGTGTTGCTCAAAGATGACAATTAAATTTAAATTCACCACAACCACCTCAATTCAATAGCGTCTATGGAGAAAATGAAATACATATCTTTCATCATAATATTCAGTCGCTTCCCAATAAACTAACAGATATTGAAATCCTTTTTCTTGACTAACCATTCGATATGTTATGCCTAACAGGACAATGACTTTCTGATAATGACATTAATGTATTTTATTACAAATTATTATTTAATTAGCTAGTGCTGTCGACAAAATTTCGAACGAAATAATCCTCACGGTGGTATATGTATCTACGTCAGAAATTACATTTTATCATTCCCAGTATACGATTAAGAAAAATTCAGCTTCGAACTCTCCGCAGTTCATTTGACAGATACAGGCATTGTAGTTTTGTGTATTTATAGACCCCCTTAATCAGATCTTGAAATATTTTTTTCTTAAAATGTCTCACTATGACATCGCCTATTTGTTTAACTCTTATTTCTCAGAAGCAGGTAAAATACCAAATTTAGCAACTAAAAACCAATGTCCACCAAACACACCCACACGCGTGCCGTATTCTATGTTTACCTCCGAAACCAAATCAGTTATCAGTTCATTAAAAAAAAAATTTAACATCAATATATGAAAACCTGTATTTATAATAAAATATTCCTCTCGCGTTATATTATATCCATTCACTCATATTTTCAATAGCTCCATGTCAGAAGGTGTGTTTCCTGAAATATTTAAGGAAGCTTAAGTGAAGAAAATAGACGTGATGTTGGAAACTTTCAACACATACCGCCATTGCCTACTTTATAAAAAATACAGAAAAAACTAGTCTATTAGACATTTTTAGATTTCTTATCGCATAGTTACATTTTCTCAAATGTTCAGCTCGGTTTTGAGAAATTCCTTTCAACTAACACAGCGATATTTTCTTTTCTAAATTATATAATCAATTCTCTTGGCAGTGGATATAATTCTCGAGGTATTTTTATTGATTTATCGAAAGCATTCGATGTAATCTATTACGAAATTATTCTCTCAATACTGCATTCATACAGCATTCGTGAATTGGCATATAAAAGGTTAATTTCCATTTAACAGACACGCATCAGCAAGTTGAAGTTTCCCACATTGACAATGAAGTATGCCAACATTGAATTTCAGATACAAAGTCACTTACTTGTGGAATTCCTCAAGGTTAAATTTTAGGTCCTATCCTCTTTTTATTATATGTAAAAGATATATCATCCACCACGCTCTATTGCCAAATGGTTCTCTTTGCTGTTTACACAAATCTACTATCTAAACATAAATATGTGCAAAAAGTTCTATGTAAGTAATTATTTAAGTTCTCGTCTTGGTTTTATTCTAATCGTCTCATCGTTTATAATCCATGTCATTTCGTAATAGCGCAACCAAATCTCATCTTACTACATCCCTTTCGATAAACGGAATCCAAACAAAGACTGTCAAGATAACCTAATTTTCGTATTCACATTCAGGACAACCTAAGATGATTTGACACAGTGATAATCTGAATCCTAAACGAAGCAAATTGTGGTATGCATTCCGAATTTTAATCAACATTGTTAGTTTAGCAATGGCGTCACTACGGGGTAGTCGCTGGTGTGGCGGGCGTTACGATCAGCTGCTTGCCGACGGTGGAGTAATTGAGAGAAGGGTTCTTCCTCTTGAAGGAAACGAGAGATGGAAAATTGGGAGTAGGCTATGGTTATTGTGGAACTATATATAGTTATTAATCTTCAGTTGAGTTCTATTTTTTTGCCAATAAAATTTGTTGATGTTCAATAAGTTGGTTTATAGTCAACGCGTTTCTCGCTGCGTATATTTTTCAGGCGTATATTCTCATTTACGATACGGCTTATCTTCTAGGGTCAATTCGCTTAGAACATTCAAACTTTCAGAATCCAAAAGCTCCGATTATATGCGAACCCACCCCACAAATTCCCTTAAAATTATTTATTGGAAAATGAAATATTCTCCCTCCCCCTTGGATACACATTTATATAGTCGCGTTTGTTATTATAATGCGCTGTTGTTTTTATAACGTGAATGAATTTTCTGATTTTAATAAAAGAAGTTATTGAGAGTTTCATTTCCACAAATATAAAGTTTCCCATATGACATCGTATTTTGAAGGTTTTGTCAATCCATCTTTTACTTTATCTCGCTAATATTTTAGTAATTATGATACTGATTAAATTCCCTTTTTCATACATGTTTTTTTAAATCCTTGTAATTTTTAATATATTGCTTATAACTGAACGTTACCTAGGCTCGGTTGTGGACATCATCTCTGTAGCCCCATCCTGACCGAGGTTTCTCTCCGGTTCTCTTTTGGGTAGTGGAGGTTTTTCCATGGGTGAGAATGTTATTAATACTTTTGTCTTATGAATCTCGAATTTTTACTGCACAAAAATCAACAATTCTTTTCGAAACGACAAATGGATCACAAGACATAATTTTTTTAACTTTTCTTAAATATTAAATCCGCCACTGCCCTTGGGACCTGGATCGGAATTGATTCGACGGTACCATGTTTGTTTCCGGAGAGTAAATTAGTTTATTATCCTCCAATATACAACTGCTTCTTTGACAATAAATTTCCTTTATTTATTTAACCATATTTTTAGGTAAATAAAATTGCTCCGCAATTAGAGTCTTCACCAGCGATTTTATCAGTCGGTTAGCGTAACTCGGTTAAATTATACGCCCGGATAGGCCACTTTATCCTGCACCATGCTGTATGCAAGGGATAGCTTCGATACTGGAGAAATAATTTCAAACGGTCGATAGGTGAGCGGATGAACATTGTCAGGGCGAGTGAACATCAAATATGAACGCCGTGGGCATTGCCAATAACCTTTTTTTTAAACTGGATTACCTTAAGTCATTTTTTTTCGTATTATATCAATTACAAAATACTTTGAAAAAATGTAACTAATAACTTGAAAATAAGAATAAAATATTATTCTGAAATTAGTGAAGAGAAACACACATTAGAAATTCAAATAGTTAAAGCTTGTGAAATGATTTTTCTTACCATTATATCACACGTGGTAGACAATTTGGATGCAAAATATAGAATTTGATAACACTTGATGTTACGAAATTGCTGTTTTGGGAATCATTCTTTTTCTTAATTATTTTAAAATTTACAATTATTATTACAATTATGTTTACGATTTATATTTCCACGGAGTTCCTTCCATATTTAGTCCGCTCCTCGACGATTCACAAGCTTGCGTGTAACATTTTGTGAGGCAGTATCTTGTATTTTGCAAACAAACCGCGAACGGTTTGCTACTTGGAGTCGCGCTACCCGGTGGTTAAGTGTGTCGAAAGCCGCCAGATCTATCGATCGGTTAATGAAAACTCTGTTAATTACTCGTTCAGTAAGTACGCAGCAGATGGAGTAAGAATGGTGAAAGATTCACCATTCTAAATCAAATTAAACGATCAATATAACGTAGAGAATGTTAGTTTCATTCAGTTTTCGGAGTGATTAAATTGCACAAGGTTTAACAAAATCCATTGTGAGATAACAATGTAGGGAACAGTTGGACAGTAGCCAATGCTGTAACTAAGGTACATTATTTTGGAAAACAAATTATTTTTATATTTAACATAATACGTATAGGATTGAGAAATACACAAATATAATGAGTTGAAATAATAGTAGTAGTGTACTTTACCCGTATATTAAAATCCCGTACTTCGATTACAAGTTTCTTTAAAAAACAGCAAAACGTAGTATAGCCAATTCGCACACATATTCTCTTTATCTAGTAAGGGCTACACAAAACGCAATGACAATGCTAAATAACTCAATTGCATTTTGAGCTTATAGTTAGTTAGATTCTATGGCGTTCCGACAACTGTGGCCACGTTCCGACAACTGTGTGGTATTATTCTATGATCAACTATGTATGCATTTACCGAAAAATGCCAACGAAGACAAGGTCACTGTAACATCACATCTCAAGCCCTGATGCGATGTTATTTTTTCTTTGGTAGAAGCGGGATCCACATAAATACCAAAATCCCTATGGTAGTTTTTGTCGCTGCCAACAGCCCAGTTTCCCAGGCAATCCAACACACGTGTAATAACAATAAATAATGATTTATTACAAATTAACTAGAAAACTGAATTTACAACAGAGACAAACTCCCAAAATCATTAATACATCTAATAATCTGTTATTACACAAATTATGCTGTCAGAGAGCATTAATTACACTTGGTTAAATATAGTTGAAGACAACTACATTGTAAAAACCCTCAGGTTATCTGATCCTTCGAGAATATATGTTGTTTTCCCCAACAACTATCTGATACTAGTTACGACCCTCGCAACTAGTAATGAGTTCATTAAGTCTACCGCAGCAGCCTAACGAACATCTGGTCTCCGCGATCTAGACTTAGCTCAGTCACATTTCTGTGCTGACGGATCTCTACATTCCCTCGTAAAGAATCGACTAGGATCTTCACTCCTCCCTATATACAGTAGAAGAAGTCACGTGATTAGCAAATAACCACGCCTTCGCCACCATACCTTGCAAACACTCAGTTTGGGTCACCCCTTTGGCTTCTAGGAACGCAGAGACTGCGCCGCAGAGGACGAACCGCCAGGGGCGTCACCGAAGCGCTTGCTGGTACCTTCGTCGTTGTTCTATATTCGGCACGTACTTCATTCATTACTTCGTAGAATTCTTCTTTTCTTCAGGTACACCTAGATTCCAGTGAACATTGCTGGGTCAACCACTCAGGCCGCATTCCTTAAAAGTGAAAGGTGTTCTTTTAAACAATACCTCAATAACTGTACCGGCTTAGGGTGGATCCCAAGCTAGGCGCACGTCCGTCTTAGCGCAGTCCGGCCACTTATTGTAAGATTCTTAAAAGCATACGTCTTGGAAAATGCAAAGAAACATTAATATTTCACAAATTGATGTCATGTCCTGGCGCCGACGTCACAGTCACAAAAGAGGAAACTAATAAATAAAGTAGGTTCGTGATTTTCTTGAGCTGGATTTGTCATTTATTTGAGAAATAGAGTTCGATATATTATTTTCACAATTAATTCTTTTAATTAGTACTAACACACAGTAAAGAAAAATAAAATTTAACAAATACCACCACGCAAGATCAAAATCAAGAAACTTATTCGTTATCATGTAAATCACATACGATCGAATTTAATAGACCCTTTCAACGTAATAAATCCCACACATACGTAAATTCAATAAATCCTTTATAATAATTTACACACACATTTCAAGTTAAAAAATCGTATCCTACCAAAAACACTATACACATTGAAATTCAATAAACCATCTCGTCATAATAATTCACACACATACTTAAATTCAAAAAATACTTTCCTCATAAAGACCAATACATATTTGCATTGTGTTCAGCAACTCTTCACACTTCATGATGAGAAATTTAATTTGAAAACTTATCTCCCAATAAATTCACAAATTTTATAAGAATGTCTCAGAAAGTCCAACATAATTTTATGACTCATCACTTTCAATTCTGAGAATATATTCTTGGTACTATTTGACCACTTTCTCAAGACGTGCATTCGTGATATTACAATACCTTGCAGTTTCAGGTTTTGTTTCATTAACAGTAAAGAAAAACGTGACAATTACCAAAGTCCAATCCTCATGCTCAAAAAAGTCAAATACCTAAGTAACAATAATGACCAAAAATATCCCAATCTAAATATAAATAATAACAAAGAATATCTAAGTTTGTAGTACACATATATGGTCAAACTTTCATAATATTGGGGAAAAAATAGTAGCTAATAGTCTCGAGTGAATTACTAAAACTCTTCATATTATGCGTTTTATAATCTCGTCCTAACAACGTTTCCACTCCCATCATCACCATCAATATTCCCGNCAGGCGAGTGTACTAAGATACTCGTTTCCCGATGTTGAATCTTCGTTACCCTCGCTGAACGTCGCGCCGCACACTACTACCAATTATCGGTAAAACCAGTCTTCAAGAAGAAATAGATATCTTACTCGTACCACAAGTAACTAATGTCTTTGACACCCCTACTTTTCTCTTTAACGTGATTTAAATAAGATGGGACTGATAGTTCCTTCAATACCATATGGACGAATTTAAGACATTTTATAGCAATAAAAAAAGTTCTGATCCGGTGTTCAATAGGGTCATATTCGAAGTNATCACATTTTTTGATTTGCAACCACACCTGACTGCCAAGGACTTTACCCAGCACGGTTTACACCTGAGATCGTCTGGGAAACAGCACTTCGGTTCTCTCCTAGCTTCACATCATCCACCTGCCCCATTACCGACTCCTGCACCTACCTCATCTCCTCCTTCACCTCCTCCTTCACCTCCCTCTGCTTCTACCTCATCTCCTCCTTCACCTCCCTCTGCCACTACCTCATACCATTTCCTCTTCCTATCGCCACACCCATTTCTTCTCCTGTCCCCGTTCTTTTACCTACTGCTTCATCTCCCACGTCCTCATCTATTCCTCCTGCCGCCCCCATACACAGATACAACTTGCGCTCAGCAGTACGATGTGGTACTCGAAGGTGACAATCACGTTCAGGTGCAGTGTGCGGGCTTGATCCGGAACTAGAAGCTGTACCAAATTCAAATTCCTCTCCACAATCTAACGTCGATTCCATTTCTCGTGAGTCACAAACGCTTTGCGAAAATAAAATAATTATATTTCATCATAATGTCCAATCCCTTTCAAACAAATTGACAGACATTGAAATTCTGGTACACGAAAGTCGATTCGATTTGCTATGCCTCACAGAGCATTGGCTTTCAACTAACAACATCAACGATACTGCTATTTCTAATTATTATTTAGCAAGTTCTTACTGTCGGCAAAATTTTCAAGGCAAAAATCCCCACGGAGGTACGTGTATCTACGTTCGTAATGATATTTTATCTTCTCCACTGACTGGCTACGAGAACTTCCGCGTAGATAGTGTGTTTGAATTTTCTGCAGTTGTTGTTTTGTGTAATTATAGACCTCCTCAATCAGATCTTGACATATTTTTTAGGAACTTCGAAATTGTTTTAAAACATATCACACATAAATCTACTAAATCTATCGTTATATGTGGTGATTTCAATATCGATTTCTTGAGTACATCCGACTCTGCACATTCACCAGTTAATCGATTCAAGAATCTTATCGACTCCTTCAACCTTATTACTACGATAAATGACCCCACTCGCCTCTCCGGTAAATCTCAAACATTGCTAGATCAAATTATAGTCAACAATGGAATCTCGAATCTCTCTGAGGTGTATATCGCCGGATACAGTGATCACCTTGCTCAAGTATTGACAATTAATAATAAAATAAAACCTCTTAAAATCCTTTACAAATTTACAAGAGAGTTTAATGACATAAATCAATCCATATTTATAAATTATTTGCGTGAAGAAACATGGAAAGATGTTTACAATTGCCAAAACACCGACGAAAAATTCAATATATTTATATCAATATTCCTAAAACATTACAACTCTAGCTTTCCCATAAAACGCAAGTTAATTAACACAAAGAAATACTATAGATGCATAACCCAAGGGATAAGGATTTCTTCAAAAAAACGCCGTTTATATTATCTTTCAAACCGCTAAAACAAACCACACGAAGTCCATAATTATATTCGTAATTATAAGACTATTCTTCGAAAAGTAGTCTATGCAGCTAAAGTAATGGAAAACGCAGGTATATACTAAAATCAAAAAAACGGATGAAAGCCATGTGGAATATTGTTAACAATTACACGTCAAATTCTGAAAGTTCTGTATCGGAAAGGGGTGTTTCCCAACATATTTAAGAGCGCTAAAGTGAAACCTTTACACAAGAAAGAAAACAAACTTAATATTGGAATGTACCGACCAACATCTCCACTACCCACTTTCTCAAAAATCCTAGAAAAATTGTTCTATAAGCGTTTTCTAGATTTTTTTATCGAAAAATAACATTCTCTCTGACGATCAACATGGTTTTAGAAAATCCTTTTCCTCTACAAGCGCCATATTTTCCTTCTTAAACGATGTTACCACACCTCTTGAACGTTGAGAAAATCCTAAGGTTGTTTTTCTTCACTTATCCAAAGCATTCGATGTCATCGATCACGGAATTCTCCTTTTTAAATTGCACTCTTTAGGCATTCGTGGACTTCCACATCAATGTCTAACTTCTTATTTAAAAGATAGCTATCAACATGTTGAAATATCCCATACTAAAAATAAAATACTTCAGCGTTGTCTTTTAGAAACAAACCCACTTACTTGCGGAGTACCCCAAGGATCAATTCTCGGCCCTATACTCTTTTTATTGTATGTGAACCACATATAATCTACATCAGATTGCAAAATGGTTCTTTCTAGTGAGTTTTGTCTGACCTTTCGACTTGGTTCCATGCAAATCGTCTCATAGTAAACACTGACAAAACAGTGTCTATGTCATTTCACAATAGTAATAAAAAATCTTTACTCCAAGTTTCACTTTCTTTAAACGGAACACAATAAAAATCTGTTCCAAATACAAAATTCTTAGGTCTCCATATTCAAGACAACCTCAAATGGAATTGTCACGTTGAAAAATTCCCAATTAAGCAAATTGTGTTAAGCATTCCGAAACTTAGTTAACGCAGTTAGTCCACGTATTTCCCGTTGCGTATATTTTGAAAACGTTTCTCCCATTTACGTTACTGCATTAACTATTGGAGTAATTCCGGGTAGAGTATTCAAACTTTCAGAATTCAGAAGAGGATTGTTCGGATAATTTGTAAATCTCACACCCGAAACTCTTGTAAACCTTTATTTAAGGAATTAAATATCTTAACACTTCCCTGAATTTATATTTATGAAACGGTCGTGTATGTTAACTCCGAATTGCTGAAGTATGTTAACTCCAAATTGCTGAAGTATGTTAACTCCAAATTGCTGAAGTGCTTTATACGAAACAGTCTCGTTCACGAACACTATACACGCAATAGTAGTAATATTCATCGCCCTAGAGTGTCAACCACTCTTTGCCAAAAAGGACCTTATCATTCGGGAATCGTTCTATATAATTCCCTGCCCAAGAATATAAAAGACATTATGAAATTGAATCTGTTCAAATCAGCGGTTAAAAACTACCTCCTGCACCAGTGCTTCTACAATGTAAAAGAATTTATTAATTATAATAAAAGTTAAATCCGTCTTGTACTTTATCACGCCATTGCTGTAGTACTTTTTAAATAACTTATAACAATTTCAAAAATTATTTTCTTGCATGATTGTGTTGCCGTATGGCTCATATTAATTTAGTTTTATGTGTACTCAACTTTGGCACGGTTGTGTACACAAATTCTGTAGCCCCATCCTGGCCCGGGGTTTTCTCCGTTTTTCCTTCTAGTAGAGGCGGATTTATTATACAGGTTCTCTAGGCTTTGTCTAGGGGCGTGTTTATTGTAACAATAAATCGTGAATTTAGTGGGGGGGGTTTCAAATCTTATGATTTTTAAACACTATACTCAGAATAAACTATAGTTCGATAATAACTTGTACATGTAATTTTTTTGCGTTAAATTACAAACATATTGACATTCCATTAGTATTATAACTCGCAGCTAACTTTTTATCTTATCTAGAAACTTTTGCTGAAATTTTTGAATCCGCCTCACCCTTAAAGCCCTTGATCGGAATTGATGGGATGGTCCCTTGCTTGCTTCCGAAGAGTAAATTAGTTTATTCTCCTCCACGTGGTCATACGAAGTTTGTACTGTTTTTTGACAATAAATTTATTATTATTATTTTTTATCAGTATATATTCATACATAGGAAATAGATAAATACACAGATTAATTTGTCACTACACATTGATTCTCTACCCAGAAATGTATAAAAGAAAAAATCAAATAGGTCATTGGGACAGGTATTTTAGACTTTACAAACATCACAAACAAATTAATATCAGATATTGTGCCAAAGGCCACATTCCTGAAGAAATCTCAAAGGGAAAAAAAAGTCGGTTCTCTTTGGCAAATCATAACATTGAATCAGTCGAATAGATTGTGTCTCCGTCGATTGGTATTATTTTACAAACTCTACTAAATTAAGTGTTCGAAGGAAATTATTATGTTGCAAGAGTCACTGATGAGAGGCGAAGTTCACTTCGTAAGAGATCACAATGGGTAAGATGTAAAACGAATACACGCAAGAATCACGTCTGTACGCACTCGATGAAGATGACCAGGTCCTAACGGAATCTTTTACCTTCCTCATCTGGGGCACAATTTTCCCATTCGCCTTGCCATGTCTTAAGAATTGCCAGCATTGTGTCTGACGTGAGAACGGGTCAAATGTTGCTTTCTGCGTTGCTCGTTTTGCTGCCTCATCATTTTTTTCGTTACCAATAATACCCACATCCCCAGGAAAAACAAAGGACTATCTCAACATTGTGAGTTTCTAAACTGCTTATAAGATTCTGAATAGTCAGTGTCAGGATATCACAATTGTAGAGTGAGAACACTGACCGCAAAGCACTAATAGATTCACAACATAGAACCACTCGCCTTATTTAAGATACCTGAATAAACTTCAGCGCCTCAAGGATTGCATATTTCTCCTCAGAGTACACACCAGTAGCACTTCTTGTTACACGCGTCAACTGCTGGATATGTCACGTATTTACGGTTTCTATACATATTCTTCGATTCCAAAAGTAAATTTGACACTTATTCATTCAAATGGTTGCAGGTGAGCCGTGCCGTACCACATGTGGTGCCACCAAGAGGATGTACTTTCACGAATAATTCATGTTCCACTTTGGACGATCTTCTAAACGGCTACGCTCAGCTGTCCTTCAACTCTGAATTCGTGGACGCGCATGAATCACTCAGTGCCGTCGATCTGTCACCGATGGTAACAATTGGATATATGTTTTTGGTGACGGCGCACGGGTCAAAAATTGCATTGTTACCTACAGTTGGGCAAGCGATTCAAGGAAAAGTTTGGGTCGCAATGTTGCTTACTCTAATAGTGGTCACTTTGGCATGGCGAATTATTGCACCGGCACCCAAACCATCACTTCCAAAAGCGCTTCTAGAGGTGAGGAACGAGAGGGAACAGTTTTTGGAATTATTTGGTTAAATAGGTTATATCGTAATACAAAAATATTAAAAAATGCAATTAGTCGGATTTTCGATGTCTGTTTTGAATGAGTGAAAATATTAGTGTATTATTTTGAATAACTGTCTCTTTCATCAAATGAGAGAGAAAAATATTATTAACATCAGTACGTGAAATGTATATAAGCTATTACTTATATTTTACATAGAATAATTGAAGTGAGATATTTTCTGGAATTTGCGTTTAATGTTACGAATATATTCAGACATCCATTTTATTCTTTAATTATTATTATTGGTTAATTTAAATCACAAAATACAAGTCAACTGCCAAACACTGAGACTCCCTCACTTTTAAACAATATATTAAAAACAGATAAGAGTCCCCTATTATCATCGATGATATAGTTTAAAAATATACACAGAAAATATACACGCTAACTCACTTCATTTATGGGAGACTGATAAACACGTTCAAATAGCTTCACTACAAAACATACTAAAACTAATACATCCATATAGAAAAGGTAGAAGAGTTCGCAAAGTACTTTGAAGAATCCTTCCAAACAATAAAAATCACGAACATACAATTCGACAAAGAAATATTTGATAAACTAAACTCCAAAATCATAATAGTAACCGATCAAATTAAATTTAAATTACCAATTAAAGAGCGAACTAAAAGAGAAAAGTAAAATAAACCACAAAATGCCCCGCGGGTATTAACGAAATAAATATAAAATTGTCAGGAGATATTCCCAAACTAATCACAGCGGCTCTTACAGCAATGAATAGCAGTTCTATAAGACTTTGTTACTATCCCGATATTTAGATAAATAATTACAAACCTGAAAAAAAAATTAAAAAACTAAAATCTTTAAATAATTACAAAATTATTTAAATTATTACAAAAGATACTAGCCATTCTCTCCCATACACCTAACATATACAAGATATTTGATACACATATTTCGAACATATCGAAATACTTCCTCCATGTCACAAAATCAATTCATTAATTCCCAACACACAATTTGTTTTTAGACGATACTACTCGGCCTAACATAAATTAATCAAAGTCATGATAGCAAAAGGATTTCGCGAGAAAAGGCATTCATCAGCAAACTTTCTAGACATTTCAAGAGCTTTCGGTAAAATATGGGATTAGGGACTATAGTACAAAATGAGTTTGACATCCCAATCTATTTACAGGACTCAATAACCTACGAGTAATTTAAAATAAGACTAAACTCAATCCTCTCGTCCAGTCATCCAATGTCAGTAGGTGTAATGCACCCCGTGGGTCTCCTCCATCTCCGACGTAGTTTACAATACATCGAGTTGATTAACTACAAACTATAAAATGACAAATTGCACTCTTTGCAGACGATGCTGCTCTTCTTTCAGCACACTCTTATAGTCTCTAAGCACACACACAAATTCAAAACAACACTTTCACTCAGTGGGCTGACACTAGGAGCGTGGCAATGGACCCGCTGAGATTTCAAACCAAAATCTTCTGACTTCGTCAATCGATTCATTCACCATTAACTAACAACAAACCGGTACCAGGGTTAAATCGGATAAACCAGTGAAACACTCGTATCTGGGAATGGTACGGGTTAACTTGGTTTGTATGAGGTTAAATCGAGAACACCATATACACCACATTGCTCACAAAGGAAACGCAAGAATTCACAAACTATACTCATTAGTATATATTAATTCGACATTAAAAATACACTGCGGAGCAACAATCTATATATAGTCCGACCAATCCTAACTTGCGAATGCTCAACTTGGGGTAAAACGGCAACCATTCATATTAGGAAACTACAAGTAAATCAGAACCAATTCTTACGAAAAATAGAAAATGACACCTTGGTTCGTACCGTATAAAAAACTTCAAAAAGAATTAAATGTACATACCATTTCCAACTTGATTCACAAATAGTTAACACTATTTTTCATTAACTTCCATAATTGCCCAAGCACAGAAACTTTCTCATTGGGAAAAATCAGATACCCATCAAGGATTAGCTCCAGATACCCCAAAAAATTTTTAAACAATTAGTAATAGTTCAAAATTCGACCATTATATTATTCTTCTTTACAAGAATTAAATATATATTTTTACGTGGGGCAGATCTTGCCCAGTGGTAGAATATAAGGAAATGCAATAAATAACACATAAGATACATATTAATTAAATAAAAATTGTTAATAAATGATAAAATTAATATTAAAAGATTATATATTAATACGAATATGCGACAACTAGAAAATTAATAAAAGTTTAATAATTATTTATTGCACATTTTACGACTGATGACCGGGAAACTTGAGTCACCCCTTTGGGCGCATATAAATTTTACCTCTCATTCCTCTTCCGTTCTGTTTCACCCATTTCTCAAAATCAATATCAAATAAAGAATCGAATCCATATATAATTAGATTAATTACTACATTAGTTGGGTTTATTTACATTTCGAAAGCAATGGAATTAATATATAACATTACTTCGACAATACTCTGAACGGAGAAATAAAAGGTTGTAATAATAGGCTATTTAACATAAGAATAAAAAAAAAATCTATATAACCCGAGAAACAAAAAACAGTTTTAAAACTTTCGAATCAATATGACAATATACACAATTCTGTATATGTGTATAAATACGAATTTATAATAGATCTCTTGATGACCAATTATTTTTAATCAATAATATTATTGTGAATATTGATTCGATATTATATATTGGTTTGATAATATATATTGATTCGAAAGTGTAACAGCAGCTTTTTTTGGGGGNGGGGGGTTAATAGTCGAAAAGTTGGATAAATTAGTTGGGTTTAGTTACTTTTAGACTGGATTGGAAAATAAATGGCTATTATCCCCTCCACCCCCCAAAAAAAGCTGCTGTTACACTTTCGAATCAATATATATTATCAAACCAATATATAATATCGAATCGATATACACAATAATATTAATGATTAAAAATAATTGGTCATCAAGAGATCTATTATAAATTCGTGTTTATACACATCTAGCTACAATTATTCGGCCCAGAATTAGTTTACTGTATAATTTGTAATTCGTAAGATCTTACAGCCGAACTCGAAGTATATAAAAAATTTATATTAAGTTCAGAATTTCAAAACAACCTTTCATTTCTCAGGTCCTCGAAAATGTTCGACAGTAATAAGAAAGTGTTAAGATGAAATCGAATACCACGAATTACATAATCCAACCTTCATCAGCATAGACGCCTTAGCTTCTCTCATATTAAAAAATCAATTTCTTTGCTCCAGGCACTACCACTCCTGGCATCTGTACCAACCCGGTTTGCGCATGTCATATCATCCAACTCAAGAAGATTTCTCATCCTAGTATGCTGTATTTTCAGCATTATCGTCGTTTGCCTTTTTCAGGTATAACTTCCAGAAATATTTAGAAAAAAAAGGTTTAAAATTTTGAAGATTGTATTTTCAAGTAGCAAACTTCCAACACTAACATTGTCAATAATTAATTTTTTTCCGGGTTTTCAAGCCGCTTCGTCATATTTAAAATACTCCATGTTCCGTCGTCAATTACAGGCCGATATGCTCAGGAGCTAAACTGTAACTGATGTCTCATGCCTCGGAACAAGTATATCAAAATTCGGAGGTAGTCTCAAAGCTTGTTTCAATTATTAGATTCTGATTCTAGAAAGAGGGAAAGAGGTCCTTGAAAGACATCAAGAATACTTCCATACCATTTATGCCATGCCATGGAATAAAAACATTTATAATTCCATGTGCTAAAGCTTAAGATATAAATCATCCTTCAGTACAACCTTAAGAAAGGACGAAGTCAAAGGAGGGCAAAGAGGTAAGAACCCCTCCCCCTCGCATACACTAATCCTAAAAACCGTATGACGAATACAACATTACTGTGAATTTAGTTAAAATAAGATTTTTCGTTCTAATGCGTATATCAATGATTACGTTGGCACTGAGTTTACATTAATGCCAACATTTTGTATAACAGGAGCTTTTTTAAGTGATTTACACCTATGATCCATCTTTAGCAAAATCCTAGCAAAGTTTCTGCCTCACGCGCGCAAGGCATACTTAAATAGGAATTGCTTTTTCATAAACATATTTAGTGCCATCTAACGTGCCTCTGTAGCTTATATTTCGACAGGACATACTTATACCCAGTATGTCTCAGTATTAAGAAGATCAGGACGACTTTCAACCTGCGCTTGTTGAATGTTCCCTAGTTAGTAGGCCTTTAGTTTAAATAACACAGAAGTTGTGTCTAGTTATCTTTATATAGATTCAGTAACATGAAAGATATTTTATCATCAGCTTGTGTAACAATGAGTCTGCTTATTTTCAGGGAGTTTTGGTGGATACATTGACGAATCCTCGCTACGAGAAGGAAATCCAGACTTTGGAAGAATTGGCAGCAGCAGACATTGAAATCGTCGCCATTCAAAAGCGATATGCACGAGGTGTAGCTGCATCAGATCTGGACGTGATGCGTCGTATCTACCAAAAAATCATTGACAAAACCGATGTGACTAAGACGTTTGTCTACATGTTGGAATGGGTTTCCCAAAAACAAAAAGCTGGGATTATAATGGCTGATGTTGGCTTGAAGGCATTTGCTCCATTGACTGACCTTGGACCGGAGTCTATCCATGTGGTGCCTGAGCCTCTATTTTTGTATTCTCATGCTTTTCCTATCCCGAAATGTTCACCATATACGGAATATGTAAAACGTGTGATAGGCAGCTTGTTGCAAGGTGGAATAATGCAAATGTGGTTCGAGGAGACTATTAAAGAAGTAATGAGCAGACACAAGAAGAACAAAAACGATTCTAAAAAATCAACCATAAATACACTAATGGGAACAGTGCAACTATCAGACCTCAAGTCAGTGTATATTATGGTATTCATAAGTTATTGTGTGGCTAGTCTTTTGTTTTTAGGAGAAATACTTATGGGACCAGGGATATCACCGGTGCAAAAGATGAAGAGAAAAATGTATAACTTTATACAAAATATGTGAGAAACTCTTTACGAATGTGTAAAGTGAATATTTTGTGGGCATGACTACGAAATGAACTCAAGAAAGTATGTTAGTAGTTCCATGCTCACATGTGTTGCATGTGTAGAATACGTGATCAAAAGATTATAACTCTTGATCTCCACGGTTTGAAGAAGCTTTGTGCAGTAATTCCTATTGTTCAGCATACAATATCACATCCCATTTGATATTGTTAATCAAAATTTCGAGTAACGAATGTAAGAGGTATTCATAATTTAACATTCTTTTTTTAGCCTACCAGCAATGATTCCTTTGGTACATGATTTATATGAAATATTTTATGTAAGAAATAAGCTTTTTTATCATAATTGTATTGCGTGTTCTCCAGATGTCGCGTAGTTGTTGCGACCACCAATGTAAAATCCAATTTTCATAGTTCTGCGAGGGCGGGAGAACCAGTTATAATCACATTTAAATTTTTCTACAAATAATGAATTAAAAAGAAGTGACCTACTGACATACCCAGAACTTACCAGCTATCCAAAACATCTGCAGTGTGTGAAAAACACTTTCGCGACAATAATGTTATTTCCTATTAACTCTACAGACTGGAGAGTAGTGAAATGCATCAATTTCTACTAGGACCTCCTATAAGTCCCAAAACAAAACACTCGTTCCTAGACCGTCACAGAACTGAATGTATGAACAGACGGTGATGCATTCAAAAGTATGACTCCTCAAATGACGGAATTTTTGAAGAAAGTAATTTCTGTATTAATATTATAGTTTCTGTAATAACAGAATTAATCAGAACACGACTATGTAAAACCTAAATTATGACAGCGATAATATAGTTTTAATGATTTACTAAGAAAATATTTGTGACGCTGCCATCATAAACACGGATACATTCACTCTTAGTACTTTATATGAATTTTGACGTAGTGATAAATTTAGTGGATACGCCCTTTTTTTTTAATGTAGTCCAAAGTATATTCATATTTACCGTGTCAAAAACGTTTTCGAAATCAACATAAAGGCAATATAGTTTCCCTCTTTTAATGGCTGTTGTCCGTTTCGCAAGAGAGGTAAGAATAAATATATTGTCGATTCTGTTATTATTTGTTCTAAATCCTGCTTGTAAAATCAATGGTTTTTCTTCATTCTTAACCCATCTCTTTAACCTCCTACACAGTATTTTACAAAAAACCTTTTACTACAACACTGATGAATGAAGTTCCTCTATAGTTAATGGTGTCATTTATATTGCTGTTTTTATATGCATTGGAAAAATAATTGATGTGTTCCAGTTTTCAGGGTCTACGAGCCTTGTGTACATGTAGTTATAAATATCAGAAAGTACCGGTGGAATTTCGTGCTTTAATATTTTACAAAATTAAAATGGGAGGCCGTCGTATCCCTCTGTTTTTCCATTTTTTAGTCCTGGATTAACGAACATCACTTAATCTTTCTCTATATTTTTTTCTAATTCAGCTTCTTGAAGTTCCATTTCAATAGTTGTAGTAACTACCATATTTTGAGTATTCAGGGGCTCGTAGAAGTTAGTTTCCCAATTTAACCCATCTGTAACATCAGAACCAAGACAAGGAGTGTGAATTGTTATTTTTACGCCCTTTCACTAAGTGGGGGCGTCATTGGGAAGCGTAGCCGGATGTCACTGATGAGGAAAGGAAACCACCACTAAGCCTTTCCATTCATCGTGTTATTATGGACCATTTACTACTTTTTCCGGGAAGAAGGGCACGAATTCCCTCGAAAAATGCCGTCGAAAGCGTGTGATAGGAACGTGCCTCTCTCTTTGTCTTATATTATTTCTGTGAAAGTACATTTGTTCGTCATATCTGACCGGCGCGAGGCACCTTAAGAAATGTAAGCTGTATTATGCTATTTCTGTGTAAGGGACTTGCAGGCCGTGTGTACCGCGGTGAGGCCGGTAAAAGCCCTAAAGAAAGAATGTCAAGACGTTGTGAATGAAGTACCTTCACCAACTGCAGAGACAATGACGGACTCAAGCGAAGGGTGCGTTCCACGCCAGGCGTGGATCGGCGGTGATGCCCTCGCGAGGAGGTCATTGCGTTCCCAGAAACGCTTAGGGGTGAACAAGAGGATTGGAGTTCACGTTGTGGCAGCGAAGATGTGGTTACTTGCTGGTCACGTGACTTCCTTTTCTGTAAATATTGGAAGGACTTTTACGTGTGGGTTGAGTCCGCAGGGTACTTGATATGTAACCTGGCTAGTATCGTTCGTCAGACCATTGTAAAAATGCTGCAGTAATTTTGATACACTTGCTACTAGTTGCGAGTGACGTAACTTGTAACAGATCGTTATTCGGGAAAGCAACTTGTAATTTTAGAGGTTCGGATAATCTAGGCGGATTTCCGAATTAATTGTCAACAACTGTATTCATATCTGTGTGTAATTGATGCTTTTTAATAGCATTAACTGTGTAATGACAAATTTATACTTCTATGTACAATTTTGAGAGTTTGTTCAAGTTTGTAAATACTCAGATTTCAATTTAACTTGTATGAAATGATTAATTTTTTTTTACACGGTTGTTTAATTGTCCGAGATGCTGAGCTGATGGCAGCGGTAAACTACCATAGCAATTGTAGTATTTATATGAATACCGCTTTTACCAAAATACCCACACCGCATCTGGACTTGTGGTGTGCGGTTACACCATCTATATGATTAATAATGTTCAATTTCCGAGTTAATTTCCGTATAGTGTTCCAGATATCGCTAGTATTGTTTGTATTAATTATATTTTGTATTCTTTTCGCTTCCGCCTCTTGCCATGCCAATTTGGTCTCTAATACTGTCTTTTTATATTATTTCCGTAATTTGATGTTTGACGCACGTCCTCCCCCTCATGCCAAACGAAGATTTTTAGCGCGTTTCTATCTTCAATTTTAACTTTTTCGAAATTAACATTGTACGTACCATCCTTACTCGCTCTGTATAGTCCTGCTTGTTTCCAATACCTTCATATTTCTACCTGCTTTATAAATCATCATCATAATCTTCAATTATTTGAGGGCAGATGTTTCTTCTCCGATTCTTCAATTGAAATCTCCTTATTAACCGTCCAGCAAACGGATGCTTATTTTTAAGTTGGTCCGGTGTATTTTTTAATCATCGTAAAATGTATTGATGTAGTACGTCGATCCTTGTGGATGTCTATACAATATTAAATTATCAATTCAAAATTCCTACAATCTAATTTGAAGCACACTGCATTTTGTAAATTTACTTTAATTTCGCGGAACCTAAAGTTATTTTCAATTTTACAAAGAGTTACAATACCACCAGAGTGTCGACTTCTGGAAACTTTTCTCATCAAAAATATACTAAAAGCTTTGTATCTGTTCATTGACTCGTCGTCTGCTACTTTGTTCGACGTTTCAGCGAGACCAATCACCGAGAATTTTTCCAGGAAACTGCGAAAGCTTTCTCGAGGCATTTTCTTAGCTAGCCCTTCCACATTCCAAAACAAATGTTTATTACCCATGCCTTTCTTCCTAGCGGTTTGAAGATTTACCCTGGTTCAACTTTCCTCCCCTCATGACGGCACCAGCCCGGGCCAAACGTCGCCTGCATTCCGCCTCTACACACGCCGCTCAAGGGGTGGGAGTGGAGGCGTGGTGAAAGGTTCTGGTTACGAAAGTCGTGCGGGAGTTACATGCGCCGCTGTCGCGACCTTTGGTTGCGTCCTTTCACGCGGCCCTGCTGCGGTGTCAAGCAGGGTTGTCAGTAAATCAAGGGGTCAAGCAGGGTTGTGTGCTTTTTCCACTTCTTTCCATATTATTCATAGATAGACTCATTAAAAAGCTACGTTATATTAATTCGGATGCTCATACAGTAGGAGAAAACTATAGAACATTAACAGGATTATTGTTCGCTGACGATCTAGTTATCCTCTCAAAATCTCAAATAGGTTTACAAAATAGCATAAGCACGCTTGAAAAATTCTTTGGTGAAATGAAGCTTAAAGTAAACATTAAAAAGACAAAAACTATGATTTTCCAAAATGGGTGAAAGAACGGATTAAATAAAATGTGGTCTTATCGGGGAGAAACGCTGAAAATGTAAAAGAATATCCATTTTTAAGTGTAACTATAACTACGAATGTATTGTGGACCAGTCACAAAGAAAGCAAAACGAAAGCTAGTACATGTTACGTAGTATCATGCGAAGTAAAGCAACGGTACCGGAAATGGCGCCAAATCTTGGTGATATAATGTTCAATTCAATCTTGGTACCAGGAAGGTGTACGGGCATGAGAAAAAAACATGTTCAACGCTCTTGGAAATGCATATCCACTGCTAACAATGGTATTCTCTGGGCATTTGGCCAGATGCCGGTTACACTTACACTGAAATTCAGAGCAATAAAATACTGGCTATCGATTGGCGTGGACACAAAAATTGTTTTGCAAGGTAATCGTATCATAATAACAGAAACGGTAAATTAAGTAGGCTAACAAGGAATATTATCTGAAATTCAGGGCTAGAATACGTATAGCAAGTCACACCTGAGAATAGTGAAAACAGGGCAATTCAAAATAAATTATACGAAGCGTACAGACAAGAAATAGAAATGAACAGGTTAGAAAAAAGTCACTCTTGTTAAACCTAGCAATTAATATAACGCATGACAACAGAATGTCTGTAGTGGAATTTTTTCGCTAGTTCATAAGATACGTAAGGGGAAGAAGGGAAAAGGAAAAGAGGATATTATATTGGTAGGGAAAAATGCAACGTCATACTGCCGACATTTTTCTTTCTAAATTGCAGGTAACGAAACTTCTTTCTACGTACGGATACAGAAACACTATTTTGTAAATACTTTTTCTTATAGATTCCTTTTTGTAAATACTAATTTTGTAGAAATTCTTATAGACCTTTCTCTTATGTAAATACTTTTGTAAATGTCTTTTACAAATATTGTCTCTTGTAAATAACTTTTCCATGAACATTCTTTGTGTACTGACTGTTGGTTTTCCGTGGTTCCCAACGGTGCTCAATGAATTAGTCAGTTAGACCTATTTCAGATTTAAAAAACTATTACAGTGTGTCAAAAGTTTATAATATAAAAATAATTAATTACTATCCAAGCATAACTAAATTTAATTTTACGGCAGCAGGAAAAAATAACAATCTTTCTATGAAAAATGTAAATACAACTGAACAATTCATTGAGAGTGAATACCAGGGCATGTAACGCACAGCCCACGGCATTAAAGAGCTTGCGAAGGCAAAAAGGCTACAGCCTCGCCACATATAGTTTAAAAAGTAAATATTGTAAATAAAATGCCCTATTGAATTAAACTGAAAATATTTTTTAAGTATGACACAGTTCATATATATCAAAATATCAGAAATTTTGGCTAAAATGTGTTGGCAATTATTAATTTTTCCTCTAACCTGATTTCTCCAGTGGAGATGACATAGCAGCCTCCATTGAGTTATTCAAGTATGCTAATTATACCGAGAAATCTGACTTTTTTTGGTAATTTTTACTCTGTTAAGTATCCTGTGTTCTGAAGCTATCCTTAAAGAAGAAACAGAATACGGTAGTAAAAAAAGTAAATTAGGATACAATGCTCTATACACTTTCAAATTTGATCGCTAGAAAGTGCGTTTGGAGAAAATGCCATCCACAATTTCAGCTCTATTATAAAATCTGAATGTATGGAAAATGCAAAATTTATGAAAATCTTTTAGAAGTGTTGGTATATATTAAATTGGAAAAGTCCTTTAAAAGGACGTTCAACAAATGGTTTGGTATATTTCTTTGTAATAAAAAATTCAAATTTATACATTTCTTATAGTGGTTGAAATAATAGAAAATACTTCTGGGCCAGGCAATGGGGAGAAAAAAGCGAAAAATATTAAGGAGGAAGACCATAGCTTTAACGTGTAAAATACGAAAATGAAGGACACTCGACGTTCTTTAAACGGTCGTAGAGGTGGTCAATTATTGTTCCAATATGCAATATTTCATGTTTTTTATTTTCATATACATGTATAGTAATCGTAAAAAAAATTGAAAGTGAGATTTTTTGATCCAACGACTCGGGTATTGATTCTACTAAAATAGTGCGAAAAACGATTTGTAGGTCGTAAAATATCCCATAAAATGTATTGTAGTTTCGCTCCTCGTACCACATTATAAATTATCACTTCGGTGGATAGCGAAGGATCCATCTGGAGTAGAAGTTTCATCGTGTTCCTCAATCGTAGCCACTACCCATATAATCAGTGGTCGGTTGTCAACAAAACCAATATCTGAATTTGGACAAAGCATTCTCCCATTTTGTTTTGCCTGAAAAGAACACTTCCCTAACTATTTCAGATTTTAGAATTATACTTACGGGGCGCTACAGAGCAAATTTTGGACTGAGTACTTTGTCACTTTGTTTATTGGCTTAAGATAAGACATGAAACAATTGAAAATGTTGTGAAGATATTGTTTATAGCAAAATGACTAAAATGTCGCAAAACCACCAAAACGGATTATAAAACTAAAAAATGTTATCTGAGTGTTTGAATTTTAAATACAATTATCGACAATGTTATTAACCTATTGTTAATAAAGTCATGAAGAAAATGCGATTCAGGAAAATAAGCAAATAATGGTTACTACATTAATTTGTTGGTGAGTTTCTGCTTCAATGTTTAGTTAATTGGTAGAGTCTTGTTTAGTAATATTACGACGGCGTCTTTCTATAGATTAAGTTATCTTGAAAATAAAATATAATGTCATATAATTTACGAAAATTATTGTAAAAGTATTTGCTTACCTACTACAAACTACATACAATCAACCGTCTGCACATGTTGTTGCTTCTGCTTTAAATTAAATATGTAATTCTTGGAACTCACAATCTTGAATTGGCTTTAAAAATGGCGAAAACTATTCAGTTTGCATGATGTTTAATGAATGCGAATAAAGAGATAATTTTCATGCATTATGTGAAATTTTATTTTTATAATATATACAAACACAAAATTATAATTAATGAAATCATCTTAAACGTAATATTTCAACAACTATTTAGATCTGCCACTGTTTCGGGGTAATTTAGTGTAATTTAGTGAATAACACCAAAGTCAGGTTGTTAAAATTATGATCAATTCGATGACTGAATTGTTTATGTGCCCACANCTGAATTATTTATGTGTCGGCAGTTCGCTATTTGACACACTGTTGTAAATGTTTATGACGTATTCATAAATTAAAAAACGCATTGGGATATGGTATGAAATAAATTATACTAAAAGTCAAATAAGAAGGAAAATTTCATTTATTTAATCTATATATAATTACACAGAACTATGTGAATAAATGCTATGTAAACACATTTTATCCTAGGAAATCCTCTTGTATTGAAAAAAGCACATAAAAACACGTAAAGAGACACATAAAAGCAGCAGGGATGTTCGGGGACATTTTTTCCACGAAGTAGGTTTTCACATTCAAGTTTTTAAAAACCTCCGTCAGAAACCAGAAAAAAATATATTAATCACACGATATGCCACAGAAAAATATTGATGACGAATAGAAAGTTATAAAATATTGTTAAAAATGGTAGAAAAGAGCTACGTCGTTACATTTTTCATACCCAACTGTTCCTACCTGTGAAGTTTCAGTGACATATTCTATGCGCTAAAGTCATTAAAAGACAACAAAATATAATTTAATTCGAATAAAAATTATCAGCATTAATATTTAAATATGATTTAATTATGAATTGGATGCATTTAAAATGTAAGATTAAGTGATAACGATTCTGAGTATTTTGTAAAAGGGTATGTTTTAAACATATTATATTATGTTGAATATCGCATTTACGAATTGCATAAAATGTAACAGTCTTATTGGTCTATACATTCACCAAATCTCTCACTTTCGCAACCAATATAAGAAAAAACTATACTTTCTCTCGAATAAAAACAAATAATAATCCTTTACAAAATTTAAATTAATTAAATTTAAAGCTTCCAGGATATGAACCAGGAAAGAATTGAAAGATTATTACACGTTGGAAACTTCGACAAAAAAAATTGCATAGAGAACTTCAAGAATTCTTGTACTTCGAAAAGTTACACAAAATCTTATTTTTACACTTCAATACCAATTTAATGAAAGTTTTGACGTACAATTTTAATTTATAAAAATTCCAGGTAGTTGGAGGCAGCAATGTAACAGCTGAAGTAAGAAAAAGAAACACGGCAGTACTTGTCACTACTAAAACAGTGAATCCTCCTCTATCAATGGGAGTGATATTCGCTCACGTTGTGTGAATAACGATACACATAGTCGTTGATATCTAGGTAGATATGTGGTTGGGAATAAAAAGGACAATATAAAACGGTCTTATTTCCGAGTAGGATTTTTTGAGTATTATTTTCTTGTAATGTAAGACGTTATTAAAACATGGATTAAAATATAACGTTGCTGACATTGTTAAGTACCGAAATTTCATGTTCATTTATTGAATAAAATGCATTAAGTAATAATTTATGGGTACCAGAACACTGTCGGTCATGCTTTATAATCAGGCTCAGACTAACCCATAGAGCAGCTGGCCGGTGCACTCCCTCGAAACGAGGCTAAATGAGCCCTCTGAAAATAAGAAGTGCGCCCTCTTTTAAAATGAACAATTACAAATTTCAAACAGAGAAACGGAGGAGAACAAATAATTCACCAAGAATTTCACGACGAATGCGCTGATAAGGAAGTGTGACGGTGAACAAAAAGGCGTCATCGGCTACGACGTCGTATTTACGCATGTCTGTCAGTTAAGAAATCAACTGAGTCAACATATCAGGTGAAGCTAACGATTCGAAGATCGTCTTAGTTCATTTCACGGTAGCACACGCGAGAAACTCGGCATATTTCTTTCATCCTTGTTTCCAGTTGATCTCTTCTTGACCTTAGTTAGTGGCGATATTCTGTCGCATAATACGTTTTTCAGACACATTGTTAAACTGCTGAGAGAACTTTTCTTCAAATAATCAATCATTTTAGTTGCGTCATCTTGCTCAAGGGCACATGACGTAGGCTAATAGAATTGGCTTTTCAGTTGGAAGAGTCGAACAGGATCCCAATTCTATTTCTTGAAAATATCATCTCATTGTAAAGCATTCTTAAAACATCTCACATTCGTTGGCTGAGGCTGATNATTCGTCGGCTGAGGCTGATCAATTCACCCGAGACAAGAAGATATTGACTGCTACCCCGACGTCTTAGCAATTGGAGCCATCTCTTACAAGCGTCTTGATGACATATTGCCAACCTCTGGATAACACATGGGCGCTCGTCATCGAAGAGGGCAGCACGCGTGGATTGAGCAGCATCCCGGGAATAAAAATGCCAACTTTCATATTATTGCGGCAGTACAGACCCTTGGTCAAGAAAGGTTAAGAATGTTGTCTTCGGATTGCAAAGTGGTTGCAAGATCTGTTTACGTGGTATGAATGACAGAGGCAATATCTTTTCTGTCGCTCGTACTATCAATTAGCGCTCGAAATGTATCGTAGAGCGCTCTGCCAGCTCAGCTTTTGACAAGTCTACACTCAGTTTGTAGTTTGTAAGCGGTAAGTGTGTGGTACGGTGGATGAGAACCTCACACTTACTTATGCGCTTCAATAAGGTGTAAGGGAATTTTTATTCCTATCCTCGTTATGCTCTAAATGTGGTTTGAAAGGTTATGCGAACAAAAAATGAAAAAAAAGAGCCTAATAAATTGAATTTTGCAAGAGATATTGTGAGTGCAATACATGAATTGAGTGAGGCCATTTACCAAAACTATTCCAATGAAAGGAAAGAGATTGATTTGAATGCAAGTAATTCGAAATATGATTCCACCAAATCAGCTTGTAAAAGGTTTTTCACAATTGGATGATGAAACTATCATATTATCATTGAAGATGAATGAATTCATGGTTGCAGGACAGCAGGTCAATTCAATATATAAGTTATCTCAAAGAATGGTTTCCTAACTTTCAAGAATACGATGAACAAGCAAATGTCCTAATTGGCTATGCTACTAAATTGGAACGAATAGGTGTAAATGATATCCAACTCGAAGCTATTAATGAAGAAAAGTGGAGTGAAAATTGTGTTGGAAAATGTGTCTCAATTATCTTTCAATATATTTTCAGACACTCAAATATAGGTTGCATACTGGCAAGGCCATAGATACGGAAGTTTCTGATAACGGGTACCATATTGATGCTCTTAGTAAGATAACAATGACGAAATGCACGAACGTTGTTGGTGGTGAACGAAATGTCCAATTCATACTGTTAGAAATGGGAACTTGCATCAACAAGAACGCTCAAAATCATGTGATTGCATTCATAGTCCTATTGATGCTCAACTTTGTCGGAAAAGAGCTCATCAAAGGTTGTCAGAACCTTATCTACGTATGACCTTGCATGCAGGGTGCAAATCGGTGATATCGAACTCGAAACCTTTAACGGAGAAATTTAGAAAAAAAATTGTGCTGAAAAATGTACCTCATTTAAAATAAATTCAGACCGTCATGTGTTGGGTATAGTTTGCGTAAAGGGTGTAAATATGTCGTTTTCCAAATTCAAAATGAAGAAATACCTACAATTACCGAATAATATAAGAAACGGTAACAGATATATCTCCCAGAAACGACTAACAAATGTTTTGACCAATGACTTACTCTATTTCGAACACATAATAACGAATCTGATAATGCAGAAATTTTTGCCATTGTAAGTCATTGAGAAATCACTGCCGAGAGGAGACTTCAATTGATCCATTTTTCAACGTGTGCCGTGGTTTCGGATAAAATGATTGATTTCCCATTGATTTGTAATTGATTTTGAAATTATCATATTAACATTGAGGAAGAAAGAATACGTGATTGCAGGATTCCAGCTCCCCTCAAAATTTCAAAGAAGGGTTTGTTAATCAAGAAAACGATTAACAAACAAAACACTTAATTGTCGATGCTACTAAGTCGGATGGAATTGGAGTAAGTGATATCTAACTCGAAGCCCGTAACGGAGAAAGTTGGTGTCAATTTTTTAAATTCATTTAATTTGAGTATAAATAATAATAAAATCGACAACAACAGGTGTCTGTGAGTAGTTACCATGATATTGAAAACTTACTGGAAAAACGTAGCGCACGCAACGTATTTCCAACCTCCACCCCCAAATCTGCTGTCAGGGACGCCGACAATATACATTTCACTAATCTCTAGGACCCTCTTAACGGGAATCTGAAGGGAAATTGTGGTGCGGAATTTTTGTATACTTAAGTCAATATAGATATTTTTTATAATTCGGCAGAGACATTGTTTGTGTTTATAGCGTGACAAAGACAATTATTAATTTCGAAATGGATTTTAATCGTAAGTTTATTCACATGCAACACTGCATGCCGCTCGATAGAGACGTATCTCTTATATCATACTCCAAGAATTTCACGGAGGTCGCTGTTTCAGTGAGAGCGCACAGTGTCTGCATATTCGTCTGTAAATAAAAACAGTGCGCGAAACGTTAGAAAGGTATGGGTTTCACTGCTATTATAAATATTTAAATTAAGTTCTAGATTCCTTACGTTAATTTCAATAGGTTTAATGACAAACAATTAACTAATATATCATAGGAAAATCCCCCCGTTAAGAAAAGAGGTGACACATTATTAAAATGAAATGTAAGATTTACCACGAAACGCTAAGAATTAGTACATGTGTAACATACTGCTTAAGTTCGTATCAAGTTTTTAATTTTGTCTATTCAAGTTCCGAACTAAAGTATTCTCCAAAATATTTTTTTTTGCAATGTTTATGGAATTGTTACATAATGGAGTCATTTCAACACATAATTGTTATGTAGATAGCGTTCCACGATAATTTATTCTTTATTTCTGAGTAATAATTACACTATTACTCTACGTAGCAAGAATATGATTTTCACATCGAGGAAGTCTTGAATCAAAGTTCATCACAGGTAAGGGGATATTACGATAATCTGAGGAACGTGGCGATGTTTTGAATGTCCTGATTTTTTTTTAAAGTATAAAGTATTAATTATTAACTCGCTTAGTGACATTTGTTCTTTACAAGGTTAATATTTGCATAAAACCATACTTACATTGCATGGGCTCTTACGATTAACCCTTTGGTGGGACAGTATTAAAATCAATTCTAATGTCCGTCCTACACATGGCAGAAGGATCTGAAATACTTGCTCCGAAATTTCAGGCTTTTTCGAGATCTGAAATAGAGAACAGGTCCGAAAAAAACCTAAAATTTCAGGCCGACCCGAAATTTGTTTTGTCGTCCACTACGGATGCCAGTAAAAACGGGATCTCCCTCTGGGTGCATTTTTCACTGAGCATTAATTTTTTTCACAGTAAATGAAATTCAAAGTATCTTTTAAAATATGGTGTGTCGATTGTCGGTACCGAAGAATCGATTGTAATCAATCTGGATAAAACCTGGTTATTGGTAGTTTGGAGACTGATACGATAACCACTCTGACTTTGGCGTCCACAAGAAAAAAAGACCTCTTAGCTAATTTCTTTGAATAATTTAAGGAACTGAATACAGTACGCATATGCTTAATAAGAGCTCCAATACAGCTGTTGAATAAATAACATGTTTATTATTCTTTAGATTTTATTCAGTTTTGGGAGGTGTCCAAATTATAAGTCAACGATTGCCTTTGAGCCCTCAGAACACAGAAACATCTGGAGTAAATTGCATTATACTCATACGCATTTTGTTACAGCATTTTCAACATTTAATTATTTATTTATTTGTGAAATTGTTGCTTACTCTCTATGAGGAAATATAAATACTGAATCTGATTTTTGTAAAAATAAATTATTTATTTATTTGAGAATAATTTCTTATCCTTCTTGATAGTAATGAGCTATTTTTAACTGCAGATAAAATGGTGTTTAAAAGTTGCAGTCAATGCTTTTTGACTGTTTTATTTATTAAATTTACCAATTAGGAAATTTTCCAATTTGATCATGGTCTTCTTGTTGATCGTTGACAGACTGTTAGTTTTTTATCATGATTACATAAATTCAATCAATAATATTTATTATCCTTCTTTATGATGTTTTTTTTTCAGGAAGAAACTTAATTTGTTTGGTAACAGAACCTTAATGCATTTAATTATCTTATTTTATGTTATTTGTGCATAATATATAACTCATTGTGTATTGTACTTATATATAATTTCAAACAACCAATAATACAATTTAAATATATTTCAGGTCAGCCTCGGGAGATGGTTTTTCCTTTCGGACCTGCCCAAAGTATTTCACACCCGCCTAAAGTTTATTTCGGGCTGCCTAACGTTATTTCGAGTTGAGACCAATAATAAAGGGACCGACTCAAAAATATTTCAGATCTTTCTGCTATGGGTAATGGAACAGTGAGTAAAATAAACGAAAAAATATTCTTTTTAAATTATACTTTTGTATAAAATGTACTGTACTAAAACGTAAAAAGTAATGTTCCGTAAAATTGAAAATAAAAAAGTACTTCAAAAAAGTTTATCAAAAAGATAAAATCATCAATTTTTTAAGCTTTAGGCGTCATAGTTACTAATATTACTTTAAAAATTCCTGAAAACATTTCTCGTGTTTTAAAAATTAAACGATTTCGTTTTCATTGATGAACTTTTTTATTTGCAATTTTTTTGAACAATATTTTTTACTTTCAATAGAGTTCTCGTAATATAAAAGTTTCTTTAAAAATTACATTACGTTTATGTGATACTTTTTAGTTTTAGAATAAGGTTTTTTATTTGTCAAAAGAGCACAAACTCGACAGTCATTTTTGTGTCATTAGCCATTCCACCATTTACCATTAGTAAATGCCACTGCCCATCTTCCACATTAATCATTATTCACTCGTTTCCGTTCGAGCTGAAATTATGTAGATGTAGGTTTATTGTTTTGTATATTTAAGAAAGATAAAAGGGTTTTTAAATCGTAAAATTTGGACGAATAGTTAAGATTTTAAAAGCGTGTTAATTAATTTACTCCGCAACCGCCGCTAACTTATGTTTCCTCTGGAGGATAATTGATTTGCTATTACACAATGGTATCAACACGAATATCTGTCATTTTCAAAACGCTTTGCTTTCCATTCCGTTCCCTAGGGGTGCTGAGGGTGTATGAAGGTATTCGGAAGGATTCGGTCATTTATTCAGCACCCCAAATTGCTGTATTCAACTCCAATTTCGGTCGTTTCTCAAGTATTTCTACTTGTCACACTATTCCCATCCTTTAACCAAAAGGTGTTAGGTCTATCTTTTTTCCCATTGCCTCTGAATTTAAACTCACACATTATATTGATGTCACTATATCGGTTCAGCGATTCCGAAAACACTTCATTCATGTCATTTTCTTCAGATTTAGAATCAGCACAAAAATTACTTCAAAAACATCTAAAATTAGATGATCATCAAAACTCATGCAGCATAATGTTACGTATTATATTAAAAATGAAGGCTTAAGAAACAATATGGTTGATTTTCATTTCTAAAATTTATGAAAAATATACTATAAAGTTTTAACAGAAATTGGAAAGTCGCTGCACTTATATCTAAAATACATGTAAATAGACCTACACAGAAAAGATTTTGCCAATGTCATATGAATTGGAGTTTTCAACTGTTTCAGAAAATTGATTTTTGTTCCGTTTGTGAAAATTTTGAAATCGAAGTCTCTAAACTACTTATAATTTGATGAGACCGTGTACTATAATACTTTCTGCTATTTTCCAGGAAGAAAAGTATGAAGAGAGTTTGAAGAGAGTTTAAAGATATTCGAAAGCGTTTCTTGCTTGGTGACTGGTGGAAGATGATGCAATATGAAGGGTTGACATGTGCCTTCGGCATATGTCTATGGATGGCAGAAGTGCGAGGATTGCTGAAACCACAGGATGGGGATCACTCACATTCTCTTGCTATACCCCATACGCCCGTATCCTGTCCGCAAATCGAAGATCTCCGAGGACTCAATATTACCATCGTCATGAAACACTCATACTTGGCCCAAGTAAAGAAGAACTCATCTGGGTGGCAGCGGTTCAAGAATAGAGATGGATGGCTGCTGGATACCTTTCTGGAGGTATATTTCTCTTCTTGCTTTAGTGCAATGTGATTCATTATTACCTACGGTGTTATGGAAAAGTATTAATTAACAGATATTTTATTAAATGAGCGTAATATTGTATAGAGATATCGTTTCACTCGTTTTTCGTCAAATACTGTGAAAATGTTATCTAAGGAAAGTCAATATTTCACTAAGTTGNTCAACAATCCTCTATTTCAGGTCTTTTTCAACCATCATCAAACGATTTGTAGATGGTATCCCGCGTCTTCCTGTCGTAATTGCTAAGGTCAGGGCTGTTTTACAATGTGGTCCGGAGGTCTTCTCTGAACGTTCCCGTATCAGCGTGGGCGATTCTCAACGAGCTTTTCTGGTATCGATGCAACATTCTAACTGTCTTTAATACACAGTATTATTTTTATTCTTTCCAGTTGGATTACTCTCAAAGGCCAGCGTCGCATGCGCATCTCTTTGGTGTGTAGTTTACTTAAATGGCTTTTGTTTGTACCCAAACATTTAGAATCGAAGCATACTGTAGATTATATGGAAACGTTTTTGTCTTTTCCTCTTACTCTCAGAGGTTCTGTGTGACATTTGCATTGATTTCCCCATAAAGCTTTTTTATGGACCCGAGGTATTTGAATTGTTACGCTGTGAGTAGAGTTCTACTGTCAATGAATATTTTCATATCCTCTGGATTTGCGGCACCACCATACATCCAGGACATATACTCTTTTTTCGACTAGTTCCAAAACCGTTCTTTTCTAGTATCGAAGATGTACGGATTCCAATAATTAAAAAAGCGACTGGTTTTAGGAAGGAGTTCAAAATAAAAAAAGTACATAGATCAAAGTATATAATTTCTACACACAATTATTTTATAAGAATTCATCCGAAAAGCGTGTGTAGATAGTCGATTCATTCATAATAGAGATAGTCTGACGTAAAACATTCAACTAGGGTCCTTTTGTCCGAATGCCAGTGCCAGTATGAGTGAATCGTACTCCGAAACAACAAAAGGATAAAAATTTGTGACTCGTGTAGAATAGAAATAATTTAATTTGCAGCAATAAATGATAGGTAACATAAAATGACAAAAGCTGAATATTATTACGACACAGACCCTGATATGTATCTCTACTTCATCACTTCATTAACGATAGTTCATTTACGTGGGGAGAATGGGGTAAAGTGGACACTCTAGAAAAACCTTTTTACTAAACGTATTAAAAGGAAAATATATTACAAAATATATATAATATAAATAAAATTTGGTGTAGAATCCATAAATCAACAATATCTTGAAAGATATTACTTTAGTTTTCGTTTTTTCCAACTTTCGCAAAGTAAACACATTGACTCATAATATGGGGTAAAGTGGCCAGGAAATCTTGAAATAATAAATACGTAAACATACCTAACTCAAACTGTATTTTTCCTATATATCAATACTAATGTTGCATATACAATATCTGAATATGAAGTAATATGAAGCAAAAAGTAACGGTCTTTTTCTTAGCAACTCAAATTATATAATAATTATTAAAGTTATAATTCAATAGAACGCAAAAAAATTGTCTAAATGGTATCCTAATGCGTGGATGGGGATAAAACCCTCACTAACGCATGCGTAGTTATTAAGAAAATACTTAGCATTCGTCAGCGAGTGGCACACCTATCTTGCTCAGTTATTATTTTGATTTTACCCCAAATCAAAATTGCTGAAAAGAAGATAACAAAAATATCAAAATATTTATTATCTTCATCTTAATACACATAACAGTGTGAGATGAAATCTGAGCATTATTCAATATTTCTTTCAATATTTCACTGCATGTAAGTAGATAATGATTTTGTCAAGTATGTCACACGATAATAAATCAATAGTACTATATTACTTTGAACTTTTCTTAATTATATCAGAATGATATATGAGAATGAATGCGAGGCAGTCAAATGAAAACCGAACACCCGTTTTAACTTCATCGTGGAAATGTTTTATTCAAAAGTAATAACCAAAAGCGTTGATACATTATCCCAC
>NNCF01127826.1:329248-346855 GCA_002313205.1 Laupala kohalensis | reverse complement strand
CGGTTCTCTTTGCTTAAGCATAAAATTGAATATGTCGAATAGATTGTGTCCCCGTCAGCTGGTATTATATTACAGACATTCCAAAATAAAGTGTTCTATACAAAGTATTGTATTGCAAGACTCACAGATGAAGCGGGTGGTTCATCGCGTAAGAGATGACCTTGGCTAAGATGTTGTCAATACGAATACACGTAAGGAACATGTCTGGTCGCACGCGATGAAGATCACCAGGTCTTTAACAGAGCCTTTTACCTTGCTCAACTAGGGCCAAAATTTTCCCATTCGCCTTGCCATGTATTAGAATTGACGATCTTACAGAAAGCTTTGTGTCTGACGTGGGAACTGTTCAAATGTTGCTTTCTTCGTTACCCGCTTCGCTGACTCAACATCTTTTCGTTATCAATAATACCCACATCCCCAGGAAAAACAAAGGACTATCTCAACATTGTGAATTTCTAAACTGCTTATAAGATTCTGAATAGTCAGTGTCAGGATATCACAATTGTAGAGTGAGAACACTGACCGCAAAGCACTAATAGATTCACAACATAGAACCACACGCCTTATTTAAGATACCTGAATAAACTTCAGCGCCTCAAGGATTGCATATTTCTCCTCAGAGTACACACCAGTAGCACTTCTTGTTACACGCGTGAACTGCTGGATATGTCACGTATTTACGGTTTCTATACATATTCTTCGATTCCAAAAGTAAATTTGACACTTATTCATTCAAATGGTTGCAGGTGAGCCGTGCCGTACCACATGTGGTGCCACCAAGAGGATGTACTTTCACGAATAATTCATGTTCCACTTTGGACGATCTTCTCAACGGCTACGCTCAGCTGTCCTTCAACTCTGAATTCGTGGACGCGCATGAATCACTCAGTGCCGTCGATCTGTCACCGATGGTAACAATTGGATATATGTTTTTGGTGACGGCGCACGGGTCAAAAATTGCATCGTTATCTGCAGTTGAGCAAGAGATAGAAGGAAAAGTTTGGGTCGCAATGTTGCTTACTCTATTAGTGGTCTCTTTGGCATGGCGAATTATTGCACCAGCACCCAAACCATCACTTCCAAAAGCGCTTCTAGAGGTGAGGAACGAGAGGGAACAGTTTTTGGAATTATTTGGTTAAAAAGGTTATATCCTAATACAAAAATATTAAAAAATGCAATTAGTCGGATTTTCGATGTCTGTTTTGAATGAGTGAAAATATTAGTGTATTATTTTGAATAACTGTCTCTTTCATCAAATGAGAGAGAAAAATATTAAAAATAAGAACCAGAGTTGTATATAGGCTATTACTTGGAATATTATATCGAATAAACTGAGGAATAAAAGGTCGATAAAAAAGGCTATATAATATAAGAATAGGAAAATAAATGGCTATATAACCCGAGACATAAAAATCTGTTTCTAAACTTTCGAATCAATATATATAATCGAATCAATATATAATATCGAATCAATATCCACAATTACAAATAATATTAAAAACAATTCATCAAGAGATCTATTTTAAAATTCGTGTTTATACACAACTAGCTAGGATTGTCCGACCCGGAATTACAAGTTAATTGTATAATTTGTAAACCTGAAAAGGCTTTAAAGCCGAACAAGAAGAAAATAAATACAAAAAAAATGTATCATGCTCTGAATTTTAAACAGCCTTTCATTTCTCAGGTCCTCGAAAATGTTCGACAGTAATAAGAAAGTGTTAAGATGAAATCGAATACCACGAATTACATAATCCAATCTTCATCAAAATAGACGCCTTAGCTTCTCTCATATTAAAAATTCAATTTCTTTTCTGCAGGCAGTACCATACCTTGCATCTGTACCAACCCGGTTTGCGCATGTCATATCATCTAACTCAAGAAGATTTCTCATCCTAGTATGCTGTATGTTCAGCATTATCGTCGTTTGCCTTTTTCAGGTATAACTTCCAGAAATATTTAGAAAAAAATGCTTACAATTTCGAAGATTGTAATTTCAAGTAGAAAACTTCCAACACTAACATTGTCAATAATTACATTTTTTCCGGGTTTTCAAGCCGCGTCGTCATATTTAAAATACTCCATTTTCCGTTATCAATTGCAGGCCGACATTCTCAGGAGCTAAACTTTAACTGATGTCTCATGCCTCGGAACGAGTATTTCAAATTACGGAGGACGTCTCGAAGCTTGTTTTAATTATTAGATTCTGATCCTTGAAAGAGGGAAAGAGGTCCTTGAAAGACTTCAATGATACTGCCAAAACATTTATGCCATGCCATGGAATAAAAATATTTACAATGCCACGTGCTTAAGCTTAAGAAATAAATCATTCTTCAATACTACCTTGAGAAAGGAACAAGTCAGTGGAGGGCTAAGAGGTCCGTACACCCCCCCATCACATTCAGTAATCCTAAAAACTGTACTAAAAATACAACATTACTGTGAATTAAATTAAAATAAGATTTTTCGTTCTAATGCGTATATCAATGATTACGTTGGCACTGAGTTTACATTAATGCCAACATTTTGTATAACAGGAGCTTTTTTAAGTGATTTACACCTATGATCCATCTTTAGCAAAATCCTAGCAAAGTTTATGCCTCACGCGCGCAAGGCCTACTCAAATAGGAATCGCTTTTTCATAAACATTTTTAGTGCCATCTAACGTGCCACTGTAGCTTATATTTCGACAGGACATACTTATACCCAGTATGTCTCAGTATTAAGAAGATCAGGACGACTTTCAACCTGCGCTTGTTGAATGTTCCCTAGTTAGTAGGCCTTTAGTTTAAATAACACAGAAGTTGTGTCTAGTTATCTTTATATAGATTCAGTAACATGAAAGATATTTTATCATCAGCTTGTGTAACAATGAGTCTGCTTATTTTCAGGGAGTTTTGGTAGAAACATTGACAAATTCTTGCTACGAGAAGGAAATCCAGACTTTGGATGAACTGGCAGTAGCAGACATTGAAATCGTTGCCACTCGAAAACGGTATGCGCGAGGTGTAGCTGCATCAAACCTGGACGTGATGCGTCGTATCTACCAAAAAATCATTGACAAAACCGATGTGACTAAGACGTTTATCCACATGTTGGAATGGGTTTCTCAAAAACAAAAAGCTGCGATTATAATGGCGGATGTGTCATTGAAAAAATTAGCTCCATTGGCTGACCTTGGACCGAAGTCTTTCCATGTGGTGCCTGAGCCTCTATTTTTGTATTCTCATGCTTATCCTATCCCAAAGTGTTCACCATATACGGAATATGTAAAACGAATGATAGGTAGATTGCAACAAGGTGGAATAATGCAAATGTGGTTCGAGGAGACTATGCAAGATGTGATAAACAGAGAGAAGGACAAAAACGATACTGAAAAATCAACCAAAGATACACTAACAGGAACGGTGCAACAATCAGACCTCAAGTCAGTGTATATAATGGTATTCATTAGTTATTGTGTGGCTAGTATTTTGTTTTTAGGAGAAATACTTATGGAACGATGGATATCGAAATGAACTCAAGAGAGTATAAATTTGTGCAAGTGCTGAAAATGTGTGAAAGCAGAGCCGCCTTGTTTTGAAAGCCCTGAAAGTGGAAACTGGCAACTCTGTTAGTAGTTCCATGTCGCATGTGTTTCATGTGTGGTATACGTGATCAAGGGTTATGTATTGATCTTCACGGTTTGAAGAAACTTCGTGCAGTAATTCCAATTTCGTGCACAATATCGCATCCCATTTGATATTGGTAATCATAATTTCCAGTAACGAATGTAAAAGGTATTTAAGATTTAACATTCGTTTCATATCCTACCAACAATGATTGTTTTGTTACATGATTTATATGAAATATTGTACGTAAGAAATAAGTGTTTTTACCAGTAATATATTGCGTATTCTTCATATGTTGCGTAGATGTTGCGACCATCAATGTAAATCCAATTTTCATAGTTCTGCGAGGGCGGGAGTACCAGCAATAAGAACATTAAAATTTTTCTACAAATGATGAATTGAAAAGAGGTGGCTTACTGACATACGCCGAACTTACCAGCCACCCAAAACATCTGCGGTGTGTGAAAAACACTTTCAGGATAGGAATGTTGTTCTCTATGAACTCTACAGTCTGGAGAGTAGAGAAGTGCTTCAATTTCTACTCGGACCTCCCATGATGGAGGAAAATACATTTTTGTAAATCCATTGGAGTGCCGTGGTACCCCCCAAAACGAAAAACCCGTTCCTAGACGGTCACAGGAGATGAATTGAAAACTATGACTCTTTGAGTGATCGAATTTGTTGATTAAATTAATTTCTGTAAAAACATAGTTTCTGTAATTACAGCATTAATCAGAACACGTATTCCCTTTCTATCTCATTCCCACTATGTAAAACCCGTGTTATCAAAGTGATAGTATATTTTTAATGCATGACAGTTCATATATTAAAAAATATAAGGAACTTTTGGCTGAGAAGTGCTGGCAATTATAAATATTTCCTATATCCTGATTTTTCTAGAGTAGGTGACATAACTGCCTCCTTTGCGTTACTCAGGTATGCTAATTATTCCGAAAAATCTGATTTGTATAGTAATTTTTATTCTGGCAAGTATTCTATGTTCGGTTGCTATTCCTAAAGAAGAAACAGAATACGGTAGTAAAAAGAAATTATAAATTAAGAGATAATACTCTACACCTTTTCAATTTTGATAGCCAGAAAGTGCGTTTGAGTAAAATGCCATCTACAATTTCAGCTCTATTATAAAATCTGAATGTATAGAAAATACAAAATTAATGGTAATCTTTCAAATTCGAGAAGTCCTTTTAAAGGATGTTCAACAAATGGTCTGGTATATTTCTATTCTAATATAAAATTCAAATTTATCCAGTTCTTATAGTGGGTGAAATGATAGAAAATATTACTAGGCCAGGTAATGGGGAGAAAAAGTGAAGAAAAAAATAAGGAGGGAGAGCATAGTTTTAACGTGCAAAATACGAAAATCAAGGACCCTTGACGTCATTTGGACGCTCGTAGAAGTAGTCAATTTTTGTTCGAATATGCCCTCATAGTGCGAAATTTGCAAATGCTCATGTTTTTTACTTTCACATAAATTCAAAATATTTTTTGATCCAGCGACTCGAGTATTAATTTTACCAAAATAGTTCGAAGAACGATTTGTAGGTCGTGAAAAATCCCATAAAATGATATATCGTAGGTTCAAACCTCTGTATGAGTTATCGCAAAAGACTCAGGACACTACAGTTTTTTGCAATAATTATTGCAAGGAACGATTCTTTTTAATTGCCCTGGTTTCAAAATGTAGTCCTTGCAATAACAAGAACAACAACATAACATTGGGCACTGTACTCTAATTAGTTGCTACGGTACGTTTGTTGATCATTAAATAATTAATATGAAAATTGTTCAAATTTTCCATGATGCTTAGTTTTAGAAGTTCCAGGTCTCTCATCTACGCTATATGTTTCACACGAAGAGAACTTCATGAGTCTCTGTTCCATTGTAGTTTCGCTCCTCGTACCACATTATAACGTATCACTTCGGTGGATAGCAAAGGATCCATCTGAAGTAAAAGTTTCATCGTGTTCCTCAATTGTATCATGTGTGGGAAGCCACTACCCACATAATCAGTGGTCTATTGTCAACAAAACCAATATCTGAATTTGGACAAAGCATTCTCCCATTTTGTTTTGCCTGAAAAGAAGTCTACCCTAACTATTTCAGATTTTAGAATTATACTTACGGGGCGCTACAGAGCAAATTTGGACGGAGTAGTTTTTCACTTTGTTTATTGTCTTAAGATAAGACATGAACAATTGAATATGTTGTGAACTTATTGTTCATAGCAAATAATGACTAAAATGTCGCCAAACCACCAACACGGATTAGAAAATTAAACAATGTTATCTGAGTCTTTGAATTTTGAATACAATTATACGTTAACAACAAAATGTTGTTAACGTATTGTTGATAAAGTCATCGAAGAAAATGCGATTCAGGAAAATAAGCAATTAATGGTTACTAATTCAATTTGTTGGTGAGTTACTGCTTCAATGTTTAGTTCTTTGATGGACTCTTGTTTCGTAATTTTACGTAGGTGTCTTTCAGTAGATTAATGTATCTTGAAAATATTTTCAAGATAATAAAATATCATGTCATATAATTTATGAAAATTATCGTAAACGTATTTGCTTACCTTCTAAAAACTACGTACAATCAACTGTCTGCACATGTTGTTGTTTCTGCTTAAAATTGAATATGTAATTCTCGGTATTAACAATCTTGGATTGGCCTTAAAAAATGGCGAAAACTATTCAGTTTGCATGATGTTTGTTAAACGCGAATAAAGNCTATTCAGTTTGCACGATGTTTGTTGTACGCGAATAAAGAGATTCTTTTTATGCATCATGAGAGATTTTTATTTTTAGAATATTTCAACTCAATAACATATACAATCACAAAATTGTACTTTAATGATGAAATTATTTTAAACGTAATATTTTAGCAACTATTTATATCTGCGTCTGTTTCGGGGCTATTTGCCGGTATCGTGTTCGCAGAGTAGCAAACGTCTGAAGTAATTTAGTGTGTAACACCAAATTACCAGGTTGTTAAAATGATGGTCAATTCGATGGCTGAATTATTTATGTGTCGGCAGTTCGCTATTTGACACACTGTTGTAAATGTTTATGACGTATTCATAAATTAAAAAACGCATTGGGATACGATGTGAAATAAATTATTTAATACGTCAAATAAGAAGGAAAAGTTCATTTATTTAATCTATATATAATTACACATAACTTTGTGAATAAATGTTACGTAAACACTTTTTTCCTAGGAAATCCTCTTGCATCGAAAAATCACATAAAATATGTAAAAAGTCACATAAAATTAGTCACATGAAAGACATGGTTAGAAATGAAGTCTTGCAGCAACAAGAACGCTCAAAGTCACGTGATTGCATTCATAGTCCTATTGATGCTCAACTTTATCTACGTATGACCTTGCATGCAGGGTGAAAATCGATGATATCGAACTCGAAGCCCTCAACGGAGAAACTTAGAATGAAAATTGTGCTGAAAAATGTGCCTCATTTAACTTTTAAAAGTCTTTCAGTCTGTCATGTGTTGGATATAGTTTGTGTAAAGGGTGTAAATATGTCGTTTTCCAAACTCAATATGAAAAAATAAGTACAATTACCGAATAAGATAAGAAACCATACCATATTTATCTCCCAGAAACAACAAATGTTTTGACCAATGACGTACCGTCTACGAACCCGTAAACACGAATCTGATAGTGCAGAAATTATGTCTTCCTCGAAGAGGAGTCACTGATGAGCGAAACTTTAAATTGATACGTTTTTCAACACACGTTATGGTCTCGGCAAAAATGATTGATTTCACAACGAATTAAAAATTAAAGTTGTGTAGAATTAGTAGGGGGAAAATGGCACCAACAGAGTATCTGTAAAATCAATAGTTTCCGAAATATTGACGATTTTTTGGAATAGCTAAGCACATGCAACCTCCACCCCCTTACCCCTAAACCAGTTATCAGTGATGCCGACAACGTTTCCCTGACCTCTAGGACCCCGTTAACATGAATCTCAAGAGATAAAGCAGTGCGGATTTTTTTCAATACTGAAGTTAAAAGAGATCCTATTTATTACGTGAAAAAACACTATTTGTATTCATAACGCGACAAAGATAATTATTAATTTCGATAACGAATCAAATTGTTGTGTATCCCGTGTTTAATCTCATGAAACTCTGCACGACACTAGGTAACGATATGTCTAGTATATCATATTTCGAGGAATACACAGAAGTCGATATTTCAGTAAGAGCGCAAAGAGAGAGCATATAAGTGCTTAACTAAACTGAAGTGTCTGTAACGTTAGAACGAAATTGGGGATTTATCAGCTATGACAAATATTTAAATTTTTTTCTACATATTTTACTCGAACATCAATAGGTTTACTAGTAAACAGTAAACTAATAGACAGATCAATGGACAATCCCTACTTCCTAGCAAACGAAGGTGGTACACAATTGAAATGTAAGATATATCTCGTTACACGATATCAGTGCATGCGTACTTACTGCTTAAGTTCGCGTTAAATTTTTAATTTAGTCCATGCAAGTTCAGAACTCAAGATTTCTCCAAAAGTTTGTTCTTGTTGTAATTTTTCCGAAATTTGTTCCATACCGAGATATTTCAATACATAATTCTTATCTAGACAAAAATTCATTCATCATAATGAAAGCACATTTCATGATTCTGGGAATGTCAATCGTACATGGGGCACATAACACCTTCATAAAATCCATGAATGCATCCGTTAATCTTCAAAATTCATGTAATTTTTTTGTCTCTTCGTCTCTACAAACGGTTTAGGGAGTTGTAAATCCATACGCACTGCAAGAGCGGTTTATGCCACCATTCCTGACTGATTATACGAGTATCATTCTTCTATCCTCATAGCTTCATAGAGGCTTTGTATATGAGTTTAATTTTTTCACATTAATTCGATTACTATCAATGAACTACAAACAATGAAAACTTGAAGGTTTAAATATTAAATAACGACTGTTTTTTACAGTAACATGATTTAATATCCAACAATAAACTTCAAAAAACTTCAGTCCTCTGTAACGTTTTTAGTCATGTAAAAAACTGGTTAATGTATAACATAAACACGTTTAAACCTTTGTTGTTTCATAAAAATGTTATGTACTTTAGAATTTTATTATTAAAAAATTGTATATAATAAACTTCCAGGTATCTGTACCAACACTACAATAAAATTATATTAATATTAAAACGAACCTGTATACCCTACATATCCATTCATCGGACTGCCACCACACCACACCATTTCACCTTATCTCAATAACTCCAAATTGATTTGAAAAACCAGGTCAATAACGAATAATTTACAGAATAAAAGAATAAATATGAGTGAATCTTTTTCTGGAATTTCTCTCAATTTTACTAACTAAATTACATTACAACTCTTTTTGAATGAAAACGTGTTTTTTACAATATTAAATTACAACAAAGGTTATGCATCACAACATCAAAAACTCCTTTAAGAAACCGGGTACCGTTTAGCTAGTTTCAAATAACCCACAAAAAACCTGAACAACATATTGTCTATTACTATTGATTAATGTGTATGAAAAAATCCGTAGAGACTAGCAAACACTCAGACTCCCTCTTCTCAGTTCAATATGGAAAACACATCAAAAAATGAAATTAAAAAGACTCCTTGATAATCGTAGATCCAATAGCTTCAAAAACTACGTGGAAATAATACCCACAAACTCACAAAATTCATAGACGATTGTTAAAAAAATAACAAAAGGACACGTTCAAATTCCCGCGTTGAAAAGTGGACGAAAACTAATATACACAGATTCTACTATTGTATTACGTGAGTAAGAAATAGTTAGTCTTGAGATGCTAAATTTTACACCTGCACTCTATGCCAGGTATGTAAATGATATTTTTTGTATTGTGCCAGAAAATGGAATACAAAACCTTTTAGATGCATTTAATAGTTACCACTCTAGGATCAAATTCACGTACCGAGAGAGAAAATAAACTCTCGACATTACAGGCTGGTTTTAGAAGCAACAATAGCACAATAGATAATCTATTTATTTTAAACACGTTAGCCCAAAGAGAAACTCGAAAGAAACGCGGAATGCTGTGCAGCGTGTTCGTAGATTTTGAGAAAGCTTTCGACACTGTGAACAGAGACATCCTTTGGTGTGTATTAGCGGACAAGGGAGTGTCAAAAAAATTCCTACGTACTTTGCAAGCTTTATATTGCTCTGACAATGCATGCGTTAAAACAAATAATACAACACTAACTCCAACTTTTCAAGTAACTCAGGGAGTGAAACAGGGATGTGTTCTCTCTCCGTTGCTATTTAAATTATTTATTACCGACATAATAGAAAACTTATGTGAGGTATCAACAGATGCTCCAACAATAGGTGCTCCTCCTGAACAGAAACAGATACCGGGGTTGCTATTTGCGGACGATCTTGTTCTATTCTCCACAACACCGTTGGGACTTCAGGTAGGTCTAGATAAGTTAGAGCTGTTCTGTGATAAAATGTCTCTACGTATAAACATACATAAAACCAAAATCATGATATTTAAAAACGGATGGATGTTTAGTAAAAATGGAATTTGGAATTACAAACGTCATCCTCTCGAGGAAGTTAAATATTACACTTATCTAGGTGTCAAAGTAAGTAGTACTGGTACTACCATCCCTGACATCGATCTTAGAATTGTAGTGTCAATGTACACGTCACTATTCGTACCTGCAGTAGCGTATGGAGCTGAAATATGGGGTGTTGGGGATTGCGCATCACTTAATTCGCTTCAAAATAAATTCTTGAAAATTACTCTTGGCTTACCTCCGAGTACAGCTAACTGTGGTACTCTTTGGGAATTTGGAGTTTTTCCGTTAGAAGTAAAAATTAAGATAAGGGCCATTAAATATTGCGTTTCAATCAGAAATGGGGAGAGGAACAACAATATATACGATTGCTACGAGTTAACGTGTAACGATGGGTGGGGTCAAAAAATTAGAACTATAATCAAAACTGCCGGTCTACGACACTTGTGGCAGACAGCTCCGACGAGATCTGATTATGAATTAATTATTCAGAGACTTAAAGATATAGAGAAACAAAACATAATGGTTGAGAGACAGAAAAAGAGGTCACTAATCATGCAGAATATTGTGGCAGGAGACTGGGGGCGAAAACCGTACATATATAAATTAAACAAGGTAGCAAGAGCAGGTTACGCTTGGTTTATACTTGGGGGATGGAAATTAAAGATATTGAGGAGGTATCGAGATTCGCAATGCCCTTTATGCACAGAACAAGAAGACTGGGTCCACATTCTGTTAAATTGCGTTAATACTGAAATAAGTAGAAAAAAGTGGCTTCGTGAGGGGGGATACAATCGTAAACCAAGAAATTACACTCTAGCTTTTGAAATAATGCGAGATAATAGAACCTCAGTTACTTTACTCCTTGGTACGTTTCTGAGTATGATTCAAAAAAAGAGGGAGGCGGAACTGATGAAGGAGAATGAGCAAAATGAACACACTTAATTTCAATCTGTTTAAATTATTATTGTTATTTTTATTATAAGTGATAGTAGTAGTAATATTAGTATTCTATTTTAGTCTGTTTTCATTGATTTAAAAATGTATACATGTGCGGATATGGGTACATGTACGTACATATATATATAGGTAAATATGTAATCAAGATTTATTTGGGTATGTTGGTACGTATGCACATGTTATTTGCCCTGCAGATAAATATGTATTCTTTCTATAAATTTATTTGACTCTTCCGCCGAATTTCTTTTTTGTTCTGTTACAGGTGTCCAGTTACAAACCAGATTCTTTTTAAGCATAGCGCGCTTGTCCTAACCGTTGGTTTTCCGTGGTTCCCAACGGTGCTCAATGAACGAAACAGTCATTTAAGTTTATATAACAATAGCTGAGATTAAAAATTAAAATTAATATTTAAAAATAGCCATAACAGTAAAAAATTCTTTTTATAACTTATTAACACTTATTAATTTCTTTTTCCGCTACTGATATCATTTACCTACCAAATAATCAAAATATTTTAATACCTAAATTTTTAGTTACTTTTTCAGTTCATTGAGAGTGACTATTAGGGTATAGTATGCACAGCCCACGGTATATTTTAGGGCCTCTGTAAGGCGCACGGGTATTAAGCCCCGCCATACATATTGTATTTTTTTAATGTTAAGATAAAGCCGTTTTGAACTGAATTGGCATCATTACTTTCCCATAACATTTATAATTACCCTAGAACAGAAATACTTTGGAAGGAAGGTGAGATACCCACCAAGGAATATGTCCCGATACCCCAAAGATCTGTAAATCTCCATAAGTCAGCAATATCAACCATTATACTGCCAATCTTAATAAGTATTTAATTAATAGATGATCATAAAAACATTATGCAATAACAATTCTTTACACAAAGTTCTATTTTACAATTTGTGATTATGTACACCTAACTAGTATTGTCCGACCTGTAATTAGGAATTAATTGTATTATTTCAATCGCTCGAAACGCCTTAAAGCCGGACCAGAAGAAAAAAAAATCTTGTTCAGAACTTCAAAACAGCCATTTACATCTGAGGTTGAGATGTAAATGTTAAGATGAAATTACGAACCACGCATTAAATAATAAAACTTTTATCAATATGGACGGAAACCTTATGTCATATCATATTGAAAACTAATCTCTATTTTTTTGCTGCAGGTGGTACCATACAACAAATATAACAGTGACAACCAACTTTCCTCGAGACATATTCAACCCAAGAAGATTACTCATCATATTATGCTGTATGTTCAGCATTATCGTCGTTTGTCTTTTTCGGGTATTATTTGCAGATATATTCAGAAAAAAACTACTTACAATTTCGAAGTTCGTATTGATGCAAGCTTTCACTGCTATCATTGTCAATAATTAAAAAATTTTCCGAGTTTTTAAGCTGCGTCGTTTAATTTAAAATACATCATTCCGTCGTCAATTGCAGTCCGATATCCTCAGAAACGAAACTAAAACTGACGTCTCACGCCTACGAATGGGTAATTAAGAGGACGAAGGTAGTCACGAAATTTGTTTCAATAATTTGATTCTGCTCATGGAAAGAGGGAAGAGCAAAGAAGACATCAAGGATACTGCAAAACCATCGTACATATTTTTATTCCAATTTGCATACCACGTGCCCAAACATAACATGTATATAATTGAAGACTATTGACCTAATGCGTATATCAATGATTGCCTCGGCACTGAGTTTACATTGACATATATATTTCGTAAAATAAAAGTTTTTTTTAATGAATTAGACCTAAGACCCCTCCTTAGCAAAATCCTGCCCCATGTGCACAAGGCGTTCTCAATAGGAAACGTTCTTTTTTTGTAATCAGTACCTTACAATGAGCCACTGTCGATATTATTTTGATACAAATAACCCATATGTTTTAGTAAACAAAGACCAGGACCACTTTTGACCTGCGCTTGTTGAGTGTTCCCTTGTTAGTATACCAATAGAGCCAATAATATGAAATAGTGTCTAACGATACAAATATATATTTTCTCTATATATCATGTATATATCATATATATACATATAGGAATAATTAGTATCGGTATTCTTGTACCTTCGACAGAAATATAAGGAATCATATTTCAGGAACCCTAGCTAATAAGAAAACGAAGGGTCTCTTGCGATGTGAAGCGCGGAGTCTTGCAAGTCTGTTTCAACAATTTAGAAAGNTTGCCGTTTGTCGTCTTGTGCGAGTCATTTGTTTGTCCCCATGGGACTTTGTTTATTTACGCAATAAATCTTGCTCTTTTGAACCATACTCAGTTTATTTATTTTGGAGAGGAGGAAACGTTATTGTGAATACAATAAAATATCTTCCCCGACACACTTATCCAGACGCTGCTAAAGTTTGTAATAAACAATTACTTGTGGTATGTCGTAAACCCTTGTGAGGAATCTTAATCTCGTAAGTCAGAAGAGATGCTAAGAATAACTGGCCTCGTATAAGGGGACACGTTGAAATATGAAAACACGTTCTCATAATTTTGAAACGCGGATGTGATATGTTTCGAGATAAAAGAAGGGAAGAGGGGAAAAGCTTTCGTTCGGAGCGAGCGTCCAGACGCTGCTGGAAGTTGGGATAAACAATCAGTTTCGGTATTTCGTAGATCCTTGTGAGGAATAATATGAAGCTGTTTCGTAAGTTCAAGGGAACACGAGAATAAAGGCTTCTTGTGATGGGACCCTTTTGCAGGAAGGAGACACATCCAAGGCAGTTTTGGGGATGAATGTCTAAATTTTAGAGCCTGAACAAGACTGAAAAAAGGGGAAGGGGTCACGACCACCGGTGCGAGCGAGCGCCCGTACATTGACGAAAGAATGTTTACAGCATATAACAGATGTTGAAATTTAAGAGACCTGGCTGCGGTGATGAAGAAATGTGTGCCGTCTGGCGAAATGAATGAACCTTTGTGAGAATTGGATGATACGACGGTGTGAATAATAAACTAGATGACAATTAGGGGAAATACCAGACCACGATGCAAGGCATCTAGTAATTAGTAAACAAACAGTGACTGGTTAGTAAAGAAGACTGCGTCACAGAAAGTACAGCCAGTCGGAGGAAGTCATATGAGCATCTATGTGTTGAGGATTGGTTGAAAAGAAGAAATGACGTAGGCGATGGGTTGAGATAAGGTAGCCGAGTTCGGGAGAATAAGTATTAAATAATATTGGAACTTAGGCGCTTTGTTATATTGTGATTCTCTGATATTCAGTTATAGATGGACTGTGAGAGATACTGTTCATGATATTCTGTTAGAAATGGACAGTTCATGAGACATTGTTCGAGAGACGGCTAGAGATGCACTGAGAATGTGATGCATTGTCAGAAAGGCATCGATCTCTATCCTTTGAGAGAGGTTTCAGAAAGTTACTTTAGTCAAGTAATTTTTGTAACATCTTTAATTAGAGTCGCTTGAATATTCTGACCTTGCTAAGCATTTTGAGATCATCATGTGGACAAAAAGTGCAATCAATTTTCGTGAGATGGTTTAAGTCGACATCCGGTTTTCGAGGGAGTTTACGAACTGGCTGACCCGCCGTGACCAACCAAAGGACTGTGTGGGGGAGCCTCTGGGATGTAAGAAACCAAGACTGCGGAGATGAGGTGGAGTCTGCGCTACCACATCTTACGAAATACTACAGCTTTCCGTGACGACTGACGCTCAAACACCAACGGTAAAGTAATTACTTTGACGGGCCCATAACGGCACCTCATTTCATTAGCAATGTGTGATCAGGAGGTCATATCTCACAGAGAAAGCTACTACCTGACGATGCTCGAAGGGTTAAACTCCACGATATAGAAATTCCACATGTCGATAATTTTAGAAGCATGGGCTTCGTCAATGGAACGGAAGAACCCGCCACAGATACAAAATCTGCAGGAGTGTAAAATGTGGAAAAACTGCTCATCAAAAGCTTCTGCTACACTAATAAGTGCTATGGACAAATCAGTTTGCCAGTATATGATTAACTGCATGCGACTAAGTAAGATTTGGAATAATTTGATGGACTTTTTTGGTGATTCAAGTGAGGACGCGAAACAAAGCATATGGAACGAGTTTTATGCTTATCATTTGAACGATAGTAATCCAGTTGCTCTGAGTATAGAAATGTTCGAGAGGATTTGCAAAAAGTTAATCGATGTTAATGGAAGACCATCTAATTCAGTTGTTCTCGTAAAGCTATTCAGCATTCTCCCGCTTAGGTTGTCTATGTTTAGAATGACTTGAAAGAATACTCCAGAATCGGAGCGAAGATAAAATCATCGAGCGGATTATTCGTGTAAAAAAGCGCCTTTGCGAGTACGACGGAGAAAGTACTTCGCTAGCACTTCAAGTTCAAGCCATGCAGAAAAAGTAAAAGGTCACTGAGCGCGCGAGTGTCCCTACATCACGAGAAATATCGTAGCGACATACGTGTGCGATGAATCTGTTCCTGCGGCGAGACTAGCGATTTCAAAAACTACGTTTGCGACGTATCGCCATTTTATTCAAGGACAAAGAATTTTGGCTAGCAGTCTCAGGCGATACCAAACACATGTCCTACGGAACAGAATTCTTTTCAACCTTAAGCCGCTCCGCGGAACTGTGAAAGTTAAAGTTGCTGATAGTAAAACTGATGAGTTTGTTTATAGCAACCAGAAAATCCTAACGCATGTGAAATCCGCTCTGAATGACGATAATGAAATAAGAGCAAAGGAGTCAAATTTGAGTATTCTTCTGCATACTGTTAGAAAAAGGAATTATTTGTTATCAAATGGAGTCTTTTTAAGGGTATTTGACCCATGAAGACCACTATAATTTATTTTTGAAATGTTGTTTACCAATTACGTGTCTTTTGTATGTTGCATATTTTCGTAAAATTGAAATGTTATAATAGTTTTATTGCTAGAAATACATAGCTGCTTCTCTGCGAAGACTGATCGCGCAGTGGCTTCATATTTGTTGATTATTATATATTCCTGTATTATAAGTGAGGCCTATTGATACGTTATTAATTCATGCTCCCCTGACAAGAATACCTATACTACTAGTCGGAACTACTTTTCTTGTTCCGTGATTTCAAAAGTGTGTGACAAATACAATGAAGAATATGTCCCAGGCCCCCCAGGGGGCTAACATCTAGTAAGTACGTGTTTGGCGAACACGGGGCCCCGAGCTGAGTCTGGCATTACTTCCACTTACTTGTGCCATGCTCCTTCCTTTCTCTTTTCTGACCTTCCTTGGTCACCTCTTGTTCTTTTCGATCCCGACGCTATTAGGGCTAGGGTACCTTTCATTTTCCTCTTTCTACTTCTTTTTTTTTAAATGTTTTAGTAATGTTTCAGTGAGATATGTGTGGATTTGAGTTTTGAGTTGTAATTCAGGAGGGTTTTTAGTGGGTATGGCTGAGTCATTCGGCGAGTCCCACACGCGGGGAGAGTCATGTTGGCTCTCCCTAGTGCGTAACTGCATTTTCCCTACCTGTACAAGTTTTAAGGGCTCTAATGACCTTTGATGTTGACGAGCCCTAAAGCCCCACAAAAAAAAAATAATATGTCCCAGAGTACTATGAGGAATATGATAAGAGAGGGGAAGTAAAAAACAATGTTTTGTAATAAGACATGAAGAATAACAGAAAAAAGATCTCATCAAGTAAAAAATTACACAACTACTTCGTTAAAATTTTGAATATGGTGTACTTTCAACTAGTTAAAAGTGATTTAGTTGTATCATATGGAAACGTAATTTTATTTCAGAAAGAGAAAATTAATATAACACAGAAGAACGAATTAGTTGCATTTTCGGTACTAACAAATTTCAGAGGACATGGAGATGGAAAAGGATGGTTGCGGGCAATACGGGGAAGTCAGTCCGTCCATGCGCCATAAAGGGAAACAAAACAAATTTAGGATGAGTTACGAAAGGATAGTTATTTTTATGGCCGATGAGATGTTGCAGGGGAAACCGTACAAAAGATCAGAGAGGCAACCGATAAGATAGCCATACGTATACCATCAATGTCTTTTTTCAACTCTACCCTATTCTTCACACAACTAGCCTTCTTACCAGTGACATTACAAAAATACCATGAATGTATTTACCCAATTTGAAGGTGGTATTATTAGAGTTTGAGATATAGACCAATAATCTCAATATTTAGGTGAGTACCTAAATACCACATACAACAAAGTTTCAATTTAAAATCAGATGAGCAAAAATAGGAATACTAATAATGTGTTGAACCACGTAAGACATAAATTCAAATGAAGTTATACGATATCTCCTACCCTAAAAAGTGTAGCAATTAAGGAGGGGACAAATGGGGATGGTGATCATTATGAAATAACGTTTGCAGTAGTTTAGGAGGGATTCATGGACGGGTACACTCCCACAGAAGAAAGATA
>NNCF01127826.1:305148-329145 GCA_002313205.1 Laupala kohalensis | reverse complement strand
TATATATATATATATATATATATATATAAGCGAGATTGGAAGACACATAGAACAATAATATCTCGTGAAACACAGGGAAGATAGAAAAAGGAAATAAATGAGTCCACGATGCTAGAATGGATGTATGGATAAGTTGCAGTAGACTCGTAGGGCATCTCTGCACGCCACAGAGGGATGGAAGAAAACCAAAGGGGTGGTTGGTGGAGTCAAGAATTAACAACATTAAAACGTAAACGTTACAAGGCACTGAGAGGTACCAAAGATGCAAGAAGAAATACGAACAGCCAAGCGAGGAGTTAGAATACAGAAAGATACGAAAGAAATTTGGGATATCGGTCAATGATGTAAGGAGAATTACTACTGCGAGTTTCTGGAGAGATCTTGGGAGAAAATATATTGGGTTATATCTTATGCAAGAGCCAGCAACAAAATTAAGGGTATGGTACAATGTATGTAACAAGCAAGGCTGTACAACAGATTGGGAAACATTAGGACGTGACTTATTGGATAACTTGGAGCTGGATGATACAGAGGGTATTGGATAGCTGGAAAAGAGAGGATATTCCTGTGAAAGTAGAGGAATGTATGACAATCGACGAGCTAAAGGTAAACAGTTGAAAGTGAGAAAACCACCGGGATATGATGGATTACTACACGAAATGGTAAAAGTATATTTTAGAGAACATGAAAAGTATATCTTGTAAATATTTAATGAATGTATTCTAAGTGGAATATTCCAAGCACAGTGGAAAATTGGTGTTTTACGAGTTTTCGAAAAAGGATGAGATAGAGAAAAAAGTGAAACGTCATCGCGCAAGCCAATAACGATCAAAATATCCCACGCTCGGGATATTGTGTAGGGAGAAAGATAGCAGAATACCTGAAAAACAATGGCAAGTTGTATGAGCATCATTGCCGGTTTCGAAAGGGTAGAAGTACACATGATGCCATGCACCTTCTTTTGGATATCATAGAAAAAAGGGACACCAAGCACGCTATGACATAATTCATAGACATAACAGGGGCAATCGGTAATGCAAAGTGGTACTTGATTTTGGAGCAGTTAGGTAATATGAAAATTCCATAATATCTCATAAACATAGTACATTCATATTTTATTGACACATATACCATACTGGATTCGGGTGGAACAAGAATGATGAAGCAGAACTTAACAGTGGCATATGCATATGATATCTGCCAGACGGTTCATGGGAAAAGTAGGAGAGAAGAAGAGAAGGACAATGCGGACTACTAGAAGAGCTTAGGACAATAGGTTTTGGAGATTTCGTAGACGAAAACGCGAGGGATGCTATTAGGAAACAAAAGGAAAAATAAACTAAATCCCATTATCAAATATGATACAAAGACGATAAATATAGTGCGAGTGCGTAAATATTTGGGTGTGCTTTGGGATGTATCCTTCAAATTTAATCAACATGTCGTTTATGTAACAGAAAAGGCAAACTGAATCTACTACAACCTCTTGAGGGTGGGATATAGCAAAACGAATTTGCTAACAGATAAATTGATACAGTTGTGATGAGTGCGCCCAGTAATCAGTTATGCAGCGAGTGTTGGGAACTACAAGCATACACATAGACCGGCGGTTGCATAGTGTACAGAGAGTGTGCATACCGCGTTTCAATGGATGTTATGCAACTGTACCGACACTTAGTTTAGAGGTAATATTAGAAATAATACCGCTGGACGTATTTCGCCATTAAGTGTGATTGTGGTACTGGTTGAAACCGAAAGGAAGGATTAAAATTGACTCAGACGAGATAAAAGAGGGGGAAGAGAAGGAGAAGAGTCGTATAACGAAACATGTGATTCGGGCGTGGCAGATATGGTGGTGTACGTCTGGAGAAAGGAAGGAGCATTTACAGACATACCTGACGTGACATACGCAGTACGCAATAGGTGAAGGTTGAAACCACCAAAATTTGTTTCAGAAATAATCACTGGAAATGGAAATTTCATGGAATATGTGAGTAGAATAGGGAAGGCAAAGACGAAACTATGTTTTTGTGAACAAGAGACTGAGATCACAGAACACGTTCTATGAAATTGCCGTTTATACGATGAGGAAAGGAGGGAGTACATTATCAGGTTGATGAGGCATGGACAAGCAATAAGAAAAGATGTAGGGTTGATATCCACCGAACAGTTGTATACTGAATTTGTGGAATACACAAGTAAAGTCTGTACACTTCGTGATTTAATAAAGGGAGATGTGTAACGAAGCCTAAAAGCGCTCCATGGTGGGAATACGCGAAGCAATGAGCCGAAGTTCAACGAGGAAGAAGAGGAAAATCCATATAATTGCTTCGTTCGAAATATGAATTTTAAAAGTGTTCCGTTAATGTTAGAGTTTTTATTGCATGTAAAATAATTGTACATTATGTCTGGTAATTATCAAAAATACAATATTTTTGTTTGAAAAAAAGTAAAGCTATCTCGGCGGCTGGAGTTGGGACGGTCGTCATTCAACATACTTTGCCACGGAAAGTCAATGAGAGGAAAATAGAAGGAGTGCTGTACGTACCTGAAACTTTCTGCCATAGCGACCGAAACAGAAAAGAATTTCCTTTCACGCGTTCAAGAACACATGTAAAATTCGAAATAGCGATGAAACTCTTTCATCGTTGCTCTTTGATGTAAAAATACAAATTGAATGCAACGTCACTCAGACCATTCCTACATGCATGCAGAAAAACAAGCTCTGGCACGAGTGTATGGATGAAGAGAAAAATCGCGATGTTATTAATACGAGCAGGATGCACAAAATTGATAACTTGTCTTCCGACGAATCCTAGGTCTCTTTGAGAATTGATTTCGAGATGCCAGAAGACATCGTGGAGCAGCAACAAGAGGGGGAAGTAAATACACGTGGAGCGACCGACCAACAGCGCACCGATGTCACTGGTGAAGGCGCGGTGGCGGTGCCACCTCAAGCTGAAGTGAACGGAAGGGAAGCAATCGACCACCAGCGTAAGGAGGACACAACCACCATGGAAGGGGTGGAGGTGCCTCAAGCAGAGCCTTCTGATGAAGTCACCGGGAAACCCCAGGAGGCGAACGATGAGGAGACCGCCGAGCAGCAGCGGATATCTCAGCGAAGTAGACTGCTTGATAGTCAAGAGATCTACTCTCCCAATTGGTATGGCGTTCCCATTGCTTAACATTATGTAACAGATGTCGAGCCCATGACGTAGTCTAAAGCAATGTCGACTTCCGATGCTAATCAGTGGAAAATGGCTATTAAACAGGAGATTGCTGCACTCCGAAATACTTGGGTGCTTAGGCCACTACCACCTGAAGGAGCAGACGGCAGAGGGGGAGGATACGTTTGCATCTACGGTCTGAAATAGGCCTCTCGTTGGTGGAACAGGAAATTTGTCGTGTTTTGACAAGATTTAATTTTAAGTGTATTGCAAGTAAAAAGTGTGTTTTAATTGCATGCATAAACAGTTTTCGAGTGTATATGCTATTGTATGTTGATGACGGGTTTCGTACTGATGAAAGTCAAAGTGCAATTGATGAAGTGTTACGATACCTCAAGAACGAATTTGAAATCGCGGTTGAGGCGGTAAATGATTTTGTGGATGGAGAAATCAAACGTGACCGTGATAATCTCTATTAAAAATTACTCAGTCAAGATACATTGAACAAGTTATTGATAGATTTCTCAAGAGTAATGTGAATCCGATGAATGTGGAGCAATTGTTAATAATTTAAGAAAACTAGTGGTGCAAAACCATAGCGCATATATGTTTCTCCGTCTGCAGTATAGAGTGAGAAAATAACTATAGTGAAAAGGTCATTTTTGGCATGATCCTCCGTATTTTGGTCGTCGTCCAGTGCTCTATTCATGCTCAAAGTCGCTAGATGAACTTATTAGTCTTTTCTTTGAAATTTGAAGGTTAATTAAATATTCAGAATATTATTTCAAAACTTATAGGGACATATCAGTCTTATAAATATGTAAATGTTCCCATTGCTTTAGACTACGTCATTGGCTCGACATCTGTTACATAATGTTAAGCAATGGGAACGCCATACCAATTGGGAGAGTTGATATATAAATAAGTATGTAAATGTTATTTCGTTGTAGACAGAAATTGATGTATTTTCGTATCTACAGTGCGTTTGGTGTCCTCCTATGTATTTTATCATTATCATATCTTTTATTACATTTTACGAAAAGTGTATTCTACGTCTGCTTGGTCTATTTACATTGCTAAATGTTATTCAAGCTTTTTGAAACAGTAAACTAATGTGTATGTGTAGTAGACGTAAATTATTTTACTGCGTCTATACTAAACTTTCAAGCAAAATACCGTTAGTGTATAGTAATTGTACTTTACGTACAGAAAATTTAAGCAAAATCATTGGGGCCGTTTTTGAGAAACATTCAAAAGAGTACTTGGACCTTCATGTGAAGTACCCTTTGTTTTAAAGTAAAAAAATAGAGCACATACATCGACAACAAGTAAATTCTACCGTCAATACAAAATGCGAAGTGAAATGATTCATCCATTTACTCAGAATCGCTGCACTTGGACGGACGGACAGATGGAGTAATCGTAATTCAGGTAAACAAGACGTAATATAAATATATTTGTTTGAACAATTTTTTCTTTTGATTTAATCATATAGATGGAATCTGTAAGTAATCATTTTAAATTTACAACTAAATATTTTACTGTATCTTCTTCAATATTACATTAATTTATTTGAACTCGTAATTTATTGACTGTAAAATTGACAAACGTTGAGACTTCTTTCTAGGAAATCTTTGTATAGACTAAAAGTGAGATTTTAGTTTTCCTTTCAATATTTTGAGGGATGTGCAGCTCCTGGTTTCAGGAGTAATGCGATTCCATTCTATAACATTCACTGTAAAATGCGTTATAGTTTGCGGACTTATGTTAAAGATTATCTAACCACGGGCCGCAACTCGAATAGACACAAAAAATAGATGCAAGACGGATTCGCCTCATTTTTTTAAATATTGATATGCTTGCATGAAGATAACAATTCCATATTAAAACGTAAATATTTTGTTGAAACATTACGTCTAAATTTTAAGATCATCAACATTTACTGACATTTTGAGAAAACTTGAATTTACAAAATGTGAGTAAAATAAACATTTTCGAATATATTTGGAATGTTTTGTTAAAAACATCCTCTATCAACAGCTTTGCTCTTAATATCTCTTTAATAAACATTAATTTCTGCATGTTGAATCCTGGAAGATCAATTTACGATACCATAATCCCCATAGGACCTCATGAGTGAATGAAAGACGGGTGCCGTTTAAACGTTAATCGTTATGAGAGGCGTGATCGTCATATTTTCCTCGTGCTGCCGTGACATTACACAATTACTTGAAACATCTGCTGCCGTAAATAACGATCGCAATCATACAGGTCTAGTAGTAATACTTGTCACGGAAATGTTAAAAGATCGATAAATATATTTTAATATATCAGTAGAATTAGGGACAACATAAATCATTCCAGGTGTTCTACCATTGTGTAATATTCAAGAAAAAAATTGGTTAAGGAAAAATTTGGTTAATAAAAATTAAATATTAGCATAGGAAACGTGGTAAGGTTGAAAAGTGAATGTACACACATGTATTCGTATATTTTGTAACAATCTTAATAATCCTGTAATAAAATATTTAAATAATCGAATATCGCAAAAATTAATTATTTCGTATTTGTAAGACCCAATTATAACAAATTCCAGCCCAAAGAAGTGGTTTATTCCAGGTCTATTCATTGTCATTGAAACTTCGGGTGAAGGCCGAACTCGGACATTCTTTGTCAATAACCCTAACTACGCCGAAGAGAGTTCAAAAGATTAAACTTTCCCAAATACAATGTACGAGTGCACAAAAGCGAAGAATACATGCGCGAATTTCCATTAGCGGCGTCTTAACAACTACCTTTCATGTAATCTCTCACTTGATTCATTCTCTGAAAGTAACAAGTGACATTGGGAGTATCTTGATCGAACGTTATCGATCGAACATCGTTGACGCAGTGCCTAGCGTTCTCGCTTCTGGTGACGCCGGTTCGAAAACTGGTCCCAGTAGGAATCGCGGTGGTGGACGAAGCAGTGTTCGCGGCAGGTTTTCTCGGGGGTTCTCCCGTTTCCCCTGTCTATCGTTCCCATCACAACATTCACTCATCGTCATTCACACTCATGTCATTCATTCATCACCCTCCTCGGGAAGGTGCGTCAGAAAGGGCATTCGGCACACCCTCCATCTCCGATCCCCACTAGACAAGGGAAAAGTTGTTAAGGAAACATTATGCTTGATTGTTAATATCACTCGAGCAGAAAAGAGCATTTTTGTTATTGCTATATTTCAGACTTTTACTTGGAGTAGAACGAGGAAGGACAGAGCAACAAGACCTTTGCGATTAGTCGGACCGGACTAAAGAATTATTTTGCATTACATCAAGCTAATCAATACATCAATTGCAAATCTTTTCCACAAATTTGATTGGGTCGATGAAACGAGTCGGTTGACTTTTCAACGCTTCTTTCGTTTGTCATGGCCACGTTTTATAATTATAATAATTATAAATCTCATAATAACCTCCACCAACTACTTCCATTCTCTTACATAAAATTTAAACAAAATGACATTTAGATTTAATGTATTGTAAATGCAAATGCTATCGACTAGAAAAACTATTAGGTATTTTTGCAGTACAAAATATTTCTTCAATAAAAGTGTATGTTTGATGGTACTCTGAAAAATTAGGCCTCGGCACTGCTTCCTTCGAAAGATTTCTCTCAACTATGGAGGCGTCTGTAAAATATTGTTTCAAAACAAAAGAAAGAAAACAATTTCAAAAACAAAATGTGTACTGACCATGTGAATTAATTTCAAAATTTTCTCATAGTATTGAAGAAATAATTCTCGGAGATATACAAGGAAAATTAAACCACATCAAGTTTCTTCTTTATATATTTTTTTTTATTTTGTTTGTTCATTTTACCAGGAAGATATATCTCTTATAAATCAACATTCGAAAGACAGCTATTGCTTCAGATGAATCATAGACACATAAGAAACAATAATGTCTTGAGATGAAAGAATATAATGAACAGTACCTAGAAGTACTATGATTATCCTATTTTTGTTATATTTGACTTATTCTCCAAATAATTTGACTTTTTATCTCTTGGAAAGAGGAAGAGATTAATGTCAATGATTCCATAAACAAGAAAACTAAGGGGAAAATAGTGCAAAAGCAATTATTTCCTACTAGAGTACCTTCTAATGTGACCGAGTGTGCAGCCTATGACCAATCATTTGATTGAATTTTCTTTCCGAAACTGCTTTTGTTTAACGCGCTATACACAAATAGTACGTTTTCAAATAAATCACAACACTTCCTTTGATTTCAATGTAACATTCTGAAAAAAGGGCAAAATAATTCCCAACAATTTTACAAGAAAAGGGATTAAATAACTAGTATTGAAATTGTTTTAATGCATATATTATTTAAGGTAATTTCTATTTATCTCTGGTCTGTTATTAATTGCCATCGAATTAAAATGACTGTTCATTTCCGTACCGGATGTCTTTTTTTAGTAATAACATTTATGACGTAAAGAAGATATTTAACAGTTTTTTAAATGTGAAACAACCTTATTCTGAACATAACATACCACGGAAATCATAAAATCAAAGTCATACAGCCGTGGAGTATGAGCAATCTTTTTTTTCCTTTCAATCGAGTTTTTCGTCACATTTGAGGTGGTGTAACTTTTACTAGCTTTATATACAAGATGGTGTTCCAATTTTTATAAACCTCATACAAGTTACTGTGAGATTTTGTTTTTCAAAATTTTATCATTATCCTCGTCGGAGAAATTAAAACGTATACTTGACAAAATTTGAAGAAAATCATTTTTCGAAAATTAATAAATAATAAAGTAACAACATTGATATTTATTTGAATAAAGCTACTAGTATGTATGCACATCCACAAAATATCATAAAGCTTTATATATAGCTCACATTTTCAGAAAAAACTCGTTAATAGGAAAATTTCCTCAATTTTGATATTCAAGTTTAGATGAACTTTTCTCATAGAAGTAATATAAATATGCGTGACAAAATTTATACAATATAAAATGTGATCTTTGCAGGTTTTTTTAGAATTAATGGTTTATGAGATATGGGCGGTAATGTAAATGTTAACACACATGAAAATAAGCGCGCATGGGAGGACAAAAATGGGTCGCCACAGGTAAATGGTTTGAGATAGTTTTTTAAATAATCAGTTGAGAACTCCAGAATTATAAAGAAAAAAAGAGGGAAAATATGAAGTATTTAAAGATGAACGAGCTATCACCTCTGGACCGTTTCTTATGAATTGGCTCGTAATCATTTATGAAAGTTTCAATAATATTCTATGTTCTGTATTTACTCAAAATAGTCATTATAATAGTAATGACCATTTATTATAATGATTTTTATTTATGAAAATTAATTCAAACTGAGAATTATTAATTGAAACGATGTATTTAAAAAATGGTCTTGAGTGTGATTACCGCAGTCACCGGTTGAAAACTGGATATTCGTTATCGAACAACTATGGTTGTCAGATACAAACTTCACAGCGTTTACATAGGTCTATTGAAAAACTTTTTCAATTCTTCCGTAGGGCTATGCCATTTTTATACTGCTCTGTTGAATAGCAAATATGTGATACTCGTGATAGTTTTTTAAAATCGATTTTATTAGATATTTCATGGGATGTTGGTAAACTAGTCCCTTCATCTATCGGAATTCGTACAACTTCAAAATAGTTTTATTCAAATATTGTCCCCGCTACGTTCAATTTCTATTTGACGAGTAGATAGATTATAGTTTATTCTTTAAATTCTAAAATGAACGCGAGGTTGCTCATACTATTTTAATGAAACCAATATAAACCGCCTGCGCCGTTTGCGCGTCATCGCTAACCGAACTCGTTTCTTTCGTCCCCCCATCCACACTTCTGCAGCGAAGACCATCGCGGCGCTTGTGAGTCCGATGCCGAGGCAAAAGAGCGCCAACTGAGTGTCGAGGAGGCGGGCGAGAGCGCTATCGGAACGTGAGGGACGCTGGAATGTGGTGGCGCGAGTGTGCGCCACCACTTCGTCGTACCAATGCGCCAACAGGCCAGCTTCTTGTAGGCGCCCCAACACATCGTCGACTGCGGGGAGAAGGAATGAACCCCGCGGAAAGGCGTACGCTTCCAGGTATGTGCATGCTGGTTCCTGTCGGGCGAGAGAATACACCACATGGTATTAGGAGAGATTGAAAAAGTAATATGAATGTGTTTGTTCGAAAAAATCACCGGGAGACTACACGAGGCGGTGTTCCATCACCGTTTGCCAATGGCAATGGAACCAAGTTGGCAAAACGGGCGAGTAAGGAGGTGCGAATGATGGTGATTGACACGTAAGATGAAAAGAGCGAATACTGACGAGTGAGAAATTCTGGAGGAATGATAGGACGGTTAAAACGGAAGAAAATCCGCCGCAGACCCACTTTGTCCATCCGTGCTAATTCTACTTGCTTCATACGTGGTTTGAACCAGCGACACCAGAGATAGAAGGTGAGTGCTCTAATCCCTACACCCTGACCCACTTTAATAACACGTCAGGCAACCGAGCTACACTCGGATTTATTATTAGAAAAAAATTTAAGCACATTTTTAATAAATAAATTTACAGACATATTTCCATAAGTACGAATAATTTCATAAGTTAAATTAATTTTTTTTTTCATTAAATTAATGTTAAAAATATATTAATAAACCAAAATTGTTGTTTGTTTTCTTAACTTTTAGTATATTTTTACAAAGAGACAGATCAACGCTCGCATTTAGTAAATATAAGAATATTTTCAAGTAAACTTTTAATAAAAGTATTCTTATTTTATCGATGAATTATTATTTCGCATACTATTATTATTATGACTACTCAGGTGTCACGGAGCGGAGCCCGCGCTACTGGGAAATGTGTCATTTATCATTTCACTCATCAGTAGCTAGTGTTGTACATTGCATCGGTGTAAAACATGCCGCAGAACAGTCAAACGTCATGACCTGTTGGTGAGCGCCAAGCGGATGTATCTCAGAGAGAAGGGAAGGAAATGTATTTCGTTCAAAACGAAAACCGATTTAAACTTACAATTATTGCTCGCATAATAATTTCGTAAAACGAATTTTCACATGATTGACAGTTATGCCATTCGATTCATATTTTAAAAAACCCTATTTATCAAGTCTCGGTAAAATCCCACCGTACGTTTAAGAGATATCCGATTTAAACTTACATACTCGTAGGATCACAATAAGATATCAGCTTTAATAGATCTCGAAGGACCGAGGGTTTAGAGCAGGATAGGACATCGCAGGTTGGCCTTAGCAGCATTTGGATGAGAAAGAACAAACACAAAAAGTCACATATCAATTGATTTTTTCTATTGGAATTAAACCAATACACTTTTTCAAACATATTGTACGAGAGTCACCTACAGTTAATAATTTCAACAAGATGTCACCTTAACTTATCGCAAAATTGACGCCGAATGTTGTCGCAAACTGCTGAAAAAAGCGGCCTAAACTGCTGCTAAAGATCGTCGGAATATGCGACTACAAGAAGTCGTTGAAAGTTGCTGCTACCTGTTGCCTCTTCTAACCGCTTGTGACCCCATAGGGCCGCATTTAATAGCATCTAGCCGCTCACAGTCGAATCAGGCATACATTATCGTACCGGAACGAGACATCAGATGCATCAGTGAGGTCGTTCATCCATACGGTTCCGGGTTTTATATATAGATTGTATTGGTAATTCAAAATGAAATTAATTTGATCCTAGTTTTATGACAGCACACATTACTTTAAATACGAAATATATTTGGATTTGACTCATCCAGTTATTCAGCATCGATGCTTAAAGACGGATGTTAAAAGAACTCTTTAAAGGAATCGAGGAGACAAAACTGTTATTCCTGACAAAATCATGTGATCGAAAATTTTCGCAATTAAAAGAATTTCCATATATTACTTAGATGAACTTCATAGTTTAATATGATACATAAATGTAAAACCATTGAATGCAAATGTTCTGTGCTCCACGTCAGAATAACTGACTTCAGTTTTAAATACTTTTATGAATTGTATTATTATTATATAATTCATTCCAGTTTACGAAAACTGTTTTCTATTTCTACGAAGTAAATCTGCATAATAAATTAATTTCATGAAACCGTAAACTAACGTAAAACGGCGGAGTGAAATAATTTACATCTATACCAAATAATCAAACAAAATTCCGTTTCGAGCTTAACTTCGCAAATTTTTGCAAGTTGCGGCTTATTTTCGAATGTTACTGCAAGTTGTTGTTTATTTATTGTAATAATTAAATTATAAATGTTAACAATCTCTTGTTTTAAATATCACTTTTGATATGAAGAATATACTGTCTGGTCAGTACGCAATAGTATACGAATTTATAAACATTCAGCTCTCTTTATCACGACAGAACAGAGGCTACTCATTTGGCCTCGCTTTCCCAACTTCCAAGGTCGAACAAAACGAACGCCTGGAGTAACGGACACTTGAACGTGAATAGAGGATATGAACCCAACGATTAAGAATTGTGAAGAAATTGTACCCGTACATCCCCGTTCATTGACATCCCCATATTGCTCCTGGCGCAGACAGCGTTAGATAAACGAAGGCCCGCTTACTACTTGACTATTGCATTAAAATTATTCTTAAGAGAAAATATTAAAGATGTCACATCAGTACTAGAACGTGATAGCAAACATCCAATTGAATCCTTGAACAACTAATATTACACATAATGCAATAGTGATTCCATCGGCTCAACTGAAGTTCGTTTACAAAATTCCAAAAATATAGTGCATCTAATGGTATTAAATTTCTATAAATTTGAGGCATAAGCTCTCCATAAAATACTATTCATATAATATTCATTATCATATTCATATAAAATAATATCAAAGTTGTACTATTGTTACGGAAATCGTTCCAGGCAAGGTCAGATTCAACGATATAAATCACATCGAAAAGAATTACACCGACTAATTTATTTATTGACTCACCCTCTCGTAAGACAGGTAAGTGTACAGTGAGACAACAGTCCTCATTTGCTTCTTTAATATCATTCTTTTGACAAGTGTCACCATGTGAATAATTGTGAATATCATTATACTTGGAATAATAGTAAACGCACGAATGATTGTAATTATAATTATACTGGAAATAATAATAAAATAGCGAAAAATTAACAAAACAATTGCATTCCATGTAGAATAAATTTTTGCCATTCTTCAGAACCTGACGTGATAGATTAAAACGGGTTTCAGAATTGATCACCGCAAAATCTGCACTTGAAAAAGATAAATTTTCAGTTTCACCAATTGATAATTTTTCGTTAGTGACAGACTAAGAGTCTTTGTACGGCGGTTTTTAATAGAACCATTTAAAATTTTAGCATTCATCCAGGAGGTCAAAAAGACGGTCTGGATTGCCTATAGTGGTAAACCTTCAGCTTTACCCAGGGACACCACGAGGAGGCGGTTTGTGATAATTATGCATGATCTTGTAATACTTATTTTGTTGAGATTTGTATTTTATGAAAGTATCAAGTGTAGGATTAATGTCATAAACTAAATAAATAAAATAAATTTTACCTCGACCACGTGTACGTCATTGGCGCGCGACGAGGCCTCCAGTGAGAGATGAGCGCCCACTTGTGAGAGCAACGCGATGCATTCGCCGTCTGCTACTGCCGTCACCAACTGCTTGTCTCGAAAACGAGGATCGTGGCTTTGCAACCGCAAGCGGGAGTGCAATACGCGTGCGCTCGACGACTCTGCTCCAGCGAATGTGTCGAGGAAAGCTTCGGACGCCGTCACCACCGGCAATCCACTCGCAGCCACCTTCATCAGAGATGGAGTGATCATTTTCAATCAAAGAGGAGAACTCGTGTAATTGAATTAAATATCAGTAGAAGTTATTTTCATACTGTCATTCAATCACGGCATATCAAAGAACCGAAATTGCATCTATGGAAATGGGGTGGGGGATGTCAATTACATAGTCTATGAATGTAGGATAACGGAGGCTAAGAGGGGAGGATTTCTTTAATTTGAATGACTGGGCATTTTTAATTGGAAGTGAAAGTAAATATACTGAATTTATGGATTATGTACCAGATATTGTAACAATACGTAATGCAGCAAAGAACGAAACGTAAGAAGACAATAAAAAAGAGAAGATACAAATATAAGTGGAAGGATCAAAGTGAGGCAGACGAGGAACGAAGAAAAATAAGTACAAGACAAAAAAGAAAGAAATCTAAAACAGAATGAAGCACATTATTTATAAGGAAAAAACAGATGCATATGTAACCCTGGTAATGACTTTGTGTTAAGGTACAGGGGCATGATGAATTAATGTACTTGACAATAACTAAATATTGTCATTTAATCTGATGCAGGAGACATTTTAACAGAAAATATATTATTACAAATATCACATCACAGATTGTTTATTTCCTCTAAACCATGTACTTCGTGGTTTTGTAGTTCGGATAGTGCTTCGTATAAATTTCATGTGAAAACATGAACTTTCATAAAACACTGACTTTGTCAACTTCAGACTATTGTTCTTTAAAAGAACTCTTATTAAATCACATCACAGAATTATGAAACCAATGAAATGGATTCATCCGAGGAGGACCATTCGAATCAATTTTACTGCTTAGCCATTATATTTGTGGGATTTTCTTACTGTGAAGTACTTTTAACAAATAATTTAGTCTGGAGTTATATGTGGTTTTATTTATTATCAATTCAGACCATATATTATTTGTAATATCTGATCTATAGATGTGGACAGTGCGGTCGAGGGAGCACGGGGAGGGGGACATTTTGCCCGAGACACAAAAAGGGGACTCTGAGGGGGACCTCCCGTGATAGAAGAATAAGATTTAATTGAAAATAAATATAAATTAAAAAGTTGTCACCGGAAAAAAATAACTTAATTGTCATGTTGTTTCTGACTCGGAGGAAGGGTTCCACGAGGTTAAATTAATTATTGTTGAGATAAGTGCTGATAAATAATTGTTACTAAATTATTGTATATAGTTAATAAATTACAGAAACTAAAGAAGACAGAATTGTTTGAGTGTTTCAAGAAAACAGTACGTAATTTATAGTATATTATATAGTTCATACATCATAAATTATAGTGGGGTGAGTTTTACTAACTACTAAGTACGGGAAAGCAACTTCACATATTTAATAATACTGAAATATTTTCGTACTTTTATGTGCTACTAGAAGAACTACCCAGCGTAGCCCGACATTTGAAAAGAAAAAAAAATCAAAATTTTAAAACAATTCCCATATAAAACATAAAAATAATTTTTTTTTTACTTTTTCATATACGTAGTATATAGAATGTTTTTAAGAATTTTTTCGTGAAAAAATTCGAAAGCGAGATTTCGACGGAAATATTGGTTTTGGCGATCCCTGATTCTGAAAAAGTGGTTTTTGGTTTAACGTCCGTCCGTCTGTGCGCAGCGATTCTGAGTAAACCGATGAACCAATTTAATTCTCATTTCGTATTTAAGATAGAATTTACTTGTAGCCGATGCACATACTCTAATTTTTCTTTTTACTATAAAACGAATGGTACTTCACATGATGGAAAAAGTTTTCTTTTGAATGATTTTGCTTGAATTTTCTGTACGTAAAGTACAATTAGTGGGTATTACATCCGCATTAGCGGTATATCGCTTCAAAGTTTGGTGTAGACGCAGTACAATAATTGCAGTCTGCTACACTTACACATTAGTTTACTGTTGAAAGCATGAAAAATATTTAGCGGTGTAAATGGACCAAGTGGACGTAGAATACATTTTTCGTAAACTGAAATGAAAGTTATGATAATGATAAAATACATAGGACAGCAAACGCGCTGCAGATACGAAAATACAGTCCTACCTGCAATGAAATATTATATACACTTTTACATCATTTATAAGACGTGTTGCTATATGTTTTGAAATATTATTCTGAATATTTATTTTCCTTTCAAATTTCAAATAAAAGAGAGTAATAAGTTCATCAAGCGACTTTCAACAAGAATAGAGCACTGGAAGACGACCAAAATATAAAGGACCACGCCAGAAATGACCCTTTCACTATAGAAGTTTCTCTCGCTCTATCTGCAGACGGAGAAACGTATATTAGAAAGTATATGCAACGGTTTTGCACCACTAGTTTTTCATTGTTACGCGACAATACAAATAATACATCAGTATTCAAAGAAAAACTGGTACTAAAAGTTGATATATTTTACCAATAGGTATTAAAACGGCTGTCAACAGGCCTGGATTCTTAGCTCATTTTGCCCGATATTATCCAGGATTCATATATAATATTCTACATTCATATGCCAGTTTCCATATTTCTCTACTTTCGTGGTCTTAAATTTTCACTTTTGTTAATTTTAAAAATTAAATACCTTGAAGAAAACCTACTAAATACAGAGTTTCCAGTTATGCATGCTAACATGTACGTAATTACCAATTATTTTAGAATCCATGCAGAAGGAAAATACACTTTACGCAGAAAGCTTAATAAACAAACTAAGAATTCTTTGTTTTTCATTTCACTTTTATGTTATTTACATGAATATAATGTTCTTCACAGTCTTAATATGAGTTTGCTTCTACGATTCGGTCATGTATATAATACATTTAGAGGATTATCCGTCTCACGTAACGCAATGAACTCCGGTGGATACATTAATAAGTTCCATAGTCAACAGTCGTGCGAGTGAAGATTCACATCTACTAGTAGCAGGAAATTTAAATTGTTTTTCTGCTCTTGTAATTCATTAATATTAACCATACTTTGTATTTTATGCAATAATCCTTAACGAGTGACCTTTGAAATTTCAAATTATATCATCAACTATTTTTTTCGATCTCCATACCACAGACATTCCAAAAAAAATTATTTTCATTAATAGAAATATAGACCTTACTGGGTGAAATGAGGCCCGTAATCCAAAAACGTCCCCACCCGGCTTGAAATTTCTACAGTGGTTCTCTTTCAAAAAGTCACTTTTCAGTTTCATACGATAATTTGTTTCACTACTGTGAGCTCCACCAGAGATAAGATTTTGGAATTTACTTTAAAGAGCGAGTCAAAATATGCTTAGAGCAGCTGAGTCTGCATTGATAGCGTTAAGTTATCACAAAACGTTAGGAGTATTAACATAATTTACAAGTAAATTATGTTAATAGTGATTCATAATTTCATCTTTTGTACAAATCTTTTTGATATTATTAATTATCCCAAGTATTAAAACTTTATTTTAATAAAAATATTGAGTAGAAAACGGGTCTAATATATATCCAAACCATATTTTCAATAAATATTTATTCATATGGCATCTAGATTTACAACATTATACATTTGGAGAATATTTACTATATTTACTAAAGAAAAAGGTATATGCTCTATTAATTTAAACTAACAGATTTCGTAGGAATAAAATAGCAATCGCATCGTCCAATTTTAAGCTCCATAAACTCAAATTCCCCCTCTACAGAGTAACACGAGGCCGTCTGATCAGATAAGGTATTTCAAATCTTTCTTCTTATAGTCGTAGATGAAAGAAATAATTTTAACCAGGAATACCTATAATTTGCGCAGGTGATTTAAACTTTCGCTTTACTTGAATGCAAAGGCTACTTCATTTGAAGGTCAAAGTATACTTTTGAAAAATATTCAAAAACTGTTCCAACTATTTTATTTTTCTTAAATATACTGTATTCATAGTGTAATTAGTATATGTTTAATCCGCATTATCGGTAAAGTTTGGTATAGATGCAGTGAAATAATTTCCACTCACATCGCGTACTTTTTCGTTTACCAATGGTGAGAATCCAAAGAGTGGTTTGTAGATATGTCATTTTAATGTTATTTTTAAAGGAGAATAGAAGATAGTGTGCATCTCATGTTTCTCATTGTATTTGGAATCTTCAACCCACACGAACGTCCTTAATCGCGAATTCATATCCAATGATGACGGTGTATCCAGTGACGGTGAAGAGAAAGAGAGAGAGGGACAAAGAGAGAAGTAGGAACAAAGAAAGAAAACAAGAATCTGTGGTTGTATTTCACAATTACATTTGAATAAATTAATGAAAGAGATTTCAGTTTTAGTTATATTTGTTGTAATCTAAAACACGTTTTTTGTAATATTAATCTCGGATCACGATTACAACCAGTGTTATATTGTAGATCATTATATTATTAGAACATGTAATTTATTAGTTCCTTTACTGGTTTAATGTGATCTATAACACGAGAAATAAAATTTTGTGTTATTAATTCATATTTTATACAAAAGTTTTCTATATTTATTTAATTCCTTTTCACATATATGAAAAACCTTAAGAGAATCGCAAATTATGTGAAATTACTTTCGACAATACACATCACTTGTAGGCAATGAGATTTGATTTCTTTACTTCGCTGTATAAATATAAGAAATTATAGGAATATTTATAAGAAATATGTGATTCGAATTATACCAATTCCATACGATATCTTGCAATTATATTCTAATTCTGTTAAAAACTATATTTTATCACAGTATTACGCGAACGTTTTTTACAGAAACTCTAATATCTTTTACATTGTCTATGAAGACCTTGCGAGACAACGAATCTCGAGATGTCGTTTAAATATAGAGAATGGTAGACTTTATTGAAGTCACGAATATACAGAATATTTTTGTTATAGAAGTCCAAAATGTGTATAATAAAAAAATACAAAATATTTCTTTAATAGCGGTGTAATGAAACATTTTATCTCGTTACGATTTACCAGCGGTACTATTAGTCTTCCAAATATGGGCGCCGTTTCAAATAGACCTACGATTGGTCGAACGAAACTTCCCTTGTCGAAGTGGAAGCAAGAGGAGAGAGGCGTTGCAAACTTAACAGATCCAAAACTGGTCAGAGCGTGGGACTTAGAAAAATAAATGGGTCCTTTTTTGTTATCAGTAGTGTACAGGTAGGGAAAATGCAGTTATGTACTAGGTAGAGCCAACAGGACTCTCCCCGCGTGTGGGACTCGCCGAATAACTCAGCCATACCCACTAAAAACCCTCCTGAACTACAACTCAAATCTCAAATCCCAACATATCTTAAGTCTTTACTTAAAACATTAAAAAAAGAAGAAGAAGAAGAAAGAGGAAAATGAAAGATACCCTAGCCCTAATAGCGTCGGGATCTAAAAGAACAAGATGTGACCAAGGAAGGTCAGGAAAGAGAAAGGAAGGAGCCTTGCACAAGTAAGTGAAAGTAATGCCAGACTCAGCTCGGGGCCCCGTGTTCGCCAAACACGTACTTACTAGATGTAAGTTCCCTGGGGGGATCTTTTGTACAAATGGAGTATCAACAATAATTTGTCCTTGAGAGACTTTACCTCTGAGAAATCATGACAACTTTTTCCCGGTGACATCTGTTCAATTTTTTATTGATTTTGTATCAAATTTTTAGTGTTGAAGACCCTATTTCTTGGGTCCAGACCTTCTAATGGCCTCATTTCTTGGGTCCAGGTAAAATTGTACCCCCTTTTCTACGCCAACCTGTCACTGTTTGATCTCAATTGGGATGCTTGAAAATGATGTTTCCTAGAACACCGTAGAACACGGAACATTTACTTCGTGAATGGTATCCATCTGACTTTGGGAGCGTGGAGCTGCCAATTGGTCCAGTAGTGCAGCTTGCAATACTGCAGCGAGTGCCACGCCTGCTGCAGCAGCGACTGCAACCAAACAACGCAGCGGCACGAAGCGCACGCGTAAAGTGCGCGGTTGAGGAACCCCCAACATGAGCCCGAGGCTTAGCGCCAGCCTCGTCCACACAACTTCATCGCGAATTCGCGAGCCCTGTCCCATCTCCTGCGCCACGCGGCGAACACCCTCTATGGATTGGGGCATCGCACGTAGGAATCTGTGACATACAAGTTACAAACATAGAGTTAATGTACAAACTCTGAAGCTTGCGCTGGAGACATATTGTACTGTTTGGTACTCGATTGGTACCACAGTGGTTGTTGTTGTTGTGGCTTGACGTTTCGGCCACCATGCTGCACCCTTCCACTACGAATGTCACCACCGGCCAAGTTAGGTCAGAATAAGCATCCCTGCCGAATCGTCAAGCAAAACAATAAAAACGCAGCATCACTCGGAGAGTCCAAGGAACATATACAATTAATGTAGTACAAGAACAAAAACAAATAAGTTGAGGGAAAAATTAAAATGGGGAAGTAATGAAACAAGGCAACACGCGAAAACAATTTCAAGAATTCTTGGCAAATATGTAGGTTTTGTGTATAATATACAAGAACCAAAAGTCGTAAAAGGTCTTAAAGCTATCTTTTAGGAAGGAGACTGGTATGCGCACACTGGTAACACGTCTGTCTTTGGACTATCTCACGTCACTTTGCCGTCAGTGTGAGGATTGCACTTGAACTCAACACTCGGTCCGATAGTCGCAGAATTTATCGTGCTGGGACGGCAACAGCCCCTGACATATTGTCGCTTCTCTGTCTTACCTACCGGGATGTGTGGTCCCATTCCTGCTAATTACCGTTGCGTCAGAACTTGTGTTGAGACTTTTTGTCTTAACAAGGTCCAAAAGAATGAGAAATTTTCTTGGGAATATTATTGGATGTCAGAAACCTATATGAGAATGGTTTCTGGGTATTGAGAGGCAACTCAGGTTGCTTAATATTTAAAATAAACAAGCTTAAGAAAGATGGATTACCAGTCATTTTATTAAGCAAGGGTAAATTCACTCATAAAACTTTCAGTACTTAAAAATAATAACTGCATCATTTTTCTTTGAAAGATGAAGTGAATAAAGCTTTATTGAACTTCTTTTCGCGGTTTCAGAGTACTTTTAAATTCAAAATTATCTTTGTAAAAAGAACATGTACATGCCTTGACCCTTGCGTTTTAGGGACATGGTAATTTGCAAAGCTATTTTAGACAGTACTACCAACACGCACCTGAAGGAGAAATGCCAAACAAGAGCGAGGAAAGTAAGACTAGCGGCAGCAGTCGCCCAGACGTTGGGTCTCAGAGACCTCGCCAGCAGTGACCAAGGTAACTGGGGCGGAGAACGTGCCACTAGTAGCACAATGGAGCCAGTGTGAACAGCGGGGCGGGCATACTCTATGCCGTGGGAAACCTCTGACCAACGCTCGAAGCGTGCGTTCATCGCCGCCGCTGATCTGTCAAACACATCAGTACACACAAACATATAATGAAATTAATGGTCATTTTTCATTAAATTCGATGGAGTACTAGTGGTCTGAAGTAACTGATCCGCCTCCTGACTAAGCAGTATATACGTTAAACACAAAATACCCACGAAGTCCTCAGTTTTTTGAATTTACCTCCTTTGAATTTACATACTCCCAGTAGAAGAGATAGAAAGAAGTGCAGGCAATTTTGTGTGATCTAACTTAACTAAGTTCATGAGCGCGCCACCGCGCTGCGCTCTCTTCGAATCATATGAATGACTGAACATCACAATGTGGTGAGGCGCGAAAGGTAGAAACATGTAGAACTAATCGGAAGTGTCAACTAGTGAGCAACCTCACCAGTTTTACTCTCCTTATGGGTATTCTAACCTCAAAGTCCCTGTTTTACTGTTAACACGCTAAATTGCAGGACAATCGGGCAGGATTTTCCCTCGTCAAATACACGAGATACCGAAAAGACCTTAATACTGCGTATATAATAGGCGTTTTGCTGTTTGTTGGGAAGATTTAATTCACGATAGAAAAAATTATGCAATCATAAACCCCCACTTAAGTGACGTAGATAAAAATTTTAACGATCTTTTCATACAAAACACCAAGTTTGGTACGTTATACATCAAAAGTTATAGTGAGTTTAGCGGACTAACTAAAAAAACCTTACATGTATTCTTTTATGTGTGACAGTGCTTAATTCTAAAATACCTCGTGTGATTCATTTCCGGAGATAAAATTAAAATACGAATTGATGAAGTTAGAAATCTTACCCTTTTCAAAGTAGAATTAGAGGGAGAGAGAGACCTCGAATAAACACACCTGTTGTTGATGACATCAGCAATGGCGCCAGCAGCATTTCCATTCTCAAACACGAATCCAAAGTCCTTGTCGAATGGCGGCATCACTAGATGCGGCACGAAGCGCAAGACCAGTGCCAGAGTCAATAGCACATGGAAGTCACGTCCCACCAAACTCATGCTTCCATCTGTTCTCCCGTCATTCAGATCATCATTCAACCATACGCCGTCCCCTATCACGAAGTTGGAGCTAGGGAACACGGACACTTGCAAACTACTATCATGAAGATGACGTACAGGACCCTCCAAGACGCAAGATGACGGTGACGAAAACTAAGACAAAGCAAAAAGCATTGAGAGCACGATAGGGATAAAAGTTCCAAACACTTTGAAACATTCATTCAGGAACGTTTCATGGGACGTTGCTGGGCACAACACACTCACTTATTACCAGACTAGATCAAAGTGCTTTCTAGCCTTTCGTTTTCTCATATTTATAATCCAAATATTTATTAAATAATTTTAATTTCAGCATCATCTACGGAATATATGAAGATGAAATAGATTAATGTTGATTGTTGAAATATTAAATTTACATGCAAAAATTCAATATCAATTAATCCAAAATAAAATGGTAGGAAGCATAGACGTTAGGTGAATTGATTGGCATGTATTGTGCGGGTAGAGGGGGGAGAAATTGCGCTACCTACCGGTTGAGTATTCGGCTAGTTGTTAAATTAATTTGCAACCGTCTCAAATTAGAAGCTCAAATGATCACCACGGATACTAACATTAAACGTCCAGTTTGGATTTGTCTGTGAATACAACTCAAGCAAAACTTGAATCGGAGTTGCCCCTGGACAAATAATTTTTTATGCGTATCTATACAGAATAAGGAAAAAGCGGCAGGAATACGTATTTGTTGCGAGGATAATAAAAATACAGACCATATTCTTTGTCCCTCATATGGTCGCGAGAGGCGGGAATATTTCAATGGACGTTCGCATTATGATGTATTCAATACGATGCAGAAGAGTTCACTGACACACGAGAGAAATACAATTAACAGAAATATTCTGTAATAACCTATGTGTTATAAGGAGTATTTTAAAGCAGAATTTCGAGATGATTACAATAAACTCTTTATACGCGAGCCAATGCTGTGGGATTGTTTCCTTCCAATTTGGGGAGGGAGGGGGTAATGCCGTATATGATTCGGTAAGAAATAAGTACTTAACCAGTAACAATCCCAGAAATTACTTTCTTGAATATATGAGGTTGTAAATGTATCATAAATAAACATCTAACATTAATATAATTCTTTGGCATGTCTTTTCTAATTTTCTAAGAAGTAAGATCTTTCTTCGTAACCATTGAAAGAAAGTATTGGAATACTAATGTTATCTACCACAAAATTTATCAGATACACGCATCTCTGGATTGTCAATAAATTTCTATAGAAAAAAACTATTAAAAATGTACAAAATAAACACACTAGTTTAAAAATACGCTATAATGATAATATCTTTTTACCTACCTTATTATTTGTAAATAAGATGACTTCACCACGACCATTCTTTTGCCGGGAATTTCGCATGAATGGGTTAAAACAACTGAAAACTGGAGATGTGTCAGATTTAAGGTTCCTTTGTACTGCGAGCAAAGCTCGAATCACGCCGAAATGCCACCAAAGCAAAGATAAAGTTTTCCGGGTAGATTTATAGAGATCATGTGAACTCTCTAAATTGGTAGAAGCCGCTACTACCAAAAGATATGGAGATCTGGAGAAGAAATGGACCTGTAAAACATAATTCATGATAATAATTCTTGGTCGTGACCTCCTTGCACTCTGCCGTATAGCAGAAAAGCATCAAAACTTGTATAAACGAGAAGAATTAGAGAGACTTTGATAGAGCACTAAATTAAATATCGCCTCAAGTGAGTCAACTCTCAATATGATTTTTAAAAGTCAGACAACATTATTAACAGGTTTTAGAAATGTCTATGTAATTACGTCGTTGATTGCTCATTATATTATTATTAGCGAGTACAAACACTTGACTCATCGTGCATTCAATTTCGAAAATACGATGCTTGGAACTTTTCAGGAAATAAGTGTAAAATAGTGAAGAAACTCTCCGCGCAGATTATCTGCGATGGAAGCGACAATCCTTTCTTTATGCTGGTAATGGTTGCGAGGCGGGAGGTAGCTGTTCACGCATGTGCACAAACGAATACTGCTAATGCGCACGTATCCCTTGTTTCCTCATGTAGCTCAAAAATATTTTATGAATACTCACAATCAAAATAACCACTACCAACAACATCTGAGGAAGGTTCTGAGGTTGCTCGAGGGCTCTAATGACGTAGACGTTGGCGAGCCCTAAAGAAAAATAGGTTCCTGCTTTGCCGCATTCCCGAATGTACTAATGTTATTTCACATGATCAAGTGGTCAAAAATTGGTGCATTTGTTCTTTTTAATACAAACTGGCGATAAATTCAAATTCTTCTTATGAAGTCGATTTTTTTTAAATTATTCAATCGGTAGTGGGCCGGAGAAAAATTCTCAGCGGGCCGCATCTGGCTGTGGACCAAATTTTTCCTTTCATTAGCACAGACAATGCATTGTCACCAAAGAGTGATGAAGAGTGATGTACATCTGCGCTGTCAAGTTTACCTTAGCCCGCTCGTCACTTTTGATCACTCAGGTCGGCTCCGGATGGATTTCGGCAAAATATTGCGCGACAAATTAAACTAAAAGGTTATATTTATTTATTAGT
>NNCF01127826.1:250382-291102 GCA_002313205.1 Laupala kohalensis | reverse complement strand
TATTTAACATAGTATAGCAAGAATTAAGTGATAAATTCTAGATCTGCACGCAGTACGCTGCTAGAAACCTACATTCTTTTATTGTTTTAACACTGAACTCATTTTCATCTCGTGTTCATATTTTCACATATGGTCAACAAGGGTATAAACTATTTCAAGTATTAATTTGAAAATTACCAAAGCAACACATTTTGAGAAATTAAAAATCAAACATTTGACTTTAAACAAGTTAATTGTTTTCCTCCTTGTCCTATATCATAAAGCATTTCATTGTAAAAATCATTACATAAGCTGTAAAATGACACTTTTAACAGTAAGGGCTCTAATGACCTCGATGTTGATGAGCCCTAAAGACCCACACACACAAAAAAAAAACCTTTAACAGCTCTCTATCTAAATTAGGAGAGCTTCCAAAGTAATTCAAAAGTTTTGTGTAGATCTCAATTAGGAGAGCTTCCAAAGTAATTCAAAAGATTTGTAGTTTTGTTTGAACTTTACATTGTTGTCACTTCCAAACAGGTTGAAATTTTACAATACTCGGTACTTTGCTTAATCTATATGATGACTACCTCCCTACAAAATTTCATCAAAATCTGAGATGCTCATGTAAAAGATCTTTTAAAACAGTGTTGATTTGATGTGGAATAACCCAACACTAGACTCAATTCTCTTGTGAAGAATTGTGATACAATATATGAGAAACAATATGGTATAAAAAATTCTCACACTCTGCAAGGTCATTGGAAATGATGATTAGCATGCAATGAAATGGGACCTAGCAAAAGCACTTGAAACTGTGAATAATTTGTTTTTAGAAAAACTTTATCACTATGTAATTACTATGCATTTGATTTAGTCAAACTAACAGCTTGCAGTTAGAAAGAAAATGCTTATTGATTTAAATACCAAATTACTTTCATACAAGCTTTTTATTGTTTCTTATTATTCATAATAATTATTTCTACCTGTTCTCAACTCGTTATGGTTGTGTACATTACATTTGTTACCCCATCCTACCCAAAATTTTCTTTGGCTGACCTTCAGGTGCATGTGGATTTTTATATAGACAGGCTCACTANCTACCCAAAATTTTCTTTTGCTGACCTTCAGGTGCATGTGGATTTTTATATAGACAGGCTCACTAAACAGTAAAACCATTTAAATCATTAATCTTGAATTTTGGGTGATGTCAATAGTTACGATCAACTAGCAATATTTTCAAAACAACAAATTGAGTACAGTACCTATTTATCAAATAACTTACTATTATAACTAGGGATGTGTCGGTTCAGGAGAAACCAGTTGTATTTGGAGCCAACATAGAAAACATTATAAAAAATAATCACAACAATAAAATATCACTATCATTTTTATATGGCAGTCTACCGTTTATAATTCTCCACCTATTATCTTTGATTATAATAAATAACAGAAGTACACTGAAGGAATTGTAAATATATTTTTTAATTCTATGCTTGCATTTTAATTTTGTCCTTTGTTTTGCAGTTCGAAGACATATGAACCATTGAGGTGTGAATAGGCAATCCAAGACGCACGCACCTATTGCATGACACCTTTCAAGGGAATAACTTATTCTTGGGAATGGGGGCGATTATAATCCTTCAATACAACTCGTGGTGGTTTTCCATTGCCTTCCATGGGTACAACCCATAATGAAAATATCCATACCTTTGAATTCAAACTCATAAACTTAGTATTCAGGGAACATCTCTGTCTCAAACCAACTGAACCACCAAGTTGGTATTTCATTTCTGTAGAAGTTACCATACCACCAACTATTTTGTAAAATAAATATTAGCATTTTAAAATAATATCAAGTTCTTTATGTTTTTATTAACCATTCAATTTACCCATTTGTCTTAATTTAATACTACAAATTTGCTATACCAGTGGAAGTCCATAAAAAAGGATAGTCACTGGCTCCAAAATCACTCTTTTTAAAGTAAGTGAAAGACAGACATAAAATCAATTGAAGGGAAGAATGAAAGGAGGGTTTTATTTTATTTTTTGGGGGGTTTTAGGACTCATCAATGGCAAGGTCATTAGAGTCCTTTGAAAGGAGGTGTTAAGTTTGGAACACTGATCAATTTTGTCCATTAACAATGGTGAAATTTTTTTTAGGCACGCTAATAACAGTTGAGGATACATATTTATCTTTCAATTAGCATAGAAAGAATCTACTCAGGATGTTTGCTTAAGTTTCATGCTGAGATTATGAGAAATAGCATATAATCTAATGGATAATAATGGCGATGATTGAAACAACAGAAACACAAGTAATGAGCTTAAGCGAAAGTGAACTCAACAAATTAAAACTAAAAATGTCACCAAAGAATACCAACAGTTTATTTTTCAGTAATCCAAATGCCAAGAGAAGGATACCAATAATTAATTTGTACAGTCAAACAATTAAATAGAGAGGAATGTAAAAAAATTAGGAGTAATTTTAGGTGACAAACTAAATTTTAAGAATTACATTGACCACAAAATTGACAAACTGAAAAGACTATATCACAGCCTGCGACTAGATGGCTTCAAAAGACATAACCTTCCTCATAAACATTTAGTATCGCTTTGTAAAGAAGGCCTAAGGCTGATACTAGGATATTACGCTAGAACTTGGACATATCGATTATCTTGCATCTCTTGCACATAAATAGGAAAATACTTAGTACACACACATTGTGCCTCATCCACCTCGGTGGCTGTTATTCAACAGTATCTACACAAGTAGTAGAGATGTTAATGGGAAACATGCCTTTGGATCTGCATCTCCAAAAACTGTATGTATGCTTCTGGCTAAGGAAGCAGGGACACATGAAAACTGTTGAAACAGTAACATGTTTGGAAAAAACTAACTCAATATTTATTAATGAAATAAATGCAGTAACAAATACTAGCAAATACAGTAGAACAAAATGAAAGAGGGAAACAATCATAAATTTATTATGGATGTTAAAAACAAGCCAACCAAAGCACTTCTAGAAATGATGACTGGATTCAGAAAGTTTGCTGCATAGTCAGATATGCATTTGTGGGAAACAAGCAGAAACAGAAGAATACACATTACGGGTATATGATATGTTTGATGAAGAAAGAAAGGAATATACATTAACAAATTGATAAAGAAAGAAGAATACAGAATAAATAGTTACGCATCTCTAATTGCAATGGAAGATATGTTTCTGGATTTCAAAGAGTATACAAACAAGTTGCGTGTTATTTGAGACATTCTTAAAAATATCGTAGCCATTTGGTAACAACAAGATGAAACAATTTGGTAGATATGCACCAACCTCCCATGGTAGGGATTGGTACATTCACATGATACGAATGTGACAAAGTGGAACTCGCATAAAAAAACAAATATATATGTAATTACTATATTATAATTACAGATGGAATAAGAAAATTCAACACAAAACAAAAATAATAATGGACGTAAATAGCTCAACTATTAATGAAGGTTGTCAGAAACAAGGATAGAAGAATAAGATGTCCCTTTAATCATCAAAAGATCATTTCAATTCGGACCTCTTGCCCATCACTGTAATGGTGAAGAGTTAAAATATCAAGCAATTACCCATAATACAAGATATAATTTAGTAAGTCATTTTAGAAGTACAAAAGTGTATGAAATAAAGGCATTCTTGTAAAAAACAATAATTTTATTAACTCAGATTCATAAAGAAATAAAAAATACAATACAAAAAGAAAAGCATTCATTTCAACAATTAAAAAAATGGATTGAGGAGAGTATTGTATTAAAAGGAGAACTCTCTTGCGTCATGTACTTATGCTGTAATAGAAAATTAGAACAAGTTTTAATTTTAATTTATTTTAATAGCATCTCTGACTACAAGCACAAATGATGGATTACATGCAATGGTGCAAACATTTCATGTATAACTTCGACACACATCTTATTCAATAGAGTAAATTGTATCACATACTGTATTGGGTGTGTGAAACTGCTGTATTGTATTGTGCGAGTGAAAATGTATTATGTACGACAAAATCCTGCATTGCACTCTACAAGTGCAAATATAGTTCTGTATAGTAAATGTGCAAATCCTGTATTGCAATGCATTGTATATGCACAAATTCTATTGCATTGTATATGTACTAATACTGAATAGCATTGTTCATATTGCATGTGTACAACTGCAGAATGGTATTGTATGTGTGCAAATACAGTACTGTATGTTATGTGAGAAAGTGCAATACTGTATCAGTGCAAAAACTGTATTGTGTTGGTACAAATTCCTGATGGTATGTCTACAAATACATTATTGTACATATGCACATTATGTATTGTATATTTGCAAAAACTGTACTACATACAAGCAAATACTGTATTACATATCTGCAAATATTGTATTGCATATCTGCAAATATTGTATTGCATATCTGCAAATATTATATTGCATTTTACATAAGTGCAAATTCTGTTTTGCATATCTGCAAATATTGAATTGCATATCTGCAAATATTGTATTGCCTATCTGCAAATATTGTATTGCCTATCTGCAAATACTGTATTGCATATGTGCAAATACTGTATTGCATATGTGCAAATACTGTATTGCATATGTGCAAATACTGTATCGCATATGTGCAAATACTGTATCGCATATGTGCAAATACTGTATTGCATATGTGCAAATACTGTATTGCATATTGCGCAAATACTGTATTGCATATTGTGCAAATATAGTATTGTATACATTGAAATATAGCATTGTATATGTGCAAATATACTATTGTATAAGTGCAAATATTTTTTTTTAGTGGGGCTTTAGGGCTCGTCAACAGCAAGGTCATTAGAGCCCATCAAATATACTATTGCATAGTTCAAATACAGTATAGTATAAGTGCAAATACATTATTGTATGTGTGCAAATACTGTACAAAATATGTGCAAAAACTGCATTGTACAGTAAATGAACAAATATGTATTGTATGTTCACAAATGTTGTATTGTATTGTGAATGAACAAATATTGTATTGTAAATGTGCAAATACTATGTTGTGTATGTGCAAATACCATATCGAATTTATGGGGGAAAATACATTGTATTGTGTGCAAATACTGGATATGCAATGTATGTTTTATATGAAGTATAGTGAATTGAATTTGTCAACACTGTACTGTATATAGACAAATATTGTACTTTATTGTACATACACAAACACTTGATAGTATTGTACCTGCAAATACTGGACTGTATTGCATCTGCAAGTACTGGATTGTATTGCATCTGCACAAATACTACATTTAATTGTATCTGCGCAAATACTGTTCAGTATTATATGCGCAAAAATTGATTAGTAATGTACACGCAAATACTGTAACTTATATACACAAATACTCTGTCGCATTGTATCTAAAAATACTGCACTGTATTGTGTGTGCAAGTTCTCATTTGTATGGTGCTGTTTATGGGCAAAAAATAGATTGTACATCGTGCGTATGAAAAAATATGCACCACCAATAATTTTAAAGAACCATTTCATATGAGATTAATTAAAATTTCCTGGCAAAGATATAAGCAGGAAATTTGTGAGCTTCTATACATACACTTCAGTAAATGGTGAAGAAGTGAGGAAATCTCATTTCATTAGATGCTTACTGCAGAGTTATATTAGAATCTAACAAATCAAATGGTCATATCCAATCTCTTGTAAAAGTTAAAGAATGTATGCAGCAGAGACAAAAAAACAAGTATCTGTATCCAAACATAAGGACTTTTAAGCACCGCACAGCCATGATGAAATATGAAAACTCTTCTACATTGAGCTAGAAAAACATTGCACCGTCTGAATTATCAAGAAAAACGTCAAGAAAAAAGAAATTTCATGGCTGTAGGATTCTGGTTTTATTTCAATGGGTATAACTGGGTTTCATCTCATTATGGAATTGATTGACTTGGAGGTTGGTGTAACATTATAAACATCAACAAAAAATTTTGAAGGCTGAATATACTTCATAATGAATGTTATTACTGATCATCACCTCCAGAACCAAAATTTAATGTTTATTTAAAAGTTGATAGTAATAAATGAAAGACCAGACATACTTGAAAATTAACAATGTATTATATCTACGTAACCTTATATCCACAAAACATAGTTTACATAACCTTTCTTCTTCAGGAATGCTTAGTATTAATTGGGCATAAAAACTAATTTGTTTGAACGTATCATAAATGAGTTCCCTTATCTTAAAGGTACTGTAGTAACTATAGTAGATATAAAAGAACTTGTAGACCATACCTTCAAACTAAGACTGCTCTTCAAGGTACAGTTAAAAACATTCAGAACTTTTGGGTGTTGAATTATAACAGCTTAAACTGAATTAGAAATAGCTTTGAAATGTCTTCGCACAATTTTTTGTAAAGTTTCATTTATCTTTGCGCATCGTAAATAATTGATTTAATTGAGATGTTGCATCATCCTGATGACTATGTGCTCTTGATATAACGCATTAGGTAATACAAAGAAATATTTGAAATATCTGAAGACCCAGAAAAAACACAACATGAAGGAAGCAATTCATACCAAATAAGATATAAGATAAGCTTCCCACTAATAAATAAAATAAAATAAAACAATTGTTTTAGATCATTCTTCCGGTCTGGTATCCTGTCATTGGTTACCCCTCCTACAAACCTAATTCATATGCAGGCAACTACCACTGGAACTTTGGTCACATCCCCCTTCAGGGGATAAGTGAACACAGGTGGCTCCAATGCTGGTAGCTCTTAAACCCGGTTTTCGTGTACCTACACGTCGGGTGCATATTTTAACTCTCAACTTCCGAGTACCTACTCGTGGAGGAATGTTTGCAATGTCAACAGCCAGGTGGCCAGGCTGCAATTGCCAATGAAACAGCTTTTGTAAGATGATGACATGGCTTAATACCATGAAAGTATTAACTACTAAACAAGAAATAAGGACAGATAAAATAAGACAAATTGTGATCTCATACTACATAACAGAACACATAAGGACAAATAGTGATGAATAGGAAGCACAAACAAACTAATAATGATTTATGACAGTTCTATCACAGAAGGTTCCTATTTATTCATCCTCCAAATCATTTGGCAGCTCTAGCTTAGACCAACAAGGAAACTTTGAACAAGCGCAGGTCAAAAGTAGTCCTGATTCTTTTTTTACACTGCAACATATTGATTATTAGTATGTTCGGTCAATTTATTAGCAACCATGACACACTGGAAGGCACTGAAAATTTTTTAAAAAAATTAAAAACCAATTCCTTTCGCTCAGCTACAGCCAAATAATATAAACTTCTTTCCACACAGTTCTTACTATGAATTTAGAGTATGAATGTTGAAATAATATTTGAAATGTTTTTGTTTCTTCATTCACTTCAAATTTTATGAAATGAACTAATTTTTTCTCGAAGTTAATAATTTCAAGCTGAAGTATAAATAATCTGAAAACTGGAAAAGAATAAGAACTTTTAGTACTTCATTGAGTGTTAACATATTGATTATTATGTTATTATATTACAGCAAACTAATAATGCAAAACTTATGGAAACATTCGGAGACCTATTACTACAGCAACAGTTTAGGTCTGTAGCGGAAAGGGTTGACTTTCTTCTTATCCAAAGCATGTGAGCGCAAAGTAGATGCCAAAAATTAGCAAACTTTTCAATTGTTTTTTAGTGCCACCATCAATAATATTTTAACAGGACATACTAACAAGTCAATATATTTTAATAATAAAAAAATCAGGACCACTTTCAACATGTGCTTGTTAAAATTCCCTTTTAAGAGTTTGCCTTGCTGCGTGTATCATATATTTTGTACTGTATGCACAAAATTTAACTTGTTTTATTTTTGTGTGTTTTAAATCAAGTTCCTTTGCTTTCAGACTTATGTTGTTACACAAATAATAAGTATACAAAATTGTTTAAACAAATTCTACTCTATTAAACAGAATAAACTATCCTGCACAAGAGCTTTGAACACTTGCAAAAGTAGTCAACCTGCAAAGAAGCAAAGTAGCCAGTGGGATCAGCATCATGCAGAGGTCTAACAATTAAAGTTAAGCTTTCAAAGGATAAGGTATCAGTTATTTCTTAATATATAGATAAATACATCTTATATATAGATAAATTGTACTAATTTCATAGTGTTTGAGTGTAAGGAAAATAATACAGGAAACAAAAATGAGACCAAAGAAAATTTTCAACAAATCACAAAGGGACGTAATATTATTAGAGGACTGAAAACAACACAATGTCTGTATCAATTTTATAATTAAGTGGAAATAATAAGTACAACACTATAAAAGAACAATATATAATAATACGTCTGATAACTGCAAATCAACACTATTTTCTCTTGATTATATTGAACCCACCACTTTGAACAATTTGAACTCACCATCGGAACATTATTTTTAATTCTACAGAAAACAAAACCTCTTTTATTAGAATATAAAAGGACTTTTCACCAAATTTAAATAAAAATCTGCCTACAATCACACAAAAATAAGAATTTGATGTGAATATAAATACTTACATAACATAATTTTTCTTTAACATAAAATGTATTTACAGTATTTACATTGGCCTATTTGTTTGTCTAATATGATCTACTTTATAACACTATGAGAGGTTTCCTGAGATTAAGGCTAGTACTGTTCCTCTTTACAAGCAAATCAAATACTGCCATAGTAGTATCATGTAAATAAGTAAAAACATTGTAATTCAATTCCATTAAAGTAATATTTTATAACTTGTGCAGTTATGATACATAAAAAATTCACACATGTCAACATATTCCCTTTGCAACAGCTTGTAAACACGATCATGTAAATTTTTTTAAAGAAAACTAATAAAACATAGCAAAATGTCTCTACTAATTATGCAAGAGAAGAATATGATCTCAACTTTCTAACAAGATTTAGAAAAAACAGAAATTTAACATACTGAGAATACCTACATATTATAACAATTATATTAGGACTCACAGCATACAGTTAAAAATCAAGAAAAATCTCACACAAAAAACACATATTTTAATACAAAATAGAGTTTTGTAACAGTCATAAAATATTCCAAGAAGACATATTACACATTTCAGAAAGTGGACCAACATTTTTATATTGAGATCTGCGACAAACTTGACCATTTAACAGAGCAAAACACAAGCTCAATTTGCATGTCTTCACATTACTTTCCATTCTTTATTATGTGGGTTTAATTGATAAATACATTTTACCTTTTATAGTCTGTTTAGTTGGATTGATTCTTTTAAGAATGTGTGTCATTATATTGACTAATTGATCTGAAGATAATCCAGTTTTCTTAGTTTTGAACTTTTGAAGAAGTTCAGTAGTTGTCATGGGTTTACGCATTAGATATCTTCTCACAGCCTCTTCACTAATACCAGATTCTCTGTAAAAAGTAAACCAACAAGATTTCAGAGGCAAAATTCATTATTTTCCACCTGAAAGGACACCATAATCTTAAGATTTTTGCATTAGCTCACCCTGCTCCAGAAACTGGAGGCACGACTGCAGTAGCAAAATTATCCAACCGACTTTTCTTCGCCAGAGCATTTTCTTGAGATGCTGCTTTACGTTTAAGATTTTCGACAGTCACCGCTGCAGGCGACTGTGCCTTTTCTTTCGTTGGTGTAGCAGAACGTGAACTAGCACCACTATAATAAATAACATACGATTATTTGTAGTCACCACTCATTTTTAAACTGAACCAACTTCTATTAAAACAAAAATTAAAATATTCTAAAATAATGCATAATAAATATACTTAATTATTTAATATTGTATCAACACAGTGCAGAACTACATTTAAAAAATTGTTAAAAACTTTGTTGGTAATGCTGGGAGAATATTGAGAAAATATGCACATTGAGTTAGTATTAGATTATAGTTATTGATGCTGCAAACTATTTCATTTTACTCGATTCCATAAGTTTACCTTTTTTAAATAAGTAGACTTAGACCCTCCACATAGATTTGTTAATGGATAAAGTATTACTTTAATTCTTATAAAAAAACCAAACAATTTCTATTATACAGAAAGAGCACATTTACTATCATTTATTAAAATTTTGAAGGTGCTCTTGACTATATATTAGGCAAGTCAAATGCCAAATCTAATTTTATGACGAAAAATCCAATGTTGGGAATTTTGATTTCCATCTCCAGAGATTAAATTCCAAATACACACTTGAGATGACATTTTTCATGATTCCAGAAAAAATTATATAATAAATTGAAATTGTTTGCTCCACAAATTATTTTGTTATAAATTTTGTATTAATATTGTTATTAAATGTGATTTATGGCATATCAAATAGCTATATACCTGATACCTAAACTGTAATTCAGGAATACCTCATAGCTCCGAGTCTTAAAGAAATTAACTGTAACTATTTTGTACAAACTTATTAGACAAACTGGGTTGACAAGATCACTTTTTCAAAATTCGTGAAAGGAAACAAAAAACAGACGTAGGAAAATACTCTTCCTCAATAGATCAATCAGGGACTGGAACAATTTGTCTGTGGTTGTCGTGGAAGTGATATCGGGCTCAGCAACCTCACTTAAATTCAAAAACGTTCTAAGAAAATGGGAATAGACAAATTAAACGGATTAGGCAGGTTCCGGAAGAATAGATACGTTGGTGTAGATGGGAAGCTAGTGGCATAATAGTGGATAGTGAAGTGAAGTGAAGGGAAATAAATGATTTAAAAAAGGTGGAGAGGGAAATGTGAAGTGCACAAAAGGGGTAAATCGAGTGTTTGGGTCATCAGTGAAATAAAATGTGCAGTAAGTTGTTGTTTTTTTATCAATTATTTCGATGTTTCAGGGTAAAATGTTTTTCTTATGTATTTAATACTTTAATATTAGTTGAATCATATAGTTTAATAATTTATTTACCAATTTTTTATTTCAGTTCTCTGTGATATGTATATTTGTATTGTATTTTCTTATATACTGCCACAGGTAAGATCTACCCAATTGCAATAAATAAATATATTATTAGTCGCCTTAATTAGTTAAATAAATAATGAAACAATACCATGATGATAAAATAGTAGGTAATAATTTTATTTAACTTAGATCAATAATTAAAGAGCAAAGCTACTCACTTGTCACTCAAAAGAGAAAGAAAATATACCCAATAAATGTATTCCCAAGAAAAATAATCATGTTATCTTGTCAAATAATGTATAATATTACTTTGTTAAATTACAATATTACAGTAAAAATGTCAGGCTAATAATAAAGAATTATTAAAAACTTAATATTTAAATTTGAAAAATATTAAATATTGAAACTAATTTGCACAATCTTCTGAGTAATAAAGGTAAGGAGTACCTGTTAGTTTCTTTGGATCCCTTGTGAGAATTTTTCTTTTTCTGTTCATTGTCTGAATCACTGGAATCAGAACTAGCATCAGAAGATGAATCTGAAAAATAAAAATAACTATTAAAAGAACACTTCATAATTAATAAATGTAAGAAAATTAAAGTAATACTGGTTTCAATATGCTTACCCTGATTTTGACCTCCCAATGGAGCATCATCTTTCTTCTTTTTACTACTAACTTCTTTATTTTTTTTCTTAGTCTTTTTGTCTTTCTCATCCTTTGTCAGTACAGGAAGATCTCCTTTTGATTTCTCTTCTGTTTCTTCTTCCTTCTCTCCTTCTTGTTTCTGTTCAATTAAAATAGCTTTTAAATCCCCATAGTTATACTAATCACACAAATTAAAGAAAATATTTAATTCAACATTTTTTATTTCATAATGAGTTAAATTATACATACAGGGCATTAAAAAATAAGTTTAATTTCTTTTTTTTAAAATTATATCTGAATTTAATTAGTTCCTTCTCCTACCCATAATACGGGTACGGAAGATATTGGGTTTCTAGGAACAGCTTTGTCAGAAGTGCAAGAAACTCCAGTATAAAACCTCACCTAGTTCAGCTAATTAATAATTAGCAAGTCAAACTAATAGATTTATTCCATCAATAAAAAGATAACAAACAGAAGAAGATAAAACGAAAGGGGAGAGGAAAAGCAGATCATCAGTATAGCTTACTCACAACTTAGTATAGCCCAGATGATAAACGTAGCTTAGCTCACCTTTAGTATAGCTAAGCACATGAAAAATATACAAAACTGAATATATGGTCTATGACCATTGTACCATATTGTTCAAAATTTACACCTTATAGAGCACTAATGTAATCTAACATAAAAAGTTTCCTCACCCTCAAATTATGCAATATTGGTACATCAATATTGGACTTGAGCCTAAAAAAGGAAGGAAACATACCTCTTATCATCTTCCCCAACAAAACACTTTGAGTCTTGATATACAATAAATCAAGGAAATTTCGTGATTAGAAAACTGGAAATAATTCCAAGAGTGTGTATAATCTAGTTTTACCTTTGTGTACTATTTAAAAAGGTTCTAATGACCTTGCTGTTGACGAGCCCTAAAGCCCCACAAAAAAAAAGTACCATTTAACATAAAAGCACTCAAAATGAAACTTACCCCATTCAAAATGAGAATTATTATTAAATTACAATCTCTATCTCTGAAGATGGTAGTAGGAATACTAAACAAGTTATAGATGAATAAAATGCATTGCAAATAAATTCAAGAATTATCAATAAATTGGATTTCTTACAGCCGCAGATTGAAAGAAATTTTAGAAAAACAATATGGACTCTCCATGATAATTAATCTATTACATTGCATGAATGAAATTCACACATAATAAAGGACAATAAATTTATCCACAGATTTCTCATAAGTATTGGATAGAGCAGATATTCTATCTAACATAATTAAAATGGTTCAGTATAACAGGAGTTCCTCTAAATGAGATATTTACTCGATCTAACACTTAGAATATGTAAACAAATTTAAGGATTAATTTAAGGTAAAAATTATTTTGTATTTCAGGCATAAAATATAATTATTTCATGAATCGTAAAAATTGTGAATTGAAATACCTTTACCTCTTCCTCCTCCTCTTCCTCTCCAGAAGAAAGCAATTTACGCAAAGCATCTTCTTCTTCAACGCCCTTTAATTCCTTGGTAACCTTTGTCTCATGATCAGAACCACTTCAAAAGAAAATTAAAAGTCATGAGAAGTTATCAAAAACAAACAAAAAATTATCAAGTTTCTTATTATCAATTATCAAATTATCAACTTTAGCTTTGCAATGATTATAAGGTTTTCAATTTATAAAAACCATATGCTAATGACTTAATGTTTGATCTGGCATAAAATATGCAAAGTTAGGGACATTTTAACATATTTTTAAGAAGATATTATTTTCTAGATAATACGATGTTAAAGACAAATTTCATAAACAACTATTGAACAAGAGTTTCAAAATGCAATCGTATTCCACAAAAGATAAGGCAAGACTTTTCCTAATACACAAAATTTTAAATTAACATTAGTACTGATCCTTTTCAAATAAAATCAGTATAGAGCAGAATGTCTACTTTCTACTACATTCAATGACATTTGTTTAAAAAAAAACAGACTTTGATGAGAATATCTTGTATGGCAAATTTCCTGATCGGGTGTATATTAGTCTCACTTTAACTTTGTATTGGATACACTGAATGTTTTGAGGAGTGAAAATAATCAACTATGAGACATACATTTTTTTAAATGATGCTGAAAATTCTCCAAAAATTCAACAAACACAATTATAATTGACCATGTCAACCATGTTACTACATGATCAACAAGGAATGTTAGACTAGTTAGCTCCACAACAAACCACTTAAGTAAAAAGAGACATCTTACTCCCATCTCTAGACTGCTCTTCACTCATAGGCATATAAATAATTCCAAACCATTATCCAGAGCCTACTATCTAGAACAGATACTTCAACCTTCCTTCCTTTTACAGTAGGGACCAATTCTTTCCAACAGGAAACCTGTCATGCCATATTTATTTGTTAGTTGAATATTTAGTTATTTGAATATAATATAAAGAAAAGTGAACTATAGCTACGATTTATAATCTCATTAGGTCCAATTATTACTTATCATGTGGTTTAATATGTATGTCCTTAATTCTTCAGCTTTATATATTTATACAGCAAACAGACAGATCAATTTGCTGATCGGACTACCTCTACGAGTTACAGTAATAAAATTACTTATTTCTTTACAGTCAAAATAATTTGCGGAATACGAAGAAAAGCACTGCAGACTGTGTTGAACACCACAGATTTAGAGCGACATAACATAATACAGAATTAAAGAAATGACCTGAGTTCATGTACCGTGTCAATTTCTATACAACTGTTGAACAGACTGGCTCTTTCCATTTATTAGTGCATTCATCTAACGTTCTGCAAATATCATCAGTTAACTCGTATGTTGCAAGATTAGGTCTTGGTTTCATGCGCATTTTCGTTGAGGACAACACACACTTAGCTCCAGAAGATGAGATTTAATATTCAGATATATCATCAGACATTTTTATCATGACATTTTTTCAGAGTGCTCGTGAAACGAAACTACAAATATATATTTTAATTGACATTTAATTAAATCTTTTTATTCTGAATGTCTTAGAATTCTGAAAGTATAATAAATGGAAATTAGTACTAGATTTTTCAGTGCTTTATCTAAGAAACTAATCAAAATAACCAAAATCAGAATTCTGGAACTATCAAAACATAAGACCTTCGTGACAGAGTATCAATATGTATAGTAAAAGTCATTATACTTTGCTTCGAGAAATTCAAATTAATAAAAAAAAACATGAACATAAATGCAGTGTGTTCATTAGTTTATTTTGTATTAGTCGCTGTAAATTACTTTATTGTCCTCAAAGTGGTCATATGCAGTTTGTACCAGCTCTCTTGACTGTAATTATTTATATATTTATTTATTTATTGTCAGTCTAACTGGCTTGATGTTGGTATAGAACCTGTACTCAATGTAGCCAACTTCGCCATCGTCCATAAGTGTAATGTGAAGGGTACCTCACATTCTGTTGGCAAGATATTCGAAATTGAATTCATAACCCACCTTGGTCAACAATCAATTTGCTTGCTCTTGTGGCGCTGTTCTGTTCTTTCTGCATCGAGCGTGTGGAACAAATACTTCGTGTCTTTATTTGTTATTATTAACTTGTATTTCTTTAAGCAAATAGTCGCTTCTGTGACTACTATTAATATTTATTTGGATATTACTTAAATTCTTTGTGACCACGCTTTTCCTGAAATTTTCCTTGAAATTCGACAAATGAGCTTCAAGGATTTGTTTCATAGAAGTTGGCAATTTGTTTAAGGCAGCCATATTGAATAATTTTAGGCAAATTATCATGACTTTGAGTATAAAGCTTATTTATGCACAAATATTTTGTTTTACTTTTAATTGATATTAAAAGGTTAGTTTACCTCTCAGAAGAATCAGAGATGTAATCCACTTCCCTCCCTTCTTCATCACCATCATCACTTTCTTCAAATGCTTCATCATCAGGATCTCGCTTTTTCTTCTTCTTAACTGGTACGTTTTCTGGGAGGAAAAAATGAAAGTTTCATTTTTCATTAATCATTTTTGCAAAGAAAGTCAAGTCAGTTAATTGATAGTTAAAAAGACAAAATAAAGTGTCTTCGGAGAATGAAACAAATGAATTCTATAAATTAATAAAATTCTGTATTTATGGATCCTTAGGATTACTTTCAATACTCTCTCTCTCTCTCTCTCTCTCTGAAGCTCTGAAATTTAAAACACATTAACATTCCATCTGTGCCCTCAGGATGACAAAAATACATTATTGTAATAAACAAAACTCTTCATACTATAACAAAAACAAAGTTTGTTCATAACATCACAATTTACTATGAGCTTTCTGTTTTCATAAAATTCAATAAAATTGTATTAGATAACTGAAATGTTAAATTATTTTTTTGTGTTTTAACTCAAAACAATAAAAACTTACTCTTCTTCTTTGGTTTCTCTTCTTCTTTCTTTTCTTTATTTTCTTCATCTGATTCTGAACTTTCAGATGAATCAATCCAGTCATCCATTTCTGATATTTTCAAATCTGCAACACACACACAGACATAACAAGAGTAATAATTAACACAGATTTTTCAACAAAAACAGAAGAAGAAAAAAGGAAATAAATTTAAAACGAATTAAAAATATTCAACGTAATTAATTAAAATGTTGAAATATGAAAATTCTGTAGTAAATGATAACAGCAAAAACTCTATTCTCCCATGCAAATGAAAAACTAGACACTAATTATGCACGAAGTTTAAGACCAATTCCTTTCTAACTCTCTCAAACATAAAGCTTCCTACTTCTTGATTACAGCAACACTCAAGTGCCTCAAATACTTGACTTGATTAATACTTAAAAATTGTGTTGAAAGTATATGATATATAACACATCTTTCACTTTATTACTATTATCTAATCAGTTTTTTAAATTCATGTTTTGCACTTTCTTTTAAAGGGATCTAATGACCTCGATGTTGACGAGCCCTAAAGCCCCACACACAAAAAAAAGTTTCTGTTTTTGTACAATCTTTAAGGCCATTAGATAATCTAACATATATTTTTAATGCATCCATTTAACTGTTTCCTTGTCCTAATCTTGTCTAAAACTTATATTTCTAGTATTTTCAGTGAACTCTACATATTGTTTTTTGTAAAGTTGCATAATTGTTGTGATATTTTTAAATAGTGAGAATTTTGTAAGACAATTAGTACATAGTTATTACTATAAATTTCTGGCCAACCATCTGAATCTGCATTAAATATAATTTTTAATATCTTATCATGAATATTTTGCAGAGTTTTCAATGTTTTATTATAAGCGCTTCCCCATACTTATGTTTATTTCAGATTGAAACATGGCATAATAATCATTAATAATACTTATGTACTTATAATATTTTTTCATTTGCACACATATATTAGATATCAAAGATTATTTTTTAATATGTAATTCCCATTTCATTAGGGAATCTATTATCGTATCCAAATAGGTAATACTTGATATACATTCCAACAACAATTTGTACACTTTTCATTATCACATTATGTATATTTTTACAGATTCCACGTACTATCAATGTAATTACCAAAAACTGTATATTAGTTTTGCTAACATTAATTTATATCACATTGCTATTTTATTTATAAATATATTTGCATTAGCCTTTAATCCTTGCTAGTCTTCACCATAAATCATAAACAACCCCAAAATTGTGCCTTGTGGCACTCTACTTCAAAATCATCACCGTATTCTGAATCAATTTGAACTCTTTATATTCAACATAAGCTCATAAACTACCTCCAATCCAAAGTTCATTTACTAAGAGCTATAAACAGTACTTTTGGAAATATGTGCAAGAACACCTACATTACGGTTTTGGACAACAGTGTTCTATCATTGACACAAGGTGCATACTAAATTTAATAAAAGAACTGTAGTTCAGCACATTGAATATAAATAGATATGGAGACATATCAATACTATCAGTTTGTTACCTATTTTATTTTTATAAAATAAATGCAGGATGTAACTCAGTTGATGCTTACTCTCCACAATTAACAAAGAAGTTCCAACTTTCTGATTGTATAATATTTGATACTTCAAAAACCATAGCTAAAGCAAAACAATATTTTGTATATTATGGATCTTACCTCCTTTTCTTCCTTTAGATTTTCCCTTCACTTTAAATTCTTCACCTTCATCTAAATCATCGTCTTTTTCTCCTCGTAATCTTTTTCTCATCATTAATGAAAAATAATTATACTGCATATTACGCCTGTAAAATTTACATTACAATATGAACTCACTTAAAAACCTTTTAAACTACACACTACACAAAATCTTGTATCACTTAAAACCTCGTAAGAGTGGAAATAAGGGTGGGAGTGGAGCACAGATTGACAATAATTTACATCACTTTCCTTCTCTTATTGCATCTGCCCAAGAAGCAGGATAATCTCGTCACACACGTGCAGCAAGAAGAAATGTTTAATTTTACTACTAGAGGACTATGAATGCAGCCAAAAATAAGCAGGAGAGGTAACACCGATAAAATTTTCATTATTCAACTTGCACTAACAATCCATTTCTTTCGAAAATTAATTTTGTTAAAGTATCTTAAGGCATATAAAATGAACAAAATACAAAATTATGAAGATTATGAACTTCATGAAATGTGTGCTGAAACTGCTGATGATCTGAATTGGTTAATTACACATGGAAAAGGACTATACGTTATAGGTGCAAATGTGAAGAGCTTAAATATGAATAAACATAGTCTTGAATGTCTTCTGGGAACGTTTAAAGTAAAACAGGACATAATTGAGTGCTTGGAAAATTGGAATCTGAAGAATTTTTCACACCAATCCATTGAAGGATGTATCATCAGCTACAGTACGAGTAGAATCAATCAGTACGATAGAGCCGCGATATATATAAAAAGACTTAAAAATTTCGTATTAATATGGAATAAATAGGTAGAAAAAAAGAGCCTATAGATCTCACGATTGGAAGTATGTCATGGTCAAAAGAATTAATTCATGATTCGTCAAAACAGCAAAATTTCAATTTAAGTTCCAGAAATCACTTCCTAATTGACGGTGATTCCAATATTAATTTGTAGACATCTAACAAAATTAGAAATGATTTCATAAATAATTTTCTTCACATGAAATACTTTCGTTACTGAACAAAAATTACTAGGTTTAATACCTCTGGCAAAGGCTCTTGTATTGACAAAATTTAGAAAAAAATGAAAAAATAATTGCACTTGTTTATTATTTACCACAATAGCCTTTTCTTGCATTTAAACACAGTCAAAAACTAGAACTTCAACCTGCACAGCTGGAGAAACTCATTCCCTTTCTTTTTCTGAGGGCTACGAATGAACATCATTCCCACAGTGCTCAGCTCAAATTGACTTCATATAAATGTAAGATCTCTGTAAAGAAATCTTTCTCCTGATCCATGGAAAAATGCATACAGAAAAAATACGAAATTATTGTTGGGAAAAAGACAATCTTTTTAGCTCAAGTTGTTTGTATGAAGAAAAAAAAAAGCCTGAAAATCGAAAGTGAATTAGGTAGCAATTTTGTTGCGGAAATGTCTTGGGGACAATAATAGAAAAGGCCATTTATCTTTAGTTTAATCAAAAATTGCTCACGCCATACTTTCCTTTAAACAAAACAATCAGAAAAGATATTAGAAAAACTATCGGTGTAAGTAAGTTTCTAGCTTATTTACAATAAAAAAACATTAGAAAAGGTTTTGCTTCTTTTTTAATTTGGATGATTTCATTGTTTTCTTTTTGGCTGTCATCCTCTTGGGAATGGTCTTTAATGAAGATTAAATCATCATTAACAATTTCAATTGTTAATAAATAACAGCCCTGATTTTTTTACAGTGGCTAACATGGCTTCTATTGGTCGTAGAGAGTTCTATTTGCCACATAAATTTGTGTTTTTAAATCAACTTGACAAAGCTTTTTACTGAAAAGATCTAGCATTACAAACAACAAAGATACTCCATTTGTTTATGAGAAGAAAAGGGTACACAATTTACTTTTTCTTAATGTAGAATTTCGAGGTCTTTAAAGAAAATCATTTTATAATTTTCACTGATTGTTATTTAAGCTATTTATCTTTAAAATGCAATAGTTTTGATTAACAATTGGCAGCTGAATAGCTATGCAAAGACTACTGCAGCTATTGTGCCAATCTTTTGCACACTTTTTAAGCTTTACAAATCTCATGTCTTAAGGAGCGTTTAACCTATTATTAAAATTTTTTTGCAAAATTATAACAATAATAAAATATAACAGATTTCCTTTTGCAATAACTTTTTTATCTGGACCTTCAATTTAAAAAGTCCCAAATTGTAGGTATTTTTATTGTGCACAAATCCTCTGCGCTTCACTTTTCTTTACAACTGATAGTTTTTCTAATATATTGGAAAAAATTATTTTCCGATTTGTAATGACGCAAGCAGTTTTTGATGAAACTAAAGATAAATGGCCTTTTCTATTATTGTCCCAAGACATTTCCGCAATAAAATCGCTACTTAATTCATTTTCGATTTCAAAATCACATATAACCTGGGTTATTTGGATGAAATTCATTATTTTGAACCAGTGGTGTCAATCATAGTGGAAACATGTCAAGTAAAGAGAATGTGCAGACAACTGCATGGAAAAAAATGTGCTAACAAAAATTTATTAATTTGTTAACTGAGGTAGATTGGAATTCATGGTAAATTACTGAATTGGATAGTCATATTTATATTAATAGAGTACAAATTGTAAGAGTAAAGGGACTCTTCCCAGATCCCTTCGTGGTCACCTCAGGTGTACCACAGGGGTCTCATCGAAGGTCTCTTTCATTCACTAATGACATCTTCTGTAACATTAAATATTCACAAATTCTAGTCTATGCAGATGATGTAGAATTGTTTTATCTTCATTCTGGATGCAAGCAAGCATCAAAAACATATTGATGCTATTTTGTTATGGTCTGTACAGAACTCTCTTGACTTAATACAAATTCATGTAAAATTAATAATCCTACTAATTTTTATTTCCCTATTACGGGAGAATGTCTCGAAAAGTAAATTCATTTGGTAATCTAGGTCTTATATTCGAGAAGTTTTTTGAATTTAAATTTAATGTAAACATGATTACATCTAAGGCACTTAAAACTCCTGGATTTCTAAAATGCTTAACTAAAGATATAATTAGCATTAATTCCATAACTTAATTATACAAAACATTTGTCTTATCGGTTCTAAATTATGGCTCATCAATATGGACTCCACATGACGACAATGATTTTTATAACCCTGAGTCTGAACAGCATAAGTTCTTTACACATGGCTCACCTGTAAGATTTGACAATCATGATTATAATGACATTGCACACAAACTAAATTGTGCTAGTGTAAAATCGTCACATAATTATAATGATGCACTTCTGCAACACCTATAATATAGAGACACAGAATGTGATAAACTTGAGACTTATTTTCTCAACGTCCTTAAATTATAACTTCTGAAATCCCAGATCTCTCTTACTAATAAAAATTACTGTTTTAATGCATCTAGCAATAAACTAAAAAGCGCTTGGAATTCTCAGGTCCAATATGGCATTATATGAATAATGATTCTACTCATTTATTCATGTAATTCTTTTGTAAAATATTGTCAACTGCTTTTATTAATTTGTCTATCACTGTGATTTTATTATGTATGTTATATTATTTTCTTTACCTTATAGGCAAAGGGCAACGCTTGATTTGTCAAGGGCAGTCCGTTGATCTAACAATAAATTTAAAACAAAAAAAGTTGAAAATAATTATTACTTCTTTAAAAATGAATAATGGGACAAAAACTGATCCTTCTGCTTTACATACGTTGCATGATCTATCAAAACCCAAATTTATCTAGTATAGAAAAGTTTTATTTATAACAAGGTTTACCAAAAATCACTAGGTAATATGTGACAATAATATCGATTTATTGAAAATAGATAGTCTTATTCAGGAATACTTAAATATACTTTTGGAAAATGGGTACATTCCGGAACACCAAAAAGTCAATACGCCATCAGACTTTAATAATTCTTGTATTGATAATGTCTTCTATAAAACTGATGCAATTTGCATAGAGATGAAATTTGGTATACACCTTAAAATTATCATTTCAAATTAAAAATATCAAAAATTTCCATCTATCCCACTTTTGCTAAAAATGTTATTCAAGGTCGTAGGTCCCCAAAAAAATGCTTTTTTGAAAATCTTTCTTCAGCAATACATTTTACCATAGAAGTAGTTCTTATAAATTTTAGAGGTTCTAAAATTGCCTACAAAATAGGTTTTTTTATGATTTTTCCACCCAAGCATGCTTTGCGCATCTGCAAACTTAATATGCGCTTTTCTTTTCTTCTTTAGGAGCTTACTTATAGTTGTTGTATTGTAAATAACAATAAGACTTTGTTTTACAATTAAATATTAATTTTTAGAATATTCATGTGTATGTTTGGACATAAATACCTTTCAATAATAAGAAAAGGAGTGTAGTTGATGATTTCGATTATAATACAGTTCCAAACAAACAAATTTCAAAAGAAAATAAACATAAAAAGGAGCAACAAAGTACAAAGAATAATAAATAAATGTTTATAAAACATCTACCAATCAGGACTTTTTAATTTATGCAAATAACCAAAGTTTTCAATGAAACATAGTTTGTCAATGTTTCATTCTATCACATAATTTGCTATTCATGAATCTGGTAAGTGTTGGTTCTGGTGTGAAATTTACATTAAAATTTTTCAACAATTGTTGTCCTCTCTAATCCACCCATGAGGTAAGAGTATTCTGCACAATTTTTTAAATTGTGGTATCCCCCAAAGGCATAATCCATGGTCTGCTTGGATCAAAGAAATGTTTACTTTTGTACATTTACATTAAAACATTTGAAGATTAATCATCTCCAAACTCCATAGAAAAATTATATTTTCATCATCTTCTTCATCTCTTTCCGGTTGCTGAATACTTCTATACTTCTCTGGGAAAGGATCTGATATTTCTTCATTTATCTCATAATCATCTTCATCTGTGTTTGCAATATTAAGATAAGACGAAACTTTGCAACTGGTAAATATGTCTGAAGAAAAGAATCCAATTTTCTTACATCCATTGTTAAAATTGCAACCTTGATGACAAAAAATGCTATTACGTAGTATTTCAGGAGCAGGCGGAAGTCAACTTTGAATTGGCTCCAGACTGCTTTGTGGAATACCCATCCCCAAATTTCTGGGTTTAGATCATTACCTAATCATACTTGAACATGACAACGTTGAAAGACTGCACCAGATGTAGAAGGAAGACAGGATAATTGTATGACTTTGTGTTGTGTGCTCTTTGCAAAATTGTAATATCTATAACTGTCAACAGAGTCAACATTTTTGGGAGCTGCATACATTGCAAGATTAAACTGAATTCTATTAGTGATAAAGATGTCCTGAGATGTGTCTGGGTCAGCAAAAACTTGAGTGCAACCAATTAAATCATCTTGTTTTTCAAAAAACTAGAATACTTTAACTTTCTCTCTTTTGAAAAGAGCTGAATTCACATCACAACTGGTCATTGCATGTCAAAATAGGAATGATCTCTACATTTTGAATAAGAGGTCAGACTTTGAGACAAGTACAATATTTTTTCTACTCGAACTTTACCAGGTTTCAAAAAGTAAAATCTTATCAAGAGGGGTTTGCACTGCCAATATTATCAACAAATCAACATGTTCACCAACAACAATGTTTGTACTTGTATTAGACTGTTAAACAGCTGATTCAATAATCAGAACATCAGCGTCATTATCAGCTTGTTCGACACAAATATTAGAACCTGTTCATTTTTCACATTACATTGAAATAAACCAAGACTTCTTGTTAGGATTAGCAAAGAATTGCCATTGGTTAGAATAAACAGTCATATATGAAGAAGTTTTCATAGCTCACATATGTAGCTCTGCAATTTTGATGTTTCTTCCGTAATAACTGTAACTGTCGAATTCAATCATGACATTGTGATCAAAAGTTCTGTCTATATAATTAATATATGTAAAATAGCATAGAATGTTTTCTCCCGATCCCAAAAAACACAGTGTAAAAGATATCCTCCATCGATGATGGAAGTCCTACCTAAGCAGTTGTCCTATCAATTTCAGTATTTACACATTTACAAAGTGACGGCATATTTTTGTGTTTTTCAGATTCCAAAAATACCAAAGGATGTAACTTGTACTCAAAGAATTTTTCAAGTTGAATATGAAAAGTTTTAGTGATACTCGTATGTTGAAATAATAATAATAATAATAATAATAATAATAATGGACCCATAGCTACTTCTTTGTCATGAACTTTTAATGCGCTCGTGACAGATAAGAGAGAATACTGTATCAGTGTGTTTCAACTTATTATAAATCTGGCTGGTCATATTAGTTGTGGAAGCAATTCCATTTTTGGGGCCTTGTGACAATTTACTTTTTCATCTCTAATGACTCCACTTGGTATTGACATTTATTTCCTCAACTCGATGGAAAGGCTCATGCAAGTAAAACCACTAGATGAGTTTCTTAACGTGTGCATTATCTCCTATTAGTCCTGAATGACTTGCATCTTGTTGCATCCTGCAAGTCAGTGCATCTTTTTGCATGTGTTGTATCCAGTTTAACTTCAGCAAGACTCTAATCCTTCACACTCAGTAATCATTACACATATGCCATAAAACCATTTACTCATAACCCTCTCTTGTGTAATTCTTCCTTGAGTTATACCACTTTCTGTTTTCATTGATTTCATCGTTGTTCACTCAATAACTATATCTGTTGAATTAACAATTTAATTTAGAAGAATGTCTTACAGTAAAAAATCCTTGCACAAACTTGTTGAAAACACAGGAATTAATTGATTTTTCTAATTGCAGCATAACTTGGAGATACAGGCGAGCAGAATTAGCATAATGAAAATGTCCAGATGTGTGAAAGTAAGGAAGCATTTCTTTAACATTATCTAAATGTTCTTGCCAATCACCCATAAGCTTGGCATTCATAAATTCCTTAACAATGAATACCATATGAAGATACTGTATATAAAGTTTGGAAGAGGAGTCTTTCTTCAGTTGATTGTTAAATTGAAAACACAGTGATTCAGCACTTTCATCACTATATTAAATGTCATTATACGAAATAGTGTTATTTACCACACCTTCAATAACTTGTTAAGATTTGCAAGCATGTCATCATCAATAACAAGTTCTTTAGATATCATAGTTGCTACAGTAAGATGATGTAATGCATAAGCCCTGACAGCTCTGGAGTAAGCATGTCCATTCAAATTGTTGTTAATGATTTAAGGGCATAAATTTGAGAAAATACCTATTTCATACCACTTCTTTACATGATATAAGCAAAATATGACATGACTAAATGAAAACCTCTAAATCTTACTACAATCTGTCAGATCCTTCAAGTTCTGCAGGTACAATTTCTCATGCTTTTGCATACAAAGGTTAATTGGAAGTAATACTACATACATCACGGCCAGAACATCTAGCATTTTGTAAGGTACATAGTAAAGTTAATGGCTGGTTGATGAATAAAAGGAAAAATAAAATTTGTGACATTCAAAAATTCAATTCATTATAACCATTCTAACCTGGGAGTAATGAATCACTCCATTTCCCAAACAACCATACAATATCTGTTTTATAAAGCAAAGAAACAGTATTACTATAACCAAAACTTTGACTAGTTATTATGTGTGTCCCAATAAACCATAATTTTTATAAACACACAGTCGCACATGAGCTTTTGCTGCAAAATTCTTTGCTGAAAGCATTTATTTTTTTGTGCTGCAGGCTCTTCTGCTAGAACTGAACTTCTTGGAGTAACAATTTGGATTATATCCATTGTGTAGATAGTGTTATGGCCATCTAATTCTAGAGTACTAAGCTATGACACATTAATATCAGCATTGTCAGCACCAAATTGAATAAATGTTCCACTTTCAGGCGGTGAAATAAAATGTTGGGGATGTCTTATACATCATACTGCCTTATACATCAATATTGTATGCTACGATGCATTAAAAAATACTGAAAGACCCAATAGCAGTCTCAAGATAAATGGTCTCAGATGAACAGCTGCCATAATAACAGTGGCTGACAGAAGCACATATTAATTGAAATGCTCCAATTTACATCGTTAAATTTTACGACCTTTTATAAATGAAAATATTATTCATTCATGAAAGGTAGTAAGTTTTTAATTATTTATATAATTACATTACATAATGGATGTTAATAGTAATAGAAAAAGGGAANTAAGTTTTTAATTATTTATATAATTACATTACATAATGGATGTTAATAGTAATAGAAAAAGGGAACTCACCTGATCTCCATCTGGTGCGAGGTGAGCTGTTAGTAGACTGGCGACAAAGAGCCATAGCTGCAGTAATATGAGTACCATTTACGACATTCAATAAGAATAGTCACAGATTGTTTATTCATAATAAAACAAAATTGAATAATAGTCCATCATTTTTTTTACTGCTGGAATATATCGTAGTCTTCATTCCACGTTCAACTACAACAATTTCACTTTCTGACAAAGGTTTCCAACAAATGAAGCAATCTTCTGATATTTTAATAAAAGCATTTACGGCACAATCTCAGAACAAAGAATAATTTCAATAAACATCCGCTCAGTAAATACACGTCGTTCACTGCAAAGAATCACTCAGGACTACCCACCAAAACTTTATTGTAGATCATTCACATCACTTATGCCAGGCTTTATACACAACGAAGTGATGAAGAATATATTACTGTTCAAAATGGTATATTGGGAGGGGTGGTCTCCAATGGTGTCAACACCCTGTTCTTAAATAGAAGTGACACAAATATGCTTCTCATAATATTGAGAAATGTCTTCCGAGTGTGATACCTAGACAGGGGTACAAGCTGGAACAGATATCCTACACTTCGTATTTTTTAGTTTATCTTCTTTTACAATTAATGGTTTGGAAATATATTATAATTGGAAGACACGGGAAAAAGATTATGATAATATGATTTCTTTTTCTATGGAATTTGTAAATTATTAATTTTCAATGTTTTAATGTCAATTTACAAAATCAAACACTTCTTTCATACAAACAGACTGTGTGTTACGCCTTCAGGGGATACCATTCTTTAAAAAATGTGCAGAGTACTCTACCTCGTAGGTGGTGTAGAAAGGAGTACAATTATTGAATAATTTCAATATAAATTTCACACCAGAACCAACACTTACCACACTCACAGGATGCAAATTACGTGATAGAACGAAACATTGATAGTTTCATAGTAAAACTTTTGTTTTTGCATAATTCAAAAAGTTCTAATTGGGATATATAAACATACATATGTTAATTCTAAAAATTAATTAATTGCAAAACAAAGTCTTCTTGATATTTACAATACAAGAACAATAACTATGCACCTAAATAAGAAAAGAAACGAACATATTTAGTTTGCAGTGTGGAGTCCATATGCATATTCTCGCACTAGTGCGCTCTGCTGCCGCAGTGCAGTATTAATCGTCTTCAAACCTTGCTAGCTCACAAATGATGCATCGATGGAAAAATCATTTAGAAATTTTGTAAGCAATTTCATAATTTTTATAACAACTTCTTTTATGATAAAATGTATAGCTGAAGAAATATTTTCGAAAAAACATTTTTCAGGATCTTTGATCTTGAATAACATTTTTAGTACAAGTGGGATAGACTTTTTTTTTTAATGATACCCATAAGGTGTATATCAAATTTCATCTCTATGCGAATTTTTTTCCAAACTTCGCCAATTTTCTATTTTCCCTGGGCTATATGTAAATGACCTACAGCATCAAATGCCTCAAGAAACGATTTTGTCTTATGCAGATGATACTGCTCTAATAACTGTTGATGTATGTGGGATAAAACTAACCCTGAATAAACTATCACTCCATGTTGATAAAAGTTTTGAAGACAATAGGTAATTAAAAGGACAGCATCCCCAAACAAATATAAGAAATTAATAATAAAAGTCTAAAAAGAATAGAGATCTGGAAATATTTAGGTATTATTTTTTTATTTCAATATAAAATGGGATAAGCACATTGAGTACCCGGTAAATAAAACAAAATATTTGGTTTATGTATTTTACAAGTTAGTGAAAACTATTATAACAGATACACTAATGTTAATACATTAGACTTTCTTTCATACTGTAACCATTTATGGGATACTGCCTTCAGGTGGGATTTATAAAAATAACTTCAATTTACTACAGGTTGTCCAAAATATAGTACTCAAAATTATTAGTAATAAATAAAAGACCTTTAGCCTTTCAACAACTTCTTACATTGGAAATCTTTAAATTTTCATTATGAAACCCTCAAAGATAAGTATAAGCTTCAACTAGAACAAGGCATAAAACTATCCCAATTTCAAAGACAGTCGCATTTTTAAAAAATTACATAAAAGCAATCAAATCCTACAATCCGCCACCTAATGATATGAGAAATTTATATCATTCAAAAGAAACCATAAAGAAAAAGTTGCTTCAATGGATTAAATCAAATGGCTAAAATAGAGGTCTCAAGCAAATAAGTGCAAAAGACTTAAAATTCTTTCACCAAAATAAAAAATAATAATAATAAAAATGATGATAATAATAAATATTGTTCATATGACTCATGTAGAAATAAATTTTATTTTTTATAGTTTATATTCCTTTTAGTTTTAATAAAGAATTAAATGTTTTTAAGTTATACCAGTGTCATGTAATGGGAGCTTCTTCCCTCTGTGAATTTTATAACATACATATTATTCATGTAAAAATATATTGATGAATAAATAAATAATTAAATAAATTCCTATATCAATTTTACTTTTAATGAGTATATTTATCTATTCCACATTTCAAACATGTTTTCAAAAAAATAAAATTTCTAATATTCGAACAAGCATACAATGGCTTTTTAACAGCTTCTCAGAAATATGTATATTTTATTTATCAATTCATTTATTAAATTCATGTCCTTTTTATCCAAGGTTCAAGTAAACAGTTATCTTCCATGTGTTTAGGGAGAAGGAAATGGGAAGAAAAGATGTTGGTTCGCTGGGGAATGTAAGGTATCGAATAGACACTGGTCTGAAGCAGATGAGGGAAATCCCAACTGAAAATCTCCCCTACTTCAGCTGAGAGGGGAAGCGAAAAAGCACTCTTCTGCTCTGCTAAAAAAGCAAAGACATTAGTCACAATTGTCAGATGTTTTATCATACCTGCCAAATTCTTGCTCAGCTTCTTCAGCAGAAAGGGCCTTGTATCTCTGAGTGGGTTGAAAATTATACCACTCTTGTAGAGGAAATGCTTCTATTGCACCATCTGGAGCATGTGTAAACACATAGTAAGAAGCATTTTCTGCCACACCACCTTCTCGAGTACCTCTGAATCTGGGGAGAAAATGGGTTGTAATGTATCACAAACTAGGAGAAAATTTAATACATGATCAATATGTCCAACTTTAAACTAATACTAAATACAATGAATATACCATTAAAGATTTAAATACATAAAGGTTTTGTTTATCTAAATGACAAACTGTTGTACAACAGATCCTACAATTAGGGCCAGTTCGAGACTATTTGCAAGCTTTGAAGAAGTAGAAAAAAAAAATTGATTTTAAAAATCAATAAATGTGTTAATATTTTTGCATCTAAAAATCTTCAAAAAATTTGAGTACATCAAATGTTTAGTCTCACATCATGTGAAAACCACACTTCGATATTTTTATTCACTTAGGACATATTTTATGTGCCTAGTATATTAAAATTTCTTGATTAATATTATTTAATTGGGAACATAAAAATAGAACACTAGAAAAATACTAGCAATGTAAAGAAAATACAGCAAATAATCAGTAACTGTTACACTTAAAAGTGTATTAGACACTCATTCATATTAAAGACAGTATGACATACTTTTTACCAGTCTTTCCACCAACTTTCAATATCCAAGGTTGATCTTCAGGTCGATACTTCTTACTAACAATGCCATACTTCTTACGGCGTGCCTCTTCCCTTGCTTCCCTACCAAATTCACTTCCAGCTCCAAACCTAATACAACAAATTCAAAACATAAATGGTTTTTAAGTTCAGATTACACAGGTGCACATACAATAATAGGTCAGTTCAAGACTAGACCTATGTATCCTCACATATTTTGAGGTGCTAAATACAAATTCACAATTTCTCCATCACCCCCACTCCACTTTTTTTTAAATAAAAAGAAATGCCCTTAAATACAGAAAGCCTTGCTTTGAGGAATCAGCATAAGGCATAATTGTAAAAACCAACTGAAATTGACTGCAGGACCATTTTTAAGTGTATTTTGTTGTGCTGAATCTGAATTTAGAATTGCTCCATAACCCCGTAGTTCATTTTTTTAATTGCCAAAAAAACACGCTTCAATAAAAAGTCTAGGGAGATACAGCATTTGGAACAACTATGAAAAGAGAGCGGAATTTACTGTAATCTAATCTATAATTATTTTGAAGTTCTGAATCCAAATCCCAAGTCTCTATCACCCCACAGTATTTTTATACCGAGCAAAATGCATATAAATATGGTTCAGCAGTCATTTTCAGTCAGTTTCAACAATTATACCTAATGCTGATGCCTCCCAAAGTAAAATTTTCCACATTTTCTGTGTTTAAGGGTTTTTTTTTCACAATAATAAAAAGAAGGTTGATGGAGCAATTAAGATTCCGGATTCCGATTCAGTGTCAAAATATAGAAGGATACATAGTAGTAGTATTTGGAACAGACCAAATTATTTTCTTTGCACTAATATTGTTGTAAATAAACAAATGCAAATATTATCATATGAAAATTCTCAACTCCCAGAACACATTTTAAGGGATCTTTTCCTTATCTACAACCAATTTTAACTCGCAGTCTTGACATTTCAACCTTGATCGATAGGTCACCACTAGACTATCTTTAGACTGCCAGTTGACTGAGTCAATTGGCTGAGGATGATGGATTTAAGAGGAGAAAGATTTTTACAAAACAGTAAAAATTTTAGTTGAGTTTTAATGGTCATGTTTCACCCCAAGAATTTATCAATAAATGTTTCGTTCATTTTTATTTTACTCTTATGTACATTACACAGAGTGAAACATTTATTGTCCATTCATGAACAGACATAAATTTTGAGTACACTATCACAAATACATGAAAATCTAGTAATGACACAAGGACGAAACAAGTAATATGAAGAGATCTGCAACAAACATAGAAAAAATAATCTAAAAGGGCAACAGTTCAGCTATTTGTTAAGTCACTGACGAATAAAATTCCTGTTTAGTAAACATACACAGTATCTATGTAATATTCAATTTTTAAGGTCATTTTATTTTGCACTAATTAATTCACGATTACAATCTGGAATTGAATTTTGGAGGGGCACGTACGAAATCAAAAACCTTCACATAATGCTAAAATAATTATTTATTTTAAGCACCAGGGAGAACATACCGATCACCTTTTCAAAAAATTTCGAGTTTTGCCAATAAAAATCTTATTTATTTTCAAATTCTGAAACATTTTACAAAATTAGTGGTAATAGAGGTACTGAACAGTTTTTCTACAACACGAGTACAACTCAACATATATTTATAAAACTAAATCAATTTTTCCTTATTTGTCTTTTAAGGACCAAATGTTTTAACCTTTTGCCAAAAAACATTTAAAAAATTAAGTTTCAAATTAAAGGTTAAAAAAACTGGCTCAGTGAAATCAATTATATTTACCTCTTAACTTCCGTAGTTTCCTAGCATCTATTACTTTCAGTATATTTATTATATTAAGTTTCAGTTATTGTGTTCGTTTCTAATATATAATATCACCCATGTGCAAGTATTTTGATAAATTGTTTCACATTTATACCTCATACACTTCAAATCCACTTTAGATGTAAAATAAGTTAAATGGAAGACTGATATGAACTGACGTGACGTAAAGTTAATTCAATTTCTTTAGTATGTAAAAATAGTTCAATTTAATGTTTCTCTCACTACCCTCAATTACAGGTTTCCAATGGTAAAAAAAGACTGATTTATGACTGAAATTTTTTGAAAAGGTTTATGTAATATTATCGTAATTTGTAATTTTTAAGTAACCATTTTGATAATTTTGAATTAAAAGTAATAGCTATTTATGTTTATTTCATTATTAAGGAAAATTATTCTACTCAATGTTATTGTGTAGTTTTTAGTTCCTTAATTAATTCCAGACACCATGGAGCACGACTTTCTCTTTCCTTTTTTCTCAAAAAGACAGCGCTTGACTCTGACATTATTCTGACAAAAGTACATGTATTTTTGCTTCAGATAACTGCATATGCTGGCAGTTGTGGCTAACATATGTTCCAATTTAAGTTTATACTACATATTTTTGAAAGGAATAAATTCATATTATTATTATTTAAAAAATTAAGAGTTGGGAATGTCAAAGAAAAAATAAGCTAATAAAATAATTCATTTAAAATACCATTTAATTTTACTTTAATCAATAATATTCAAGTGACTTAATAAAATGACATTAATTCAATAATACTACATCTGAGAATTATAAAAATTATTCTTCATTAAATAGACCGAAAAACAGAAGGAAAAAGGTCAAATTTTTTTAATGCAATGAATATGATGAGTATCCACAATAAAACAAAAAAATGTTTCATACAGGAGCCACTCCTTTTTTCATACTTTATGAAATTCTGCTATAAAAATGCAGGGCTTCCATTCAAAAAATTGTAAGGTACAACCCTTGACACACCTTTTTTTTCTTTTTTAAGCTATTAAAAGGATTTCCATACAGAAAATGGAAATCCAAGATACTCGGTATACTTAAATATATGACAGATCTTGCAGTAAATCTCCTCAAACTCTCACAACGCGCAAAATAAATTAATCATTTGACAGTTGTTTTCAGGGTCAAAAATATGAAAATCATTTTCATATCAATACTGCTTCATTATTATCCTATTTCATTAATTAGAGCATTAATTAAGTTCCCCCTAGACTAATATATTACAGATCACAGATGTCATAAATATTTCACAACTCTCTATTTACAGGATGTTGTCTATTATATCACTCGATAGAACTATAATTCGAATTCAAATCACTCGATTATAGTATAAAGAAAGTTGTTACTGTAGCCAAAGAAATATTCACTTTGGAGTTTCTTCTTCATCACCTCTAAATTCCTTCAAATTATTTTCTCTTTCCATTTTCACTTGAGTCCACTTTGTAAAATCAACATTAACAGAAGAGTTGAACCTCATCACTTTGTAAGTCTTCTTATTATTCCTGGAATAAATAAACCAATATAACAAATATAACATAAATATACTTGATACATATAATACATCTAAATGTACTGTTTTAGTTAAACCGTCATGTAGATTTAGAAGTTTATACTTACTTAGGAACTCTTATAGCATACTCTTGAACAGTAGTTCCAGGAGGATTAGAGGAAGACGCCTGGAAATTTTAAGTCGCAAAATTAATACATTTCCAAATAGTTACCAATGAAATAAACAATATTCAAAACTCACCATTCTATTATTATTGTATCTTTTTACGTATTGCTATTATAGAAGAGAAGCTCATGGGAGCAATGGACAGATTTTCTCAAAAGTTAAGAAACAATTTCTTCACAAAAATAAAACAAAATTGTGTCATGGCGACAAGTTAATACTAATATGATCCTAGAAGAACACAGAAATAGAATTACTATAATCTATTAAGGCAACATAATTTTTAAATCTTCAAACTATGTCAACACGAAATGCCATATGCCATCTACACTTTCACAGGTTCAATTTTAGGTTTACACTCACCACGATAAACTACATATACAGCAGAACGCAACGTTCTACTAACTAAGTATTATTTGAATAACACTCTTAAGTGAACACCAAAAATAACATTTGTGTAGCTCGCTCAAGAAACTCTGGTTTTGAACTACTCGCCGACGCAACGCGACAAACAACACCCTCACATCTGCTCCTCTCATAACTTGCGCATTTCATGCAACAGTTGTTTCAATACCAATATTCTCGACAGAAATATTATTTACCATCAAATCTATCGAATGATTCACCAGAATGATACGGACATCTATTTCGACATTATTTTTCTCGGACATTTTTGTAAGAAATAAATAAATTCCAAGATATTAACAAATATATTGCCATTTTAGTGCATAAAGTGGCACCTCTGAATTCCCGCGAGTTTAATTGTCATAAAATTCAGTGTAATCCTGTGGTGTAATTGACTACACCCAAAATGCCAAAGACGTCATTTGTAAAGCCATTTGTAGTGTGTTGCACCAAAACATGGTGAATATTATCACCATGCACCAAAACAAAAAGCGGATTTAATAGGGACCCTACACGATCAGTATTAATGCCATCGCCTTATTAGAATGACATTAGTAATGATCGTGTAAGGTGGAAAAAAACTGGAATGATGCCCGGTAATGACGAGAATCCGGATTTTCTGATTTCGACTCATTATTACTGACTCTTGGTGGGGATACTGTCATTAGTAATGACCATGTAGGGTGGGCCATCAGTATCCCATCATTACTCAGCTAATCATACAACAATGTGTAGTCAACATAAGTACGAAACAGTGAACTATCTGACCAACAATTAGAATCAAGTGAGATGTCTAGTGATACCGGTGATACTCTACGTGGCTTTACTGTGATGTATAGAACTTTAACCGAATTGTGGAACCCTCCGAATTCTAATTACAAAATTAAAGATTGGAGAAACGTAGCTTATGACAAACTTTTAGAAATTCTGATCCAATTAAAACCCGGTGCTACTCGTGCCGACGTTAAGAGAAAAATCAACACACTTCGGTGTAATTATAGGAAAGAGCTGAACAAAATAATCACATCCAAAAGATCAGGGTGGAGCACCTTTTTAAAGTTAGTGTTAATCTTTCACTCACTGGTAAACTTTCCCTCATGTTTGTGTTGTTTCTCGTCATAGATGGTTTGACCATTCCCAGCAACTTATTGAATCGTCTGCTCCATCATACTAATCTCTTTCAACAGGGTAATATAAGAATACTTTTCTCGTTTTTGTAGCCAGGACTTCATCCAACGTCGGCGCTTTGCATTTCGCTTTGTGCTTAATGCCAAAACTATTGCGATACACGCTTATTGCGTTTATCTATTGGTAACTTGTTTGGAAACACAAACATCTGGTCAGGTTCTTTGTGTGGCTGTAAGTATACTGACGAAAAGTAATGAAATTAGAAATGATCGTGTAAGGTTGAAAAGTAATGAAGGAGTAATGGTAAAAGATTTTTGAAGGTAATGTCATTACAGATAATGACAGTATTACTGATCGCGTAGGGTACCTATAAGGGTGGACCGCCGAGTCGGGTGACGGAGCAGGTTACCCCAGGCCGAGGGAACGTCCATGATTAGTATGTACCAGTTCCTTCACCCCATATATGAAAGATTAATAGCTTTTTTTAATACGAAAACTATAAAGAACAATAATTTTAACGGAACAAGTATCTACAGTAAAATCAGGTTAAAATGTTTCCAGTATTATAAGTTTTCCCGTTAATAACATTATACTTCGTCGGTCCCTATAACATTTCTATGTAAACCATAAATGTTAATTCATGTTTAAAACGTCCCCGTTTAAAATTATTTCCTGTTTAATAAGTTTTCGCGTTTAAACAATATTGTTCAACGATCACCTAACCCTAAAAACATATCCCACGTACAACGTTACCTTTGAATGTATTCACACGTATAATCTCTTAAATAGCGGTTAACCACACCGCGATGTTACGCAAAGCTGAACCCCGTGTTCGAATCCCGGTCCCGTCACCCATTTTCGTTCCATATAAAATTCTTAACACGTTAGTTAGCCTAATTAAATTGAGATTGAAAATATCTAAACAGAAATCTGAATTACCTGATTAACGTTGTTACGGAAATAACATAAATTAAATATTGTCCATAAATTAAATGCTCGCGTCCACGGCCCAGACCAGGCCCAAGAAACAAGATAGGGCGAAAATGTCTGAGGTTTAACGCTTCAAGTAGTTTGCGCATAATACTTACCAGACTGCGCTATCAGTCACCCGGCCACCTATATTTCGTCCAGCGCTCAATAGATGGCTGCAAGATCGTGTTCACCCTTCTCCTATTGGCTTCTAGTGATCTTTGTTCATTACATTCGTGCGGTGCAGTGTGGAGCTCAGGCTGTGCCGTACCGTGTGATAAAGAATAGTGATTTTATATTGTGAAATGCCTCGAATTTTCGTGTGTTTCGTACCGGGGTGCTACAATGCAACAGGCAACCCGGAAATAACTTTCCACGCCTTCCCTACCCCACCAGAAAGGTAAGTAATTCTTGTCTCAGCGCCACTTCCCACATGGGCAGACGTACTTAGCTCAGTCGCTTTGCTGCGATTATTGTTGCTTATTTATTTATTTATAAATATATTTGTTACATTCTCTTGTAGACAACGGCAATGGATAAAGTGTCTGGGCCTGACTGGTGTGCGTGTCGCACGAAGTATGAGAGTCTGCTCAGCACATTTTACCCCGGACGACTTCCATGGTATGTTAAATGAAAACGAATGTTACATTGAATATTGAAATTTATTATCTGTAATATCTAAGTAATGTATTCATGAATGAATTCTGTATATTAAATGATGAACATAAATATAATATAATAATATTTTATTGAACCACATAGATCATAACAATGATGTATGGCGTGTCATAGTAGTGACAACAATGACAATAATATTTGCATATAAGAATAACAACAATGTAATCATTTTGATACATTTAACCATATTCATTTAACTTAGACTACGTAGAAATTAATATAAAATACTATTATTTTGTACTATTACGGAATATTAATATTTAATTAGGCTATGGTTATTAGATATCTATTGTAGGAATTCTATTATTTTATTTTTATTTTATTAATTTATTTCGAGGTCTATATTTATGCTAAAACAATCATTTTTCGCATCATGCTCCTTCTGCACCTTTCTTCTAATGATTATCTGCAATATATTGTATGTCATACATTAGTTATTGTCTCTGAGGAATTCTTGTTTACTGAAGTAGTTTCTGTCGTAAATATTGTTTGTTTTGAATGCTTTCAGTGTATTAATGCTTTTTAGGTTCAGTGGTAACGCATTATATAGCTGTATACGTTCATTATATGTGCTTCTTTGGCTAAGAGTGTATGTGGTAGATGATATTTCTTGCCTGCCTAGTGTCGTGAACATGAACAGTGGAATTAAATTTGTGGAGTGGTCCTTTTTCTACTAGATCCTTTTTTACAAAGTACAAAGTTTCAAAAATGTACATGCATGGCAGTGGAAGTATTTTCAACTTTTCAAATAATGGTTTACACATAGAAACTTTATTAGTGTTGGTAATTGTTCGTATTATTCTCTTCTGTAAACTAAAAGTTTGTTTTGTTTCTGGTGCTTGTCCCCAAAATATTATACCATATTTTAGAATGGAATGGACATTTGCATAATATACTGTTCGAAGGGTATCTGTTGTGGAATTTGCTGTTAGAACTCTGATGGCATAGTTTATTGTGTTGAGTTTCATATTGAGTGTTTCTAGGTGACAGTTCCATTTCATGTTATCTTGTATAGTAAGTCACAGGAACTGTGTTGTTTGTTTAAAGATGAGGTGGTTACCATTAAATTCGATGTTAGGTGTGTGCTGTTTAGATGAATGAGGATTATGGAAGGAAACTATGCAAGTTTAGTCAGTGTTTACTAGTTTATTTTGTTGGAACCATTGGATTAGGGTGGCGTTAGTGGATTTGGTAGTGTTAAGAATTTCTTCAAAAAACAAACGCCGTTTATATTATCTTTCAATATAAAATAATATAAAATACTATTATTTTGTACTAATACGGAATATTAATATTTATTTAGGCTACGGTTATTAGATATCTATTGTAAGAATTCTATTTTTTTACTTTTATTTTATTAATTTATTAATATGAATACCTATTGTTGCACCACACAATCACATGCGTATTATAATATCAATATTTTGCTTCCTGTGTAGTCCGAACTGAAGTATAAAATTTTCTATATGATCTTTTTCCAGGTTCGGGATACCTCAAGCAAAATGCCAACCCATCAATCTCTGCCTGCCTCTTGAGGAGTCAACCTTCTGTTTCTTCCACATCACCTTGTGCTATGTCTTTATTTTCTCCTTCCACCGACACCCCCAAGACTATTTCTTTACTTTCACTACCGCTATCATCTATCCCTGTAATTTCACCATCTGTTTCTACATGTATGCCTTCTACTTTCACCACCTCGTCTACTGCCCCTCTTATTTCTGCATCTACTTCATTTTCCTCTGACACCCCATTGACTTTTTCTTTCTCACCTTCAACATCTGCATCGCCAAGACCACTGGTTCCTTTGGATTCTTTTGAACAGCATTGTTTCGCAACTCCTCGGCCTGGTAAATTACGTAGTTCAAATGATAACTTGAATTTACGTAATTTAAAGGATTCATCTCTTAACTTGACCTGGATCGATGCCACAAGGCACCGTGACTTGACTCCTCGTAAGAGGTTGCTGTATCGATACGGGAAAGCTAAGGAGATGCAATTAAAGAGGAGGAAATTGCAACAGAGATATGCCAGAGGTAAGCAGGACCTTGAAGAAGATTTGAAGATGTCTTCATTACGTGGCATCTTTGGAACTACTACTGGTAACTTGCTTACATCTGTACTATCTAATGCGAGCAAAAATCCCAAAGGAAGGAGATGGTCTTTCGATGATAAGATTCTCTTTCTCTCTTTGTATAAGAGGGGCCCTCGTGCCTATCGCTTCCTTAATTTGAACAATCTTCTTCCTTCTCCAAGAACCTTGACGGGTATGCTCCAAGGAGCTAACCTTCAAGCTGGGATCAATGAGGGTGTTTTTTCCATTATTGCGCTATCTATGAAGGCAATGTCAGAGAAGGACCGTCTGTGTTACTTGATGTTTGACGAAATGTCAATCAAAGAGAACCTGCGGTACAATCCGAAATTGGACGTCATAGATGGTGTAGAGGATCTTGGACATTTAGGGAGAACTGCGCGTCCTGCGAAGTATGCCCTAGTGTTCATGCTTCGTGGTTTGGTGAAGAAATGGAAGCAGCCCGTATCTTTCTATTTCTCTGCCTCAGGAATGTCCTCAAATGATCTCCAGATGCTAATAAAGGAAGTGCTTCTGCGTTGTTGGGACGCAGGTTGTATCGTCCTCGCTACAGTCTGTGATATGGGCTCCAGCAATAGGGCAGCACTTAAATTATTAGGTTCTTCCCCTTCCAACCCCTTCTTTCACCTTGAGGGACAGAAGGTTGTTACTCTGTTTGATGCCCCTCACCTCCTGAAATGCTGCAGAAATGCCTTAATTAATTATGACATTGGATGCAGCATTGAAGGGGGAGAAGGAGGCATCTTCCCAAGAGGTCGTGCTGAATGGCAGCACATTGTCTCCTTCCACGAGGCAGATAATGCATCCTTTATGAGATGTGTTCCGAAGCTCACCAAAGCACATGTCAATCCCAATAACAAACAGAAGATGCGTGTCAAGTTTGCTGCTCAGGTGATGAGCTATACCACCAGCGCACACATACACCAAGCAGTATCTTATGGTAATTGTTCTTTGTAATTTCGATTTTATCTGAAATGCTTCATAACTTGACATTTATAATTATTTTCACCTTTTTATAGGCATCCTTCCAGGCTCAGCATTGGCCACATCGAGCTATCTAAATTTTGTAAACAAAATATTCGATAGCCTAAATGGCTACTCGATTGGTCGTGCTGGTATGTATAAGCTTACTGTCTTAGAACTAATGTTGTTTAATGACTTAAAATGAAGTTAAAACGTTGCGAGTTCTTTTCACAAAAGATATACTGTTTGTCCATAAAATGTCATCTTTCATTATTTATTTCATTAGATTATGTAATGGATATTGATTTTAGTAAAAACTGATTAATATTGGTGTTTAGTTAATAATAACATTGTGTGTTGCAGATGCCTCAAGTTTTAGACATGGCTTTGGTGATGCTTCGGGACATTTTGCCTTGTGGAAGGAGGCAATGGCAGAGATTGCGGGGTGGGTATTTTACTCCAAAGGAGGAAGAAGACGTGTGAGAACACTTCCGTTTCAAAGTGGGCTAATTACCACCATGAATGGAATGGGGCATTTACTCCAGTCAGTAAAAATGTATAATGTTAGGGTTCTGAGTCCCCGTGCTATCAATCAGGATGCATTGGAGAACTTGTTTGGCCTAATTCGATCACACTGCGGTTGTAATTATCAACCCACTATGAGTCAGTTCATTTCTGCATTGAAGATTTGCATCATGAATGGACTAGCATTTTGCGACATTACTAGTGGAGCAAACTGTGATTCAGATGATGCACGTCTTCTTTGCAATCTGAAGGAATTCATTTGTGGTGCTCATATTGTACAACAGGACAGTGTATCAGTGAATGACACCACTTCCAACGACGAACATGATGCTGAGCCTAAGTCTAATCAATTGTCAACTGTGGGGAACAGTTCTGTCGATTTTTCTTTGGCTAATGCAAGTGTCTTGTATGTTGCTGGATATGTTGCCAGGAGAGTTTTGAGTAGAGTTTCTTGTGATATTTGCAAAAGACTTCTCCTTACCGAGGATCCTGATGTCCATTTTCATGGTAGCATGTTATTCAGAGAATACACTGCTGATGAACGCAGACTTACTTATTCTAGTGAGGAGTTAGTACAGTCTGTGTCTCAGGGTGCAAACATCGTGGATGACATGTTAAATGAAAATCCACACATGCCTCGGGTTTTGCAAACTATCAAGGAATCACGGCTTCAAAGGATTGAATTAGGTTGGTTGAATGAAATGAGTGCAAGTGAGAGTGAATGTTTGAGCACGGGGACTCATATTT
>NNCF01127826.1:214427-235712 GCA_002313205.1 Laupala kohalensis | reverse complement strand
GGGGTAGGAAGCCATCCAGTGGATTGTTGGGACAAAGCTCTAAATGGATGTCTGGGGGTGACACAATGAGTGAAGAGAGTTGATTAAATAAAGTACAATGTAAAGAACAAAAAATTACATTTAATATCTTCCATAGCTAAATAATTTTTTTTTGACCAATTTTTTGTCCAGCAATAATTTATTTGTTTTATTTTCAATTTTGTTTCCTTGATTTTGAAAAATTAAAATCAAAGAAGTAATAAAATTGCACTAGAATATTGATTGCAGGACCTTGGCAGTAAACTACTTAAAATAGTAAATGGTGTTCTGTTTCATCAATGGCAGTTTTAATGGTTTCTTAAGACAGCAATTTTTGTTATTTGCACAATGTAATAAAGGTATTCAAAGTATTACTTCAAAAGTTACAAACCAGCCATTTTTTCTAGGGGAAGAATTAATTGGAAGATAATGAAAGGGTGGAGACTTAAATCCATATCATAATTGACCATTATTAATAGACTTCCATTATTTTAACTACAGTATCTATAATATTCGCTTTAGAATGTCTAAAAGGCGGTGTATCTTCATTGACAATGGAATATTTCCTTGGTAACCATATCTTCTTTTTTGGTTTACTCCCATTTTACAATTTTTTATCAAATTGAAGAGATGAACTGTTCTTGGAGAGAAAAGTAACTCCAAGCTTGACTTTTTTGTCTTTTCTGTATTAAGTTCATGCTCTGAACATTAACACATAACAAATGAATTAAATGACTAATAACTTGAATATAAAATTAAATATTAATAAAATAAAAAAATACCATGAAATATAGTAATTCAACTAAGAATTAACAATTAAATTTTTTTAAATTGTTATACAACTTATATCTTAAACAAGATAATATTATTAAATTTTCCAAGATGTTAGACATAATGCTCCTTGATTTATTTCTGAAGTAAGGAGAAATGATTATAAAAAAAACTATTAAACTGATAAATTACAATAATATAGAATAAAGGTAATATAATGTTCAAACCAGAAATAGGGTCTCTTTACACAACTACACCCAAATCATGGCTAAAAAATGGATTCAAGATGAATATATACGAGTATATAAACAAGGGTGTTCTGGAATTTTTATGTTTAATGTACAAACAGAGTTTTATTTAGAGCTTGATTAAATTTGGCACACTTGACCTTCAAACATAGAGGAAGTTCACAGTCTATATGAGATTTCGAAAAACCACTCCATCCCTGTATTACATCTCAGTACTTCTACATGAAGTTTTGCACACTTAAAATTCGAAATAAGAGGAAAATTACACACTTCAAAATTGTGTAAGATCAAATTCAGCCCTCGCCCTGGCATTCCTTGAAGTGAAATGGAAAGGGGTTAGTACACAAAAATGCTCAAAAACAACAGGATAGATGAGATGAATCCATACATCCCTAATGTCTTCTACGAGCAAGTTAATTTCCAATGGAGAGTAAATTGAGGGGAAAGCAGAATTTAGATACTTCATGATGAAATTCTGCACACGTCCAAAATAAGAAAATTAATGTCTAAAAAGCTATTGAGGTCAAATTCATCCCTGGACAATGTTCAAATGGTTGATAAGCAAAAATAATTGAAAATAAATTATTAGTGTCAAAGACATGGTGCGAAGGGTTAACAAGATGAATAGCGACCCACTCAATTCAGTGTAAGCAGAAATTTGGTCCCATTGGGGTTAAACTTACCTAGCAACCTTAAAATTAGAATGGGAAGGAAGTGACATAATAACTGAATATCTCCAATTTTAGTACTAGTTTTCGAGGTAACATGTGAATAATGACTTTTAAGGGTGATGCAGTTTAAGAACAAGTTTATCTTCCATGGGGTAAGACACCCTAGCACATGAATGCAGTCTGTAGGCTGATTCCATTGACGTATTTATAAATGGGAAAAGCAGTGATAGGAAGGAGGATTGTTAGTAGGTCAACTGGTTAGCTAGGATTACCAACTTGGCCCACATGAGGGGGTGAGTAGAAGTGGTTAGCAATAGAGTTATTGATACTAGCAGGAGGTGGATAGAGATAGGAGGCTTTGCTTTTCAGTAAGCACAGTTATATGAACTGGGACATTCAAGTGAAAAACTACTAATTTTTCTGGCCCCACCAGGACTTGAACCTTGGATGATTTGGTGATAAGCTAGAAAGCTACCACCTGAGCCACCAGAGGGGTAAGCTGATTGATGACTGTATATCCTGTACTGCATAGTCAATTCATTCTCCTAAGAAATGCTGGACTCATTCTGCAAGTCGATTAATATTTTAATGATGGTGAATTTTACATAGTGAAATCAATCAGTTTCCCACAAGTATTCAGTGACGCATCAGTAGCCATGCATTAAGATTGGTTAATATATTTTATAGAAAGGAATGTAATTAGTTATATGCACCTATAATCAGCACTGCAAAATTCAATGTTTTTGATAAATAGTTGATCAACAGAAAAGATCAAGAAAATGTGAGGACACAAAATTCAGTTGGTTCAACATTTATCTTTGTTAAATTTTTACCAAGACATTAAAAAGGAATCTTCTTAAAATCTGGGATTTAGAAAATTGAGTACTAATGAACTAACAATACATGAAAAGAACAGAATTTAAAATGTTACCCAACAGAAAAGTCGGAAATAGAAGCATACATTTTTCAAAATAGTAAATTGGAAATGGAGATTTTCTAGACAATTCCACCAATAGAAAAGATAGTTTAGTAAGGGATTTACTTTGTATAACAGTGTTCGTAGAATTTGGGAGAAGTTTATTGGAAGAAACACTGTATGTTTGAGTAGTTGTTGGGGGTAGTCCAGTAATGTTTGGGAAGTTGAGAGGTGAAAATAGATTTTATTAAAATTATTATATTGTGGTTAATATTTCCTATTTTGCTAAAACCAAGATGTACAAGTTGCTGAATGATATTCATATTTAAGGGAAACGTCCATTTTCTTACATAATGCATTATACAGGAATCTTATAAAGCAAATATAAATGCAACTTACAAGAAAGCCGTCGTAAACACAGTTGGGGATCAATGCATACTAACCAAGTAGACGGAAACCTAACCTCAGTACAGAGAAGAAAATTGAGAACGAAAATATAAATTCGCTAGAGGTACAGTTAGATACAACATTAAGCATATATAAGTACTATGTTTCACTGAACATTGCCTATCACACACTCAAATTAACATCACATCACTACCAGGATACTATCTAGCAGGATTTTATTGCCGTAAAATAATCATTACAAAAATAAGCATCATGCATATGGAGGTTCTTTTATTTACCTAAAACTTAACATAGAATCCAGACAAAACAGATTTTAATTACTTATTTAAGGACTCAGACTTTGAATGTACTATAGTTGAAATCCTAGCTTTAAAGATATTTATTTTAAATATTTACAGAGCACCTGATGGAAATCTTGAAACCTTCAGAAAAAACCTAGAAACAGTTCTTGTTAGTTAGTTCTTTGTTGTTAGTTCTATGACTCGCCATACATCTTTGTTATGATCTATGTGGTTCAATAAAATATTATTATTACAAAAACCAGCACTTCCAATTACATAGGAGTAAATGATAGCAGTTAAGATACATATGGTATTTCAGCATTAACAAGTAGAGGAAGACATTTCCACTTCTCATTCCTAAATAAAAAATAAGCTAGCTAAATTCTAGAAAATGTTCTACGATTTGATAGACGAATGCAAACACTACTCAGTCAGACAAATAAATAAGATAAGCAACAAACATATAGGAACACTATTTCAAAGTAAGTTAACAATCATTCCGATTTGAAAATGAATTTACAAACTAATAAATAAACATTGAGTGAATTAGATTTGAGTATGTCCTTTATAAACTTTTAAGTGCAAGGTATATAATCCCTTCAGTTTTCGTACGTGTATAAATTGATTTGAAGATAATGAATTAATCGTTTTAATCAAAAGACAGATTTGAAGAAAGCTTATCCCACCAAGAGAACGAAGTCAACACATCAATACACTGAAACACATTTATTCGAGGTTAGGTTAATAGATGTCGCGCAGAGCTTGATTGCACAGATCACAGAAAGGAAACAAACGAAGGATTGTGCCTAGTGAAGTTGGCTACCCTTCCGCCATTAATCTCATCGAATCTCATCTTCGAAGCGTCAGAATTTTTCGGATTCGTAAAGTTCGTTAGTGAATTGTTATAGTACTTCCACAAATATACTCAAAAAGCATCTGTAGTGCATTTGTACATAAAGTATATAAAGGAGATCGAGTTCGTTAGTGTAACCTTAACTTCGTGATACATTATCTTCTACCCAAGGTAAACAAACAATATTCATTTAATATGTTAGAGAAAAATAATTATATTAAAGTCATAAAAACACTTGTCACTCGCCAGTTCCTACTTATTTCGCGAGTCGTAACGTAAGCGCATCACGTTTGTTTGCAACTTGTCATGGCCTAGTTTATGCTATGTAAACAATGCCATTAATTATAGTGCAATTTCTTAATGATAGAATAATATACAAAATAGTTGGTGTATTATTACATAAATCGTTTTATTCCAGGATGGTAGTCTTTTGAGATATTGTTACGAATTGAGAGGGATGACTGACTAGAGTAGTTGTCAAGTTCATAGTAAAATCTAACGTGTGATTTCATGGAATATGCATCGACAATAGATTCATTTTGAATATAATTTAGTTTATTTTAATGTTAAGGATATGTTATCTGGGAAAACACCCAAAAATTATTATGAAATTATTTAACTTCGGTTAAATGTAATTAGTCATTCACAAATAACATGATACTTAAAGAGTTCAATATAGCTCAACTCTTCCAGGTATCCTTTACTTTTGTACACTTGAATTTCTTGTTGTTTTTAATGCTAAATGCTTCTACTTTTGTAGAATTCTTTCTCGCCTCTGTTAGTTTTACTTCTACTCTTATTTTTAGATTGCTACATTTTTTCTCGTGTTTCGCTTTAGGCGGCATTTTGAAATATGTTTATTCTACAAAACCGTAAAAGTGGTTTGTGTTCGTTTACCTATTTCTAGTATAAGTAACATTCACATGTAACATGACGCTAGATGTTTAGTGGCACGCGTCTTGGTAACCTTGGTAACGGATCAACAAGTCAATAAAGAATGTCACCCATCTTTCGACTCACGAAGGAACTGTCAAATCCAACAAGTCTAACACTGTATATAGAAGAGTGATGTATAGTGTCTCAGGTGGTGTATATGTGTGTTCGTACGTCGTCTATACAAAACTAGTTTTAATCCGAGCATAACGAAAATTTGCACACCTGAGCATCAAAACTCGTAAGATACTACTTCAGATTTTGAAAGTCCGCCCTCGTCACACATTTTCATTACTTTTTAATTTTCAGTATATCTCTGGAACTGAATGAGATATCGAATTGATTTTTGTACCTCAACATTGCTAAAATAAACATACAGAAATGGGATTTTGGATTTTTCGATATTTTACTGTAGCGTGTGAAGGAGGTGGAATCGTTTTCATGTTGGTGTCTTTTATAAGAATCTATTGTTGAGTTTCATTCATTTTTAAGTTTTATTCATTGTTGCGTAGAGGCTCAATCGGGTTGAAAATCTCTACTTTTCGTATACTCATCGAAATGAGCATAAACTCATTGAACTAAGGCATTGAAATAAAAGGACATAAATGTACAAAAACAAATTTCCTGCCGAATTCATTCTCCCAGGCAACACCGGGTTTATTTATCTACTGTGCTAAGGAAGAATCCGTAAACGTCAACTAGGTTGTTGCTATCCTCAATTAAGCATAAGTTCTGCATATTCTAGTCTTGTTCTTCATAATTTGGTTTCAGCTAGGGTTTCCATCCTTCTGGTTTTCCCAGATTTGTCCTAGTTCGAAGGCAGTGCATGTGAGGCTTTCTACACTGTCCAGTTTTTCTAAGTCCGGGAACAAAACGAAGCTGAGCAGCGTAGACTAGTCGTTAAAATTCTGCGAAATTCGCACCCACTTGCGATTATTTTCAGATCGTTAGTCTTATTTTGCTACGGTGTAAATGGTAGTGGAGGCGATGGAAAATCAATTGGGGAGATTGGAGTTTGCTTTACGTTCGATGCGGGTCATTTTAAAACGTTTACTGAAGCCTTTTCTGCTATATCTGCACATTATATTACAGTAAAGCGAAACAAAATGCACATTAATGTTTTTAAATTTCATCTTTATAGAGATTTACAAAACCATGCGTTTTCACCGTAAAACCAACTCACAAACATTCCTAAATTATATTTTTAACTGATATTACTTGCTTGTTCTGTGAAATGAAGAGCAATTCCATTTTTTCTGTCACGATGTGTCCCATCAATCGTTGGTCGACCCGTGGTTTCTGACATACTACTACTATGTGGCCCAGTCCGCAGTCACATTCTTTGGAAAGAATGAATGAAAAGATGAAAAAATTCAGCATGAATAGATTAGATAGGGGAAAAATATTTATTAACGGAAAGTCTCATAAAAATTATCTCTAATAAGGCGTAGAGAAAGTAATAGAAAAACTCTTCAGTATTTCTATAGTGAGTGACCGCCATTGTTCTCAAGGAACAGTGACAGATGCCTCCTTGAACATGTCTCATTTAATCTCTAAGTAAAAAGAAACCGTGACAGACCTTACTTTTTAAACACGAATAAACGAAAGACAGACTTAATTATAAGATAGTCTAAACTAAAAGTTATACAAAATTTAATTATTTGAAATGTATTATTCGACAAAATATTCAATATTTACCAAAAATATCTGAGGATTCTTCTCACTATTATTATATTAAATACAATGCTATAAACTAAATAGCTATATAAAACTAAATTGACGATACTTGCGTCCCACGATCGTTTTCAAGCTGGTAATGCTTGTCCACGTCATACGAAACACTGCCCGACACTGGACTTGTGTGTGGGGCTATAGGGCTCGTCAAGGTCATTAGAGCCCTTGATACTGGACTAGACCTGTTTTCGTATCGGTGAAACTTCATTATTGAATTATTTTGCAAATACGCTCCACGAATTGACGTCGAACTAGACCTAATATTTAGTGAAAAGTGGCATCAGACTTGCGCCATTGTTCTCACAAGTTTTTGTAATCATTTGTTCAACTACGAGCATATATACGCTGGCACATGACACCTGGAATACCAGTAACTGACGCCAGCACATTTCTTACCGTTTTCATATTGTCAGCTACTGGAACAATTCAAGTATTGTGTGGACGTAGCGCAACGTGGTCCATAGAATTGTCAACAAATTGCCGATTCACCGAATAGAATTGCCGTACAAAAAGCAGTGCCCTCTATATTGTCTGAAGAAATCGTAGAAATATGTGTTCGTGATCTAAAGAAGAAAGAACGAAGAGAATTCGAGAGTGGATAGAAGAAAAGGAAACTTCTGAGACAATAACCAGAGAACTTCATGATATTATTTTGTTTAATACCCACGTTTCTTTTTTCTTGACGTTAGTTGTTTTCATCATATATGGCAGTGAAGATTTATACACAAAATCAGCTTCCTCGCCACTACCCTTCTTACGATTTCTGTCAACCCAAACAATGTGAATTTTAAATCTTTAACTTTCTGTGATACATCTCTCGCGGTGAAATTCACTACGTTCTTTTCATCTTCAAAACCATATTCATTCATAAATTTGCACACTGGTGAAGTATACGATACCTTGTATTTACGCACTCCTCTCTTCACGATGGCTGTATTCTTGACTATTATTCCATGAGATCCTCATTCTTACGGCATGATTGACCAAATTGCAAAGTTCTTTCCTCATTCCAACGACAACTAGTTCAATATAAAAACCGAAGGTAACTAATGCCAATGTGCCCATTGAGTTACGTTTCCCTAATGGATAGGTAGAGCATTGGTTGCTAAAAGGGCCCCGGGGTGTGGCCGAGGATTAGGACGTGATACAGAAACCTAATTTTTTGACTATTATTAATTGAGAGAGAAAAAAATAAATAATGTTAAGTTTTTTTCAGAATTATTTGTCTTCCTTTTTCAGTTAAAGTGATACCCATCCCTAAGCCAACAAATGTAGTATTAAGGTATAAATTTAAAAAAAATTGTTTTCATGTCCACAATTGCCAATTCACTTTATAGAAGTTGAGGTTTCGCCTAATTAAGTCGATCGTTTTAAGGGTTGCGTAGTCGAAATAATAGGGATCCGTTGAGTCTCGCTCACACAAAATTACTCGGAAACGCAGGAATATTCTTTTAAATCAATCAAATTCTCTTCTAGTTGAGCATGAATGAACCAAAGAACATAACTTCTTTCGCGGCCGACTTGATCCTTGTTTTTTCTACTAAACATTTTTAAAACTGACCTCGGAGAGTTAGCCCGATAATTGTGACGTACACTATTCGATAGCACCCAGTGACCATGTTATACCAAGTATTGAGCATATATGTTTAGTTAGATTAGATAAGAGTATGTAATATATGTTTAGTGCCAATCGTTTTTGTCAGAGCTCTTTACATCATTTTTATAGTCATTTTTGCCATTTATAGTCATCTTTATAGCTTTCACACACACACACTATATATATATATATATATATANTATATATATATATATATATATATATATATATATATATATATATATATATATATATATATGAGAGAGAGACTATTTTTATAGCCAAATTATATTCTTACATCTGTCTTCTGCCATGAGACATTTATAACATATGATGGAATAATTTCGATGTTGTTTCTGGCTGGCGCCATGCAGAATTTCTTCCTGTAGCTTAGGCTTTTTTCAGGACCTTAATTTTTTTAAGGATTAATTTTTGATTGCAGGTCAACAATTCAAGCAAATCAATATACTATGGCTTTGGAACAGTTTTGTTTGAAATGGAACGACCATCAGGGTGTCGTGGTAAATAACGTAGATAGATTGCTGCAACAGAAATCCTTTGTCGATTGCACTTTAGCGGCTGAAGGTCAATTTGTGGGTGCCCACAAAGTCATACTATCGGCATGCAGTCCTTACTTTGAGGTAAGTTGAATTTTTTATCACTCTTATTTATGAAGCAATGTTATGGACTGGGGTACCGCGTTTACCACTATAATTTTTAGTCTGAAGAAGACATGAGTTGCTGATGTGGACTTGAGTAAACAAAATAGTTCTACCATTTCGGTATTCACTAAATTAATAGGAACAACACTAATAAATTTTTAACTAAAAACATTTTAAATCTACCGAAAAAGGACAAATTTATTACTTGTATAAAAATACATGTGTTCATGCTTGTTTCCAAACTAATACATTTCATGTCTACGTAATTTGCCTCATGTTGCTATGCCTTTTACAGAATCCTGCAAACAATCTCGCGCATTGTAAAGCACTTATTAGAAAAGAAAATTTAAAGAAATTCCGTTTTTAAGGTAAAAATTTGCAAACGACTGTGACCGAAAAATGTTGGGCACATTCAACTCCAACAGAAAACATTGTCATTTTCGTGCAAGAAAACTATGTGTTACGAGCTTATGACTTCATGAAAAAATAATTCTCAATTATTGCCCTCCAATAATAAAGTAAGGTTTCTGTTGTTCTCACAAGGGATGTGCGCGACCTCGAATGCTCAGAATTCCCCAAAAATGTGCTTAGAACATAAATCACTCATCCCAATAACAGTGGTGTGAGTCATTCCCATGCAAAACGTAGGTGGTCTGATACCGCCATTCGACGAGGGCATGTTGTACCTGCACTTCCGCTGTTGTGTTGTCACTCGATGTCAGACCTCCACTCTTGTGCTCTTCCTGGTTATTTTGCACAGATGTAGTTATGTTCACTGCTTCTCTTCTTTCTTCTTCATTCGTCCCAGGTCCGCTGGCGTCCGGCGACGTAGGGGCACTGGGGTGTTAGGGATTGATGGAGACGACAATGGGGGTTGGTCAGGGTGGGTTGTTTGCTATAGCTGTTGGCTTGTGTCTCATGTGGGTATGGGTAGGTTAAGGATATCTGACGTGTATGGACGGATAGGGCGACGAATCCGTCCATACACGTCGACGAGTTTGAGATTAGTAAAATAAGGTTGGAACAAGGTCTGGGTAGGGTTGGATTAAAAGGCGGTGAGAATGGATTTGCGGGCATGAGTGTATATGGTTTCAGTTATTGTGGGGAGTTTGGTCTTCTGACGGATGGTGGTGTTTGGCGTAAGTATCGGTGGTTTAACGGCATGTCTTAAAATCCTATTTTCTAGGGCGAGGAACTGTTTGTGATGGGTGGGGGAGACGGTTGCCCAGGTGTCACTGGCGTAAATTGCTAAACTTCGAATACAGGTCTTGTAGAGCCTAAGCTTTATGTGCAGCTTCATTCTTTTATTTGCAAAAATTGGCTTCAGTCTGCTATAGCGTTGAGGCATCTTTTTCTTCAGTTCTTTCGTGTGGCTCATCCAGTTGAACCGGCGATCAATAGTCAGACCAAGGTACTTGACCGATGAGGCCCAGGGGATTGACTGTTGGCGAATGTCGAGAGAGGAGAGGTTGAAGAAACGGGGTACGGAATTGGCGGTTGGTGAAGAGGATGGCTTGGCATTTGGTGGGGTTCAGTTCAAGTCCATTAGCGGAGCTCCAGTTGTCGAGTAGGGTGGTGGCTCTTTGGAGGTTTTGGATGGCGAATCTGAGGGAACGGTGTCTGGCAGGGTAGGCTACGTCGTCAGGATACAGAAATTGTGACACGTTCCGGATGAGGAGGGTCAGAAATAAAGATAGAGAATAGGGTCGGACCCCATAGGCTTCCTTGAGGAACCCCAGCAGCTATGGGGCGAGTGGAGGAAAGGGAACGTTGTTAACGAATCTGGAAGGTTCTGTAGGACAAATAGCTGGTAAGAAGGAGGTGGAAGTGGTTTTAGATTTTTGAAGAAGTTTATGGTGTCGAAAGCGAAGGAGAAATCTAAGAAGATGGCAGGGATGACTATTTCGTGAGAGAGGATAGGAGCAACTTCGTGTGAGAGGCGGAGAGTCTGTAGAGCTAAGGATCTGTCAAATTCAATGGGGCGAAGTATGTTATTGGTTTCTAGGATGATGAGAAGCTTGTTAAGAAAGAGTCGTTCGAGGAGTTTGCATAGGATAGGAAGGAGGCCAATGTGTCGATTATTATTGCGATCACGTAAGTCTTTACTTTGCTTGGGGATGAGGTTGATGACAGCGTGCTTCCATAGCTGCCGGAAGTAGGCGTTATAAATATTGTTAGGAAGAGGATTGCTTTTCGTGGAAGGTGTCGGAAGTAGGTCCCTCTGATCTTGTCGGCGCCGCCAGCTTTCGGGCATTGACATCCTTGAGAGTTGTGTCTTCACCTCTTCGGGGTCGAGGATCGGTCTTCGGGAGGGCGGATGGTAGTTGAGGGGATAAAAGCTTATGAAGGTGTGATGGGGATGGTTGGAGGGGAGAAGCGTTTTTCTAGAACGTCTGCGAAAACTTCTACCTTTCTGGCTGGGTCATAAGTGGTTTGAGTGGTTCCAGGGGATTGAAAAGGGGTGATGGCTGTCACTGGTTGACGGATTGCTTTCTGTTTTTTTCAGACATCGCAGGATGTTTTCACATTTGCCTTGCTGAAGTAATCCTGCCACAATTGTCAGTTGAACTGGCGTAGACGTTCCTGAAGGGTCTGGCGGACTGTGAGAACGTCTTTCTTATCTTCCATGTCCCGAGTGCGGTAATAGCGGCGCTGAGCGCGACGACGTTCTCGAACTAGGGCTAGGATGTCTGGAGGGGATGATTCATTTCGAGTGGGAGCCGGGGTGAATGTGCTGGCATTATGATGTCAGGTGAGGATGTGGTGTGTGAGATAAGAGATAGCTTGGTCAGAGTTGGTGAGTGGGAGATGTTGATTTACCTTGTGACTTAGGCAGGACGTGTAGTCTCTCCAGTTGGTTTCTGTGGAGGGAGGAGGTTTCGGTGTTTGGGAAAAGGTGCTGTAATGAGAGGTGAACACATTAGGGAGGTGATCAGAAGAGAGTTCAAAGCAGGGGTGAGGAGTGGATATCTATATGTTCGTGGAGTGAAGGGCGATGTCTAGGACGTCATGTGGAATGTTGTCAAGCAGGTGAGTGGGTCCAGCTGTAGGGGGTATAGATAGAAAAGGGTTCTTGGTAAGGTAGGTGAAGAGGGAGTTGCCTGCGGAGTTTGCAGTGATGGAATCCCAGCTCGGATGTTTGCAGTTGAGGTCTCCTGCCATGATGAGTTATCGCCAAGCTGCCTGAGAATGTTGAGATCGGTTTCTCGGAATGATTTCGGTCGCCGGTACACTGAAATGAGGACGATTGGTCCTCGTGCTGAGCCAATTTCCACTATTGTTGTCTCGATGGAGGAGAGAGGTTGGATTGGTATCCTCTTCTGGGGAATAGTTTTGCGAACGGCTATTGCTGTGCCGTCATGGGGATTTGTGTTGTGTTGCGTTTGGGGTCTGTCGTCTCGATAAACGTGGAAGCCTGGTATGAAGAAGGAAGAGGAGGAAGTAAGCCATGTGTCTTGCAGAAGTACGCAGTATTTAGAGAAGTCTATTAAAAATTGTCGCAGCTCCGTAATTTTGAGATTGGGGGTGCTCTGACAGTTCCTGGAAGCGAAGGAAGTGATGTAGTTTTGTGGAGGCATTTAAAAATAACGTGACAGGACACTGAGCGCTGTGAGCGTAGGGAACCAGGACGGAATCTCCAAAACTGCTTTTTTTGGTGTGAAACTCTCGAAACAGAAATTTTCATCAAAATCTCCCAATTGAAAGGTTTCTCAGTACAATATGGTCTGTATACTAGGGGAAAAACTTGATTTGATTGGTTTATTATTGAATAGAATTATGAATACGCATATTTTTAATTTCATATTACATGATCAATCTAAAAGTGGTGAGTATATTATATAAACATACTATAGCAATAATTCCTTCTTATGTTTATTGCACTATCTTTAACACTTCCCATAATGTATTTTATATAATCTTGATCTGTACATACCCCAAAAACATATATAGCTATAGTAAGTGAATATGAGGCTGTTTGGGGTATTTGCAAGAAATAGTTTTTTAATATTATTTAACTCAGTATCAAAGAAAAGGGGAGGAAAGAGCAGTATTTTTAATATTTGTAATAAATTATCATGAAGTTTTAAATTATATATGTAATGTTTATTTTGTTATCAAATAAAAAATTCTTTTGACTTATACAATTATGTGTTGTATACCTTTCCATTTGCATAATTTTTCATTATTTAGGCACTTCTGAGTCATCATGCAGAGAAACACCCCATTTTTATTTTAAAAGACATAAAATTTGAAGAGGTAAAGGCTATTATGTCTTACATGTACCGTGGAGAAGTTATAGTACCTTATGACAAATTGGCGGAACTACTGAGAGCTGCTGAATCTCTGCAAGTTAAAGGATTGGGTGAAAAAAATTACAATAAAAATTCCGAATTGAATGGGTCCCCACAGCAGCAACTGCAACAACAACAACAACAACAACTACTACTACTACAGCAACAAAAAACTCCAGTGAGATCTGTAGTGCAAACCACTACACGGGTTCGATCAGGTGGATCTGGAGAAAGGAGAGTTACTCAACCTAGTGCAGAAGTAGTTGATCTGACTGATGAACCCCAGAGACCTGCAAGACTATCCAAGTCAGTGGTCATTCAGCGTACATCACCTTACGCGCCCAAAAAGTATGCCAGGAAATTGGACTACCAAACTGCATCTCAGCGTGTTATTCAGAGAACAGAATCTTCCTCTATTTCTGATCCAAACTCCTCGGGTGTATTTGTATCTCAAAGCTCTGCAGTTGTAAGAACTGCTGTGCCTGGACCTTCAACATCAATTCCTCAGGCTGTAACATTGGGAACTTCTAATTTGCAACAGATGTTATCTTTTGTTCCTCCTGGTCAGTATCCAGCTTCTAATATTTCACCGACCAGTAATAGACAAAGGGCTTCTGTTCAGCAGAGTACTGTTTATCAGCAGATTACTTCTTCTCTTGGTCCAGTTGTTCAAATCACATCCTCAGCTGCTCAGAACAATGTACATCAACAGAAATCTCCTACTGTTGTCCCTGGTGTAACTCATAGGGCATCTATCATTCCACAGCATGTGCAAACAATTTCCAGCCAACTCCCTATAAGTTCTGACAAAGAACCCTCTCAAGGACAGTTGCCCTCTGCTCAGTCTTCTCAGCAACCTTCTGTGCAACCATCAAAGATACATTTACCTTCTGTACAATCTTCCAAGATAAACGTATCTTCTGTGCAAGCTCCTAAGATACAGCTGACTTCTGTGTTACCTTCTCAAGCACAGTTGTCGTCTGGACAGCCTCCCCAAGTGCAGTTGACCTCGGCGAATTCTCCACAAACACAGCCAGTTCAAATAGAATCTCCACGAGTTCATTCTCCTTCCCAACAACCCTCTCTAGAGCAAATAATATTTGACACACTCTCAACCTCAGAGGTAGTTGCTGAATCTCAGGTTTCTCTTTCATTGGAGAATAGTATGGCAACTGAAGATTCATCTCAGAGTATGGATTTTGATAATCAAAATGATTCTGTACAGCCACAGGAAGAAGATAAAAGTGAAAAACTGGATGCTTCTGTTGACGAAGTTGAAGAAAATTTGAGAACTACAGAATCTGCTAGTAATGAAAGGACGATAACAAAAGGTATGTTTATCTAGAAATAAATTGATTCTTTCTTGAGATATTCTTTCTCCACCAACTCCAGGAACCTATTTTGGTTCTCTAAGTTAAAGGGAATGATGTGTGTCAAAAGTTAGGAACTAAATATAGATTAGAACAATTGCAGGAAGGTATAGGGAATTAGTGTTTAATAGCTGTTGAGGTGAAAGAACTTGTTAAATGGATTTTTGATCAATTTTGGTTTCGTTGGTAGGTATCATAAGATGGATTTTTCAAGGATATCAATCATTTAAAAAAATTACAATTTCATTCAAGACATATTACTATGATACTACCACCTGATGAAGGCCTAAACCCTGTCTGAAATGTGTAGTTAAAAAATATACTGATTTGTCTATTTAAGCTCATTAAATTTTATGGCAAAGAGATTATAGTGATTAACATAGATAGCTCTATGTTTACCTATATACTTTTTTTTCCTTCCAAATAGTAGTGATAATATTTTATGTACATAAAAACCTGCAGGTGGATTATATCCAATTTTTTTTATCACTTCTGTTTTGTGAGGAAGAAATTAAAGGGGATGGAATGTCTGTTATTGGGCGGCCCGTGGTGTAGTGCCTAATGCACTCGTCTTCTACCTCTGGGGACGCAGGTTCAAACCCGGTCCGATCCAAGTAGAATTCGAGGTGGTGGATGAAGTGGTTTTCTCGGGGTTCTCCTGTTTCCCAACATTCACTCATCATCATTCACCTCTATACCATTCATTAATATCATTAATTAATTAATCATTCATATCACCCAGGGAGGTGCGACAGGAACGACCCTGAAATTCCTAAGCCAGCCAAATCAAGTATTCCCACCATCTACCATCCCCATCTACGCTGACCCTGTCTAGCACGGGATTAATAAGGGCGAAGGAGAAGAAGGAAAGTCTGTTATTCTTCAATAATGGCTGTTTGTTGAAGTGTTGACCACAAATAGTGAATAAACAATAAATAACTGTTTGCATAACTATACGTTGTGGTTAATGTCTGTCATAATTATATTATTCAATTTAACTACCATTTTCAGAAATGTTTTGATTGAAATATTTTCTAAGAAATATATTTTCTTGTCGGAAAAAGTTAATAAATTTCTGAAATAATAATAATTTCTTAAAGTTAATAATTTTCTTACTATACATTTTATTTTATGTACTCTAAGTAATAGACTATTTATTTGAGATATGTTTTGGTATGTTGTAATTCAGGAGGGTTTTTAGTGGGTATGGTTGAGTCATTCGGTGAGTCCCACATGCGGGGAGAGTCATATTGGTTCTCCCTAGTGCGTAACTGCATTTTCCCTACTTGTACAAGTTTTTAGAGCTCCAATGACCTCGATGTCGATGAGCCGTAAAGCCCCCCACAAAAAAGCAACAATAATGAATGCTTTTTTCTTTTTTAGCATTTTGTTGTGAATTATGCTTGAAAAGTAGCCTAAATTCTTAGTATGTTCTTTGGTCTATTTGAGTACACATTCTAAATGTTCATAACTTATGAACATTTATTTGTATTGAACTTATATGTATATGTTATATAACTTCTTTGTATTGAAGTATGCACAGTTTAAAGTAGTGTAGGCATTGTATTCAGGACCTGACACTGGGGTGCAGGTGCCTTAGAAATTACTAGGTGCACGTTATTTGGTTTTACCCCTGCATTATGAAAAGAGTTGCAAGACCTTGTGTTTTTTACCCCTTCACTTCAACTCGTGCTTTTTTTGTTTCAAAAAATATATATTACTCTGTAGGTGTTCGTTAGTGTCTTATGCCTACCAGTGTTTAATTTTGAATTCAGATTGTGGGTAGAATGAATTAATGAATGACACAAAAATGAGCAAAGAATAAGCTAATTTAATAAATCCTTATTAATTTTTATTATTGTATTAACATTGTTCAACTGTTATAAGGCATATGAATGTTAAACGATCATAAGATGATCATTCTCATATAAAAATGTGCCTTGTGAATGAGACGGAGTTGGTGTTGTCTTAAAATAACTTCATTTATTGTGTTTCAAATTATTGAAAACATTTTCATGTATATAATAAAAATCTGAAAAATACCTCTATTGCACACTCTAAAAGCGGTCACTCTTGGTACTTACGGTAAATTGGGCCCTGGTCTCATTTGTTCAACGATTCAAAGATATACCTTCAATGGTTTTTCATGTCCATATTTAAAATTAATTATTAATTTATTGATGAATTTATAATGTATTAAATAAGCAAATGAAGTATTAGTGACTTTTAAGTCAAGCTAAATGTTAATAAATATACAAATTACTTTTACAATACAGATAAATTTTTCAGACTTAAATTTCTTTTAAAAGAATTTTCTTACTTTAAAATCCCAGTTTATAACTTTGTGTTATATTATGTAGGCCTTCGGACTTTTTGCTTATTCTCTAAAGGCTGGAACACTGCAGTAGTAGGTATAGATTCAAGGTGAACTGTAGAATAATTGTTTAATAGAAGTTTTTCTTTTTTTCATTAAGCTTTAGTTTTCTAAAAAAAGACTTCAAAGAATAAATACATTTTTTTATGATATACTGTATACTGATATTACTTAAATAGAGCATTCACATGTAAGTTATAAATATCATCTGACTAGTTGTATATATTGCTATCATCTGTATAATTGGAGACAAGAGAAATTTTTTTTACATTATTTATGTATTTTGTAGCTCGAAGAGGTCGCCTTACTGGTGTTGATCGTCCTTTCAAGTGTCCGGAATGTGGCAAATTATTTACTCAGAAAAGTAACATGGAAAAGCATCGTCGTATTCATTCTGGAGAATGTTTGAAGTGTGATACTTGTGATAAGTCATTTGTTGGACGCAGTACCTTAATAAGGCACCTTCGTATGCACAGTACAAAGAACAACCATAAATGTCAAATTTGTGGTATGATGTTCTCAAGCACTAAAAGTTTGGAGGATCATTTGACGCAACATGCAAGTACTTCTTCTTCCGATCAGTAATTTCGTATCGAAGAGACGGTAAGTTGCTTCGGAGTGCTATTTATATTCTGAAACAAATTGTACTCAAGTGTATGTATTTCATGAGGTTTGGAATAATCAGGGATGGATTTATGTATTTTGATGCAGTGCAACATTTGCAAATCTTATCTTTAATTTGCTTAATTCATTATTCATTACATGTAGACAATGAGCTCAGTGTTCAAGTAACTAAATGCAATCCAATAAACTCATTTTTTTACATCTGTATTCTATCAGGGAGGTAGAAGCAACCTCCGATTATGTTTGTGAATCAACTTCCGTAGTGGCAAGTGGAATAAACCAATAAATCCAAAATAATAGAATAAAATGAAAATTTCCTTTTCTCAATTCCAAAATTCCCCAATACTACTACTGAGAAAGGTGCTTCAATGAAGAGACAAGGGAAGAAAACTTGAATAATCACTTGAAGATCGATATTGAAAAATTACCAGGTATGGATGGTATAGATAAAGTAAAGGCACTAAATTGCTGAAAGAATAATTTAACATTTCAGCTGTTTTGAAAGGGTATTTTTGGCAGGATTGTCTGTAAAAAGGATCCCTTTACTTCATGCAGGCAAAAACAAGATCTTTTTTTTTAAATAATCAGCTAGTTGATAAAATAAACAAAACTCATAAGTATAGGGAATTCAATAATAGAAGTGCAGGATTAAAATGACAAAAATAACTTGCAAGGAAATGGCTGGGATTTTTATTGGGCTGAGGAATTGGAAAAGTATCAGAGAATTTTGCAGACATCCAACCTTTTATTTTGGAGCAAATGTAACTAAGATCACCATCACGTAGATCAGTGCATGTTGATTCCTGTGGTGGCGAAGCGAAGCATCTACTCTTTCAACAACCCTACCTACTGTGTCCCGCACTGTATGCACTGCACAGTCAGCTACAGACTTGATCCCTGTTGGGAAAGCATGTTCCATTGAGTGAGTAGCGGCAACCTTTCGGTTGTGTATTTATTTGTGTAAATTTTGTGGAGTCATCTCTACAGTGCACAGTGTGTAATTTCGCCAATCTAGGTGACCAAAATTCATTTCTCCAATTCTACTCGATGGATTGCAATGGAATTTCGAACACACATACTTTTATGGGTTCTCATTTCATCAGTTATGCTCTTTCAGAATGAAACTGTTTTTTCCTTTAATATGCAACCATAAATTCAGTACTGAATATATTTTAAATGCTTTGTCATAATAACACACCAAGACATTCATGGAAATAATTTATATTAAGTTACAAGGTGAAAAGAAACACAATGTCATAAAGCACCACACACAATATNACAATTGAAAATGTTAATGAAGCGAATGCACCGTGCCTGAGTCAACGATAGTCCATCCCTAGAATGTTCGCCACACACGCATCCTTCCACAAAGTCAGTACTCATCGTTCACTCCTCTCGCCTGCCAGACCAAAGACTTCAATATCCCATTAGGATCTGCGTTAACGACCACCAAGGTGACTGGTGAGCTCCTTTTTTATTAAAACACAACTCTTCTTCGTCTCTTCCTTTTGCCTTTCAGCGTCGGGTTAGCCATTTCAGATATCCCTTCTTATCTGCAGCCTTGCGCTGAACCTCCTGCACCGTTGCTCCTCTCTTTCTACATATCTCTTCAATGCTCTGATCCCACGTTCCTCGAGGTCTGCCCACTGCTCTTTTCCCCTCTGGCCTTGCATTCCATATTGCCTGGGTTTTTCTGTGGCTTTCCATTCTTGTCACATGACCAAACCATTTTAAACTATTTTCTTCCATCGTGTGTACTAATGGAGTTTGCTTAAGCTCTTCTCTTATTTGTGTGTTTCTTATACAGTCTCTCTTGGTTTTGCCCGCTATTTTCCGAAGAAATTTCATTTCTGCTGCAGTTAGTCTGCTTTCCATTTTCTTATTCATAGGTAAGCTTTCTGTAGCATAAGTTAATGATTTCTTATAGACTGTGTTAAATATTTGTAGTTTTGGTTTGTTTCCTATTCCCATGTTCAGTACGTTATTGTATACTTGATAGTAAATTTTATTGGCCTTTTCAATTCTATTATTTATTTCGGCATCTTGCCTGCCATCCTCTGAGATCACTGTACCTAGATATTCATATGTCGCTACTTGTTCTAATATCCTTCCCTCCAGGAAACATTGATTTCTTTTCTGTTCCTACCAATGTGCATAACTTTACTTTTGTTTGTGTTAATCTTCATTCTTCTATCCTGTAATGCACTTCCCCATTCCTGTATTGCTACCTTCATCTCCTCTTCATTGCCAGCGATTAAAACTATATCATCTGCATATACCAAGGACTGTATCCAAACCGGTTCCATCCTCCAATTTCCTACTTTATATTTCTTAGTTCTCCTTTTTGTTTGTTTTATGATTTGGTCCATGAAAATTATAAATAGTAGTGGGCTTAAAGAATCTCCCTGTTTAATTCCCTTTTCCATTCTAAATTGGCCACTCTTCTGTCCATCTAATCTAACCTGTCCGTATACATCTTTATACATACATTTTATAACTCTAATTAGTTTCTTTGGCACTGGCATCTTTTCTAAAGCTTTCCATAGTTCCTTTTTTGGGACCATGTCAAAGGCTGATATGTGGTCTATGTATGCAATATACATATCCTTTCCTCGACTTAGAGCTTTATCTATGAGCGTTCTGATTATGTGGATATGGTCTTGGGTCTGTCTAAAAGGTCGGAATGCGGCTTGTTCTTCCTCAAATTCCTGTTCAACAAATCTTCTTAGTTTGTTTTCAATTATTCTGGAGAAGACTTTGCTCACACAGGAAGCCAGAGATATGGCTCTGTAGTTTTCACATCTCCGTGTGCTACCTTTTTTATGGATGGGTATAATTATATTATTTTCCCACTCTTTTGGTATTTCTTCTTTTTCCCATATATTTTTGAAAATAGCTACAAGCCAATCTGTAGCCTTATCACCACCATATTTAAGCATCTCTGGTGCGATGCCGTCAGGGTCTGCTGCCTTTCCTATGTTCAGTTTTAGTAGAGGTTCTTCAACATCCCTAAAGACTATTCCTTCCTCGTCCGCCTCGCTGGGTCCATGCCTCTCACACATTTCCCCCTCCTTCACAAAATCCTCCACAGAGCTTTCCTCTTCTGGGCGTCTTCGTTCGTGCCTCTCACACACTTCTTTAGACACTCTTTCTGTCTTCTCTCCGAAAAGATCTGTGTAATACTTCCTCCAAACTTCTAATATTCTCGCGGGATGTGATTCCATCTCACCATCACTGGTTATTACATTTCTCACTGGTTTTTTATATTTTCTTCTCAGTCCATTAATGGTTCGCCAGTACAGACTCTTGGTTGCTCTATAATTCTTTTCGACTTCGTTTCCCAATTCTTCCCAGGTTTGCTGTTTCGACTGTTTGTCCGTTATTTTTGCATTGTTTCTAGCTTCTCTGTATTGTGCCCAATCCTCATGTCTTTTGGTCTGTAGATATTTAAGATAAGCCTTCTTTTTTTATTTTAACCAGTTCTTTAACCCTTTCATTCCGCCATTTAGTTCTTTTGAATCTCGTATTTACTG
>NNCF01127826.1:204077-214321 GCA_002313205.1 Laupala kohalensis | reverse complement strand
TGGTTTTTTATATTTTCTTCTCAGTCCATTAATGGTTCGCCAGTACAGACTCTTGGTTGCTCTATAATTCTTTTCGACTTCGTTTCCGAATTCTTCCCAGGTTTGCTGTTTCGACTGTTTGACCGTTATTTTTGCATTGTTTCTAGCTTCTCTGTATTGTGCCCAATCCTCATGTCTTTTGGTCTGTAGATATTTAAGATAAGCCTTCTTTTTTTATTTTAACCAGTTCTTTAACCCTTTCATTCCACCATTTAGTTCTTTTGAATCTCGTATTTACTGTTTTTGAACCGCATACCTCCGTTGCCGTTTCAATTATAGCTGTTTTGAAGGTACACCATTTTCTTTCCAGGTCCCACTCTTCTACGTTGCCATACTTAAGTAACTTGATACGTAGTTTTTCTTGATATACCTTTCTTTTCTCTGTTCCCCGTAGTTCCTCGACCTTTATTTTTGAGTACTTTTTAGTTTTTACACATTTCTGGATCTTGATGTTAACTTTCATTACTACCAACTTGTGTTCAGTGCTAAGCTCCGCACTCCTATAGACTCTAATGTCTTGTACTGCATATCTAAATGCTCTGGTGTATGTGAAGTAATCTATCAAACTTTTGTATTCTACATGATTTTTTACTGTTTTGAATGTAAATTTATGTATTGATTTGTGAGGAAACCAAGTGTTGCCTATCAATAGCTGGTTATCCACACACACACACATATCTCTATCATGCGTGTTCTATTCTCTTTTCTGATTCTGCTCCATGCACTCCCATACTTCCTTTCCCCACTCTTCTATCGTTGCCTTTCCTAGCATTCCAATCCCCCATGATGATAATGTGGTTGTTATTCTCTCTACTAATGTTTATCGTTCTCTGTAACTGCGTATAGAATGCTTCTTTTTCTAGTATTTCCTTGTCATCAGGTGGAGCATATANGTCCGTGCGGGTGGCGAGGGTTTGCGCGTACCAGCGAAGCTCAGAGCTATGCCGGCGGTAGTGTAACTACCAGCAGGGCCACCCAAGCCGGACAGGTCTCAGCTGAGGTACCAGACGAAGTGTGTTTCACAACAACCTATCTTCCCCAACCAATCCCGCTTCCTTACCACCTGCTGCCTTGTAGGAGGGGGAGGGATTCCCAAAGGCTAAGGGAAGGATACTCCGACAGAAAACCGCGTTTAGCCGGGAAACGTTGAGGGCCGTTGCCCATCCGACACACATAGGGTTAATCACCCACTCATGGGTTACATTAGATTCAGAGCCAAATATTTAGCCTCGGAAATCAATCAACAACTGAAAGACAACCGCGCATTCGAAATGGTACGAGAATAGGTATATGGAACATAACATCTTTAACAGACAAAGAAGTAGAAATAGTGGAAGAGATGGAAAAATACAAATTGAAGATATTGGGTATCAGCGAAACAAAAAAGAAAGGAAATGGGGAAGTAAAATTAGATAAGGGATATGTACTGAGATTTTCAGGAGTTGGAGAGAAAACAAGAGCGAAAGAGGGAGTAGGAATAATAGTTGACCCAAATATAAATGCTAGAGTGCTGTCTTGGAACCCGTAAACTCGAGAATTATAAAACTGGACACAGCTTGAAGAAAGAGTGACTTTAATTAATAAAACACAACTCACTTTATAAAACTAATAGACTCAAAAGCAGTGTCATTTTAAAATACTTGTGAAAAAATGTCAGCATTTAACATATAAATGAATAAGTTGTTTATAATTTAAAGCAAAACATATTTGAAGGTAACATATCTTATTCCCTAAACACATAACTACATAAAAATAGCAATAACGATCATTCAAAATGCGATATTTCACACCAAAAAGAAAACTCTACTGATTATTTTATGCTTTTCATTAAACTGTTGGTATAATAAAATTATCGGCATCTTAAATCACTACACAAAATAAAATTAAAGTGAAACAAATTAAATACACGTTTGGAAAATATATCTGATTTTAAAACAACTTTACAAATATAATGATACACTTATATTTTAAAGAAAATACTTACGAATTTAAAAGATTAAAAGATTTTCTCTTCTAATTGTTTGTGTCTGTAATAGCAATCTGTCAATAAATCTAGAACTTCTTTTATCTTCATCACTCCTTGTTGCCCATTTCCTGACATCTAACCTGTAAGCGATATGCAGGAAACACTCGAATACACGTATCCATGCATGTAATGATGATACTCTTAAAGAAAGTGAGGCAGAATCCACCTCCCTGTCTTTCCATTGCTGTTGAGAGCTATTCATTTCCTTGGGAAGAGCATCTTTGAGTGGATCGGTATTTTGAAATCTTGCCGTCTACTATTGTGAAATGTATGTTGTGTTTGATGTGAATCGTCTGGTTATTGTATAACTGGACTGCAACGTCAACAGCCTTCAGGTGAAAATTGCGATTGACCAGGACTCGAACCCGGAACATCCTGCTCTGGCCGCAGGTGTGCTATCCACTGCACCACCCGCCTCGACTCCTAAGTCCGTACGCAACTTCCACCTGGCCTGATCCGGGACTGGACTGTTGTGGAATCTAAATGAGAAACTAATATTTTCCACTTCTGTAATTAAATCTCTTGTTTCTTTCACGAATCTTAATTTAATCGGTCTACAATACCGGGTAGAGGAAGGTCGTGGATTATTCCAGATGATACATTTTTGTCTAGAGGAACTTCGGTATATAGTTGAAGTGGTGTAAATGCTTTCACGAAATAATATTNGGATGATATATTTTGCTATTGTATTCTTTGGCATTCTCCCGAAGGTCTTTGTATTGGTTCACACTTAATTTTATATCCATTATCGTGGAGAGGGCTTCATCAGGTGTCATACTTTAAGGGGTTTCGAGGGATGCTTCTCGCGCTTTTCTTAATTTTGTAGCTCTTTGAGGAGATGCAAAAGAACGTTCTCCCACTATATTTGCAGCTTCTTTCTTCTCAGACGCTCGTAGTTTCCCATGAGTCGCGGCTACTAATTCTTCAGTGCATATAATTTGCGCTATCTCCTTAGCTTTTCTACAGTAGCACTGCTTTCTTCAAGTAATATACGCGGCCGTCCTCTTTTTAAGACTTGAGGGGAAGCACAACTGGAAGATGGCATAGTAAGAGAAACCTTCTGCGCAAACTCCACGTTCTTGCTTAACCACAGTGAATTGGGCTGCAAAAATCTTATTTCATTTCTGCCGCACTTGTTCCTCCGCGCCTGCATTTTTGAACATATTATACTGATGCTCGTAGAAATTGACTTACATATATCACTACGACTATCTTCTGGCCTAAAGTAAGAGATTACGTAGCTGGTTATGTGCTGAGACCTGTCCCCAGTGATGTCTCCGCGCCAAAAGTCGAAAATCGTCCTCCTATTGATTGGATGCATTGTGACTGAAAAAATGGAATTGTTCTTAATTTAGCGAACAGTCGCAGGAAAAGTAAATAATTGGTTTCAAATTGTTGGTTTCACGGCGGAAACGCGTGGTTATAGTTTTGTACATCTCTATAAAGATGAAATATAAAAGCAAATTTTTATTTTTACTAATATTTTATTTCGCTTTCTGGTACGTAAATGTTAATACCAGTACATACATTCGATAGCACTTACCTTTTACTGTAAAATAATGTAAAGATGGCGAAGAAAAGACTTCAGTGAACGTTTTAGAACGATCCGTAGCGAACGCAAAGAAAAGCACGACTGTTGGAGCACGCGAGGCGGCTGGCGAAGGGTCATTTCGGAGCTCTGTATATGCAAGACAAATTAAAGGGTCGGTAAAAAGATACTGTTATAGTGTGCCCCAGACATTCAAGAAAACGGAGATGCCAACTTTATGTCTCGATTCGAAAGTTGGTAAAAGTGATTTTCGGTCGCCTAGATGGGCAAAATTACACACTGTGCAGTGGTGTTAATCAATTTTCATCAGCAAACATTGTAGATGTGTGTTCATTCCATCCATTGCAACTTTTCTGTATTGTTTGCAATGTTAATCTTTTCTCACATGTGTAACATTTTTACCTGCAGATTCCCCTGATGTAACCCATCAGACTCTGTGTATATTGTCTAACTGTAATAATTGCAGTTATACTTTCTGTATGTATGTATCTTTGTAGGTATCCCAACAATTAATTATATCACATTTACTTCGAGCCTGCATGGAAACAGGAATTTCCTTGAGAAAGCAAACTCAATGGATATGCATTATGCATCCTTTGCTACAAGAAAATAACTGCATTGATAACATTAATTCCAATGTCCTCCCTGTGAGCATCATTTAAACTGCTGATAGGGTTCAGAAATTTAATGGTTTAAGAATGGGTAATTGAAGAGATGAAAGGACGTGGTTGGACATGACAAGTTCTGAATACCTATCTTAATTAGAAACAAATATATTCCTCACAAAAGAGGCTGCTACTTAGTTTATCTCACAAGAATGGCACAGGAGAAAGTTCTGTGGAAACTCTTATAATAAAATCCGTAGGAAGATTTGCTTGTCATCCAATAAATGTATTTGATGCAGACAAGGATACGGGGTATCATGGTCAAATATTCCATGCAGAATGCAAATTCCAAAAGAAAATAAGCCTTAGAGAACATTAAGCAGACTTCGAGCTGATGGGATGCTGGATTTGTAGAAGAGGAAATGCAAGACATGTGGAGAGGAATGAGCGAGGAAGGAAAAGAAAATAATCTTTGTTTCAAAATGAAGTTAATGTTTTTAAGAAAATTTTAAGACATATTAACTTTTTTCTGTAAACCATAGGAGTTTTCATATATTGAGGTACTTTCTTCCAATACAAAAGATGGGGAAATCACGAATTGGACAAAGCCAGAAATTGGAAGATCCCTACTTAACAAACTGAGATTTCAAGCTTTTGAGCTTCCAAATTTCTGGGTTGTCTGGAACTAATTTGAAAATAAATTATTAACAAAGATAACCACTTATCAATCATCATTTATCATTAACATGTTTTTATTACAGACAGAAGGTAGGATACAATATTGGCAATACTTGGAAAGAGATTGATAGATTAATGAAATATCTGAGTAATTTAAAGTAAGGTTCCAATGAAGTTGATCTTGTCAAAATTAGCAGTATGAAGTTAAATCACGAATTTGTTTAGACTTTTCTGTATGGATGGAAATAAGATGCATTTTGTTTTCTGTTGACCAATTGTTTTGTAGGTAAACTGGGGGAAATAGTTACAACCCATAAAGTTTCTGACATTCTGAGTAGGTTAAGGTAAATTGTCATACACAAGTTTCTCATTTTAATTAACTGTATCAAAAGTTAGTTTTCTTAAGCAGTAATGGGTTGTATTTTTGAAATATTGCAGAGGAATACCTATGATATCCCCAAGGATGTTCCTTAGGACCTACAGTTGTATTATGATGTTTCTTAGTAAGTGTTACAGAAAGCTGGAAATCTCAAAGACTTTTATTTATTTAAAAGTTATGGAGGACTGTTTTACCTCTTGTTTCTCCATTTCCCAATTAATGTAAAAGTTACTGTAAATTTGGACATGTTTTAATTCTATAAATGAAATGGCATTTCAGGTGGATTAACAAGAGTTACCCCTCTTCACATTACAACATGGAAGTATGGAGTTTTTAATACTTCAAGAAGACTGTACAAATGTGGGCCTTTGAATGAGCTCCTTTGCTCTGTTCGATTTGTTTTCAAAAGAAATTTGAATTTCAGGAAGACCAGCTTGATAGATTTTGTTTCTCTTTATCCTTTACTGTGAAGGAATCATTTGAATCAAATTAGTGATGGAAGAAATAGAATTTAAATCTATTGTAGCACTGCCTGTTTCTTAGAGTTCTTTTATAATTCAGTGTTTTGAAAGAAAGTGAAGAAAATATATTGTTGTCTCACATCTTTGGGAATCTAAATATTGTAGAATTTTTTAATGTGTCCTATACATTTTATTATCTTATGATGTTGACAATTTTTTAAAATATGAGATAGATTTGGTTTTCATGGCTTGCGATAAATTTCTGTGGAATTTAGTGGAAACTTAGCAAGTGATATATGCCATGATACTTTGTGCCAACTTGAACAATTTTCTTCAGCTTCTCAAAAGTAACCGTTTGTTCCCTCTGGAAAAGGATACTTTCCAAATGTTCAAACTGATTGGAAATGTTATGGTCAATGATTCTTTTTCCATACAGTTGTTTTTGCAGGTAATATTTATTTTGAAAAGTGTTCTGGAATGTTTTCTGATATAGGATGGTTTAACACATAATGAATTAAAACATGTTTTTTACATACATACATATATTCATACTTCCTCACTATGAAATAGATCTGAATATTGGTTCCTTTTTCCTGATATTATTTACGATTCTGAATTTAGTTCATATTTTTTGACCAGGAACATATTTTTGATAGACTGTACCCCTATTTTCAGGCAAGTACGACTTGATGCATTGACACAATGTCTTTTCAGCCAACAAGCTGATGGTTTAAATTTTTTTAGAGTAAATTATTTTTTAAAAGCACTTTAAGTTTGATTTATTGGACAGATCTGAATAATTGTGCGTTACCTTGAAATTTATGTTTTTCTTGTATTGCTACAACCTATTTTACATTTTAATTTAAATTATTTGTTCCAAAATCTTTTTATTTTTATTTTTTTGTGCAACTCTGGTATATTTATTTGTTTGTTGAAAATTTAATTTATTGAAACACTTTCAAACAATTAGATGATTATCTCTTTTCTTTTGTGTGAACTAATTTAGTGAAGAAACATGTAAAAAATATATTTTAATTTATGTTTTAAAAAACTGCAGCTTGTGGCATTCCTTAAGAAATTTGAGTTTGTTAATGTGATAAAGAGTATTTTTGTTTTTTGGAAAGATCATTCCTTTTGCAGTTTTCACATTTGTAGGATTTAGGGAAAACGATAAACGAATTCGGAAGAATTTAGTACAAAATATGTTCAAGATGGAAACAGAAGACCTAATATGAAGATAACATTTACTTTTTTATTGTTTTCATTTTTTGAGCTTTATTAATGTGCTTATGAACTTTGTAATACACCTTTACATGATAGTTTATTATCTAAAATATGTGTTCCTGTGAAAATTTTTGTGTTTCTAAATGTTTAAAATGTTTCATAAAGTAAAATAAAATTTTGTTTCTACAATTCATATTGTAGATGTTTTTCATTTTGATATGTAGTTTGTATCACTTTTCTTTTTATACATACTCTCCAACTCTTATGATTTTCCATTTTATTTGTTCTTTCTGTAATGTTTTTCCATGTTTAGCCCTTAAAGAATTTTATTTTCATAATGAACAATAAAATATTAATTGAGTGATTCACTCCATTTGCATTTTTCCTCTAGGATGTGTTTTAGGTACCCTTTCTTCTGTCATCGTGCCAACTCATCGTCTGGTGTTCCTCTGGTAGAGAGCAGATATCTACATTTTAAAATCATATATTGACTATTTGAAAGCATTATATTGATTGGTTGGCTGGCCTGCTTCTAGTGCCAGCTATGCTCGTAAAGTCATACAAACCTTTATTTAGCAATCCTCCCTCTCCCTTGCATATACATTCATGAAGTAGTTGTGTTTCGTAAAACAGAATTATTAAAATCCCATCCGTGCTCTGGAAGAAACAATACAGTTCATGAGCACAACACTCATAAGGCTAATATTCATTGTCCTGGTGAGTCAACCTCTCTTTGCTTAAAAAGCCCATGTTATTCAGGAATAAATTTGTATATTCCCTTCCAAAAAATATGAAAAAAATTAATACATTGAAACCCTTCAAATCCTCAGCTAAAAGATTTCTAATGCTCTATTGCTTCTGTAATGTGAAAGAATTTACTGAATTTAATAAAAGAAGTTAATGAGAGATTCAGTTTACCAATAAATATTGTATTCCATATGATTTCAGATGTAAGTGATATTAATTTCTTTCATACCTTGTCACACCATTCTTATAATACTCTAGATTCTGATTAAATTCCTTTTATCACATATATTGTTTTTGATCCTTTTTATTTATAATAGTTTATTTCTAACTGTACGCTACCTTGGCACTGTTGTATACATTATCTCTGTAGTCCTATGAAGCGAAATATGAAACATAGATGGTGGAATGAAGACTGTGAAGTGGTCATCAATGAGAGACTGAAAGCATGGAGAAAATGGTATTTCTGTAAAACCGATGAGAATTTTCAAACTTTCAAGACAATCTGAAAACAAATGTTTAAGACTATAAGAAATATTAAGAGGAAATATAAAAAAGTCGACTCAAACAAATTGAAGATTTCACAAAGCACAATACAAGAAATTTTTACAAAACTTTTAAAGAGGAAACTACAAAATACCAACCTCCTAGCCTAGGTTTTAAAGGTGAAAATGAAAAAATTGGGCTCAAAGACAACTAACATTTTGGCATGCTATTTTGAAAAATTACTAAACTGTGAACAACCTAGTGAAAGATTAGAATTCCATCCACCACAAAAAGAAATTAAACCTTTAGACCCATCAGATGAGAAAGAAATAGATAACAAAATTCAGAGTTGGAAAAATAATAAAGCAGTGGGGGAAGATCTAATTGTTGCAGAATTGTGGAAAACGGCAGGCAGTCATGTAATTCACGAACTGACAAACATACTAAGGGAAATTTGGTGAACACAAAAAATCCCTGATGATTGGAAGAATGCACTGATACACCCACTACACAAAAAAGGTGACGAGGCTGATGTGAACAATTACAGAGGAATCTCTTTGGTAGCAGTTGCTTATAAGATATTGTCAAAAACACTTCAAAACAGAATAGAACCAACAATCGACAAACAAATTGGAGAATACCAGGGTGGGTTCAGAAAATGCAGATCATGTGTGGAACAGATCCTAAATTTGAAAAATATAATAAGAGACGGTTACAAAGAACAAAAAGTATGTTATTGTTTTTGTAGATTTTAAAAAAGCATATGACTCGATAGTCTCATTACTTAACATTTTAGAAGAATTTGGAGTTGATTCAAAATCAGTCAATATAGCCAGACAAATCCTCACGGACACAAAATCAAGAGTGAAATTTTGGGAGAGATCTCAAACAAATTTGAAATTAACACTGACGTCTGTCGGGGAGACGGACTTTCTCCAATTCCCTTCAATTGCTCCTGGAGAAGGTTATTAGAGTATGGAGAGAGAAACAGAAGGAAAAGGAAATTATCACCAGATGAGATTAGGATCGAAGCACAAGGGAGTTGGTATAAACTGTTTGACCTTCGCTGATGATATTGCAATATTCTCTGAAGACATGGAAACAGTATCCGCACAAATCATCCTTCTGAAGGATATAGCTGCAAAAGTTGGTCTTCAGATTTCCTTTGAGAAGACTAAATTCATGATCAATATCAAAGATTCGCTCACAGCACTAAAAAACAGAGCACGGAAAAATCAACAAAGTTACTAAATTTAAATATCTAGGTGAAATATTTCAGATCAATGGACTAGACAAGGAAGCAAACAAATCAAGAATGAGAAAACTGGAACTAACTTATCAACTGATTGATATTTACAGTAAAAGAGATTTTTCAAATAAAACCAAAATCAAACATAATTCAGTAATCAAACCAGAGTCTCTATGCCACAGAATGTATGTTCACCATGAAAACAGGAGAAATAGAAGGAATAGAAAAAAAAAGAAAGAAAAATTCTAAGAAAAATCTTCGGATCATTGGGAGAGTTTAGACTTCGAAAAAATTAAGACCTGTATAAAGAGATAGAAAATGAGAGGATGTCAGACACAATCAGGAAGAAGAGAATTAGATTCTTTGGTCACATAATGAGAATGGATAATAGCAGACTTACTAAACGAATCTTTAACCACATCTACAAGAGCAAAAATGGCAACCAGTGGATCCAAGGAATTAAAAAAGATATGGCAGAGATTGGCAAAATGGACGATGCAATACAGGACAAACCAACGTTCAGAAGGTTGATGCACAACTTTGAGTGTTTCCAGAAGAGAATAAGAACTAACATCTGGACAGAAGAGAGAAGGAAAGAGCAAAGTGAAAGGATGAGGAACTACTGGAAATCAAAAAAAAATCCCCCAGGGGACTTACATCTAGTAAGAACGTGTTTGGCGAACACAGGGCCCCGAGCTGAGTCTGGCATTACTTCCACTTGTACCATGCTCCTTCCTTTCTCTTTCCTGACCTTCCTTGGTCACCTCTTGTTCTTTTCGGTCCCGACGCTATTAAGGCTAGGGT
>NNCF01127826.1:190984-204019 GCA_002313205.1 Laupala kohalensis | reverse complement strand
AAAAAAAAAAAATCAAAGAAAGAAGCACGACGATGAATGCGTGAGGTTACGTCACACGGTTCTAGATGGCCAAAATTGAAAAGAAGTTAATGAGAGATTCAATTTACCAATAAATATTGTATTCCATATGATTTCAGATGTAAGTGATATTAATTTCTTTCATACCTTGTCACACCATTCTTATAATACTCTAGATTGTAATTAAATTCCTTTTATCACGTATATTGTTTTTGATCCTTTTTATTTATAATAGTTTATTTCTAACTGTACGCTACCTTGGCACTGTTGTATACATTATCTCTGTAGTCCCATCCTAGCCCGGGTTTTTCTCTGGTTTTCCTCCGGGTAGTGACAGATTTTCCATAGGCGGGAATGTCATTTAATACTATTGTTATTATTTATCTCAAATTTTGACTGCATATTATATCTATGATTCATTTTGGAATAATAAATTAATAACATATTTGATTAAATTATCTTTATAAGTATTAAATCTGCCACTGTCTTTGGGCTCTTGATCGGAATTTATGGGATGGTCCCTTGCTTGTTTACGGAGAATAGCGTAGTTTATTATCCCCCACTTAGTCATACACAGTTTGCAACTACTTTTTTGACAATAAAGTTTACTTTTTTATTATTATTCTCTAGCAGAACTTTTAAGTTCATATCATCTTTTGAAAAGATAAAAATACTCGCTTCCAAAACTGCAGTTCAAAACAATCAGTAAAATAAAGTATCACCTCATTAATTTCAGTTTCTTCTTCTAAAAATGTGCAGTCTGTGATGTAAGTTCCTGAATTATTTTATTTCGTAAATTGTATGTAGATGTACATTGCAAGTACTTGTATTTTTATTTTCTGCATGAAGTAAAGGTGAACATTCAACCCTTATTCTCATTAGATATCTTGAGAGTAATGTAATACATTTTATCCTCTTTCCATCCTGGATCCTGTTTTTTTTTCTTAGTTGTTGGGATTATTTGTTATTAATCCTGAGAATGACTAAACACAGGTTGAAACATTGCGTTTATGAAACTTATTGTATAAATGAGTCTACTATAAAGGTTTTTACATGGATGAATTATCGGTAAAATAAAGATAGAAACAATAGAGAATAAAATTATAAATCTTTTTATTTTCAAGGAACTATTTCTTAAGTAATTCAAATTTTGAAAAAGTGAAGTAGGTACCCTTGTTGAGTACTAATATAAAAAGTACAAGTGAAGTAGGTACCCTTGTTGAGTTAGATGCTCTTGTACCCAATATCATTGCCAGTACTTAAGAAATGCATGCCTCCTCGACATAACGAATACTAATGAAATAATTAAAAACCTACGACCTTTTATGGGCTTTGATTTATTTATTTCATTAGATTATATAATGAACGTTAATTGTAACGAATACTAATTTTGGATGAATGACTTAAGCTCTATCCAACGTAACGGTGCATATTACAGACTGTTTCTTGAACCTTTAAAATAAAGGAACTCTGTGATCTCCATACGAACACGAGACAGTGCATGCATGTATCTGAGTAAGGAAGGCTCAAAACCGCTGCAGCGCACTGGGGAGAAACCTTAAATATGGATTCATTACTTGCATCTCCATAATTATGATACAGGAAATTGACCTTCGTTAATGAACAGGACGACTTCCCATAACAGAAAATGCTGGAAATATCGATGCAGCGCTGTCCTCGATTTATCAAACACGCGTAGCAGTTCTGCTTGAGGGATAGCAGGAGCAATAGCGTTTAATGTGATCTGCTGTAGCTCTTCCTGTGTATGAGGATTATTTGAGTACACCAAACCCTTCAGTTTACTTCACAGGTGACTGGGAAGAGAGATCAGGCGAAACAGGTGGCTAGGAGATTTTATTGCGTCTGCTGACTGTCCTCTCCTTACCGGACACCTCATGCACTCCTGACAAGGTTTTCAAGGCAGTGAGAGTTGTTGCATCGTCACCATTTTCTGTAAAGGGCTGTTCTGTTAATTAAAAAGGGTCAATTCGGTGTCACGATTTCTTTTCCGGGATAGTTTTAATTTGCTTATGTCCGTCAGTGGGCTCGCGTCTAGGGGCGGAAGTGTCTTTAATACATTTTTTAAAATCTCCAATTTTGAGTGATTTGAATAACTACGATTAATTTTGGGAATAAATTGATAACGGTGTGTTTTTTGTTAAATAACTTCTGATTGTGCCTTGGGGTGCAGAAATATTAAATGTGCCACACATTTATCGAAATTTGAGATGATTTCTTTCTTACTTCCGGAGAGAAAATTAGTTTATTGCCCCCGGCGTGGTGAAATGCAGTACGTAACAGTTCTTTTTGACAAAAAAGTTATTATCTTTAATATATCCGTAACTTTTCTATTTTGCATATGTTTCTTCCGTGCATTTACACCTCGAATCGAACCCGGGACACCCTCTTTGATCGCAAGGGGATTAACCACCACATCACCTGTTCGTCTTCCACATCTGTGCACTACATCCACCCAGTCCTATTTTATTTTGTTGAATAGTTTACTTCGTACGAGATGAACATTTCGTACATCCTCATCCTGTGAAGTGACATCCTGTTTTTTATTAATTAGGAAATGGGAATATTATGTACACTATGGAACTACAATATTTTCATTAAAAAAGGTGTTATTTTATCGGGTTGCGTATAAAGACGTAAATAAGAGTAATTGCTAGTCCGCCCTACAAGTTTGCCTGCGGTATGAAGTCCTCATGTTACTTAGCGACTCACTCTCACTGAGAAACAAAGGATGAAATAAACAGCCAAAGCGATCATGCAAAACAAACAGATCAGTAAATTTGCGGAATTATTTAATCGGAAAAACCGTTTTACTCATAAATATGATTAGATGGAAAAAGTGTTTGTAAAAGAAGGGGATCCAGCGCGATATTCTTTACAATGTGCTTGATACTGTCCAAGGAAGTGATACCGGTACGTGGAAAGTTCTTTACGTTTGTTATATTAATGTAATCGTTTCTAGTTAGTAGAACTTCATGTAGTCAAAAAGTGGAATTTAGAGTTAAATTTCGAAGAATATTTCTTCAAAATATTTTATTTTCTAAACGAGAATCAAAGCAATGCTATGTATCTGATTAGGTTAGAATCAAAAGCAAGCTGTCGCACTAAATTATTTAAATACAGATAAAATTTATGATATTCAACCTGAGGTATAAAATCATTTTGGTTTCATCATATCTCGTTGTCAATATAATGTGATTAAAAAGATTTTCCAAGTATTGTGACTCAACAATCAACACAAATCTTACTTTAACCGGCCTCTAAATCTTGGTGAAAATGAAGGACGTTATATATTACGTTGGGTTGATATATCATGTAGTCATCAAGTTTTCCCGATTTATTTCTGGCAAACACTTAGAGCGAAGAATTAACTCCGTGAAAAAGTGGAGAACATTTCCTGTGGGACGTATCAATAGGATGTAAATGGAACATGTTGCCTTCAAGAAACTACAAAGAGGCGTTGCTTGTGGAACATACGCTCAACAGTTTTCTTTGAGCGCAATAATCATGTTTAGGAGTGAAAGTTATTTTGCAGTTGACTGCCACTCGACCGAAGGTCACGGATTGACAAGTAAACAGAAGATTCCTTGGATACATTGTTCGATTGATGTGACCTTTTTGATAGTGCTATATTTCACAAGCTTTAAGCAAAGTGTTTTGTGTAGTTCTAACGAATGAAAACAGTTTTTTTTTCTTCTTCCGAATTGGTGCAAACATACGAAATTGTGCGAAAAAAAGTTCGACAATGGGAGAACAAAGTACGATTAACGAAGTTATCAGCTTGAATGGAATCAGATTTCCATGAAATTCAGTACTAGTTTCTCTCTGCGACGAGGAAATGATGAAAGGTACATGTCTTCTAATTCCATCTCAAATCCAGTGCTGGATTACCCAACAGGCCAGACTAGGGACTGGCCTAGGGCCCCCGTTTTCAGGGGACCCCCGAAATTAAACAGTCCCGTGATAGTGAAGAAAAATAAAAAATAAATATATGTCCCTAATATGACATGGTCATTAGACATTCTTTTATTATACATAACAAATTCATTTATTTTTCTTTATTTTTATGCTAGTATAAACTTGCATAAAATGATAGCAAAACGATTATTCACTGTGAAAAGTATAATTATTTGCATTATTATATGCTTTTTATTCGAATTAGTATATTTATTAGTATTATTATATGCTTATTTTAAGAAAGTAGGGACCTCAAATGTTTAAGTACTTAGGGCCCCCATTCTTTTTAATCCGACACTGCTCAAATAAAAAATAAATTCGTAAAGAAAAGTGAACCGACAACTTAATGTATTGTCAAAAGGGTCTAAAATTAGCGATTCATCCGAATGAGAAGTCATCTATAATTTTCCGAACTCTAACATTGACGTACCTTAACAGAAAACCTACGAGTAAATTTTCGATAAAGAAAGACCCATATAATTACCTACGACACAAGAAGAAATAACAAAAAAATAATATTATGATAAAATCTGATTTTGGTCGGAAAAAGAAAATGAACGAACAAACCCTTTAGATGTTTGCGAAAGTCCCTATAACCCTATATTATAATTTCTCAAAACGTCGTTCGGGGGAAGAAGCAAGTTTGTTGACAGTATTTTTATACATACTGACCCTCGAGGAGTTTTGTCCATGATTTCACCTGGTTTGTGAATTTATATTAATTTGTCGCCTTCAATCGGTGTTATTTTTAGAACTTGAGAGCATTTAACGTGGTATGACCCGTATGATATTCCGTTGCTCATATTTTAAGTTTATAACCGGAAGTTTTATTCTAAATAATCAACAAAATGAGTTAGTTTCGCATTCAGCGACACACTATTGGCAAGCAGAAGCGACCATAACCTTGCAATAATACGGAAATTCCCCCATACTTGGAGGAAGACGCAACATGGTTCAGAAATTAATAAAATGAACATTCGATTTTGTTTTTTATTTTATTTACTGTATATTATAGTAAAAATATAAATGCAATTCACAATAATTATTATAATGTTTTTTATTTATTTTTAATTACCATAATATTTATTATTTTTATATAATGTGTCCATCGGAGAGGAGGAAAACCATACGGGAAAAGACCAAAGAAAAGCGGGATTAATAAAAATGCTTAATAAAAAGAAACCTTACGAAAACAGAAGAAAAAAAGATGTGTAAGCTCATCTTCAAGAAGAAATTTCTCTGGATTCCAGTAGTGACAGTTTTTATGAGAATAATGATGATTTTTGTGTTGTATGTAAAGGATACTTTTTACGCTGAAAAGGTCTCTAGTGTGACAGGTTTCAGTACATCACATGCAAGAAATATTTGCATAAAGATTGCAATGGTAATCATTTGCGTCGAGAGAAATGTTGTGCTGACTAACATTCAAACCTGTGTCATGATAAGTTTTAGAAAAGTTGTTATACAACAATTTAATTTAATTTACAGATTTGTTTTCTTCTCCATAGATTTGTTAATTCACAGGTTGTGTTCCAATGTTCATCTTATTTAGTGTGGTGTGGTTTTGTCTATAACTGGTGGAATGTTTCCTTTTGGTATACTAAGGGGGCATATATGTTCCCTTATTTCACATTTTAGTCGTTCGTGATTCCGAGAAAGTTGTTTTTAGAAGTCCTTCTGTCCGTGATTGTTATTCATAATAAACGGAGTTGCTTAACTCTAGGATTACCATTTACTATTCAATCTCTTATTAATAGTAGTGATATTTACTTGTTGATGCACTTTCCCTAGACTTTTCAAAAAGAGTATTATATCCGCTTTCACTGAAGTCAAGTGGTCAACTATTCACAAAACTTGGAGATATTCACCAAGTTCATTCGGGCTACTGATTTTTACTGTTAGACGAGGACAATTATTTTGGGATTTTAAATCTCAACTACAAGTGTAGATTCTCTTTCTTCGTCAAGGGTCGCATTGTCTCCAGTTACGTGATGCGGCTGCCATTTACGTTAGAACAGTATTTTCCGTAGCCTTTGGTGAATTATTCTTGTAAATGCCCCAAAAGGTATGAAAATTTGAACGTCATTGCGTTGCTATTCACATTTGCTATGTTCTGGTAGTTTTTTTTTTCTCACTATATTAAGGCGATACTTTTGTCAGGATATCAAAAAGACACGAGCCCACAAAAGTTTCTCCATACAAGCTCATTGTAATTTAAAGTGAAAATGTTCAAAATTGTTCGCCGTAAGGACTTGAAAATTCGTCGTCACCGGATAGGGAGTGGTTCGAACTATCATTTGAAACATTTTTGGGAAAAGTACTTTAGCCTAGTCGCTCTTATAGATATAATACCTTTTAATCATTTTTAACCTAAAGGGTATAATCGCTACGTTCCAGTTTGGATGAAGATCACACTTACTTTGGTCCACTGTCAGAGCCCTTTCGATCTTCGGAGCTGGAGTCATCGGCCCCAGCCACGGACACTCTTCGGTATGTTACGTGTACGTTCGTGCTGGTCGTCGGCATGTACGTGCTTCTTTTCATTATGTCATATTTACTCCGAAGTTTGTAGTAGACTCTTTTATCAAGAGAATTACTTAACTCTACGATTACCATTTACTATGTACTACATGCGCCATAAATTAGAATGTTGACAACTTAAAACACTATTAAACACTATCAATATTGTTGGAGGTATACAGTTGTAAATATTTCCTCGGGTAATCGTTTTGCTGGGTAGGTGAAGTAAACGCAATATAAGAGTCGAGACTGGAGTGTTGGACAAAGATTTCAATCTTCAATTATTGGAAAGAAAACATTATTTTGTTGATTTCACGTGTTATCTCGCTCACGTCATGTTTCTAAAACATTCAATTCATTTCTTTCTGTAAAGAGAGTGTACAATATTTGGTCAGTTGGTGAATGTCATACAACGGCGCGGTGTACTATCTCTTAACATGAAATGAATCAATCGTGTTTTCCATCCCAAGCGAATTGTTCACACTCCGATTAAAAAGAATAAACAATTAATTATTTTAATATCACAACCATATGGACCAAATTCTTCTGCTTGTAATCAGGTTCGATAAACGATAAATGAAATTATGGTTCATTTAGATATAACCTTTTTTATTTTATTTTCAAGATGAATAAGTGATTTGTGAATAAGTGATTTTCTCACTCTATGCTGCAGACGGAGAAACCTATATGATAAAGTATGTGCAATGGTTTTGCACCACTAGTTTACTCATCGATCACTAAAAGTTGATAATTACAAAAGAAAATAATATACATTCACTTGATTCTAGGTATTTTATAATTAACTTGGCACAAACATCTTTCATGCAATTTACAAGAAATCCCCTTAATATGCAAATAAACCTCCAAAAACAATTCTGAATACTAATTAAAACGTTAACTGTTTCCTTCAGTCTTCGAGTTCTGTGGGGTAGCTTTCACCCCTAGACAGTCCACATCTGCAAAGCTCAGACTCGGAGGCCCTAACGCAGAACTGCGCGCTTGGAGCCTGGCGGCCGACTCGCAACCCCTAAAGCGTTATTACGCGCAGCAGACTCATCCACATTGTCTACCTCGGATCAGTTGTCCTCTGTTCCTCATAAAGGAAATTCTCACATTATATCACTCAGAGAGCCACTAAGTAATTAGTTCGTCCACGTTCACTAAGCGATTACTAATTATATTTAAACCTTAAGACACCCAATAAGCGAGATTCTCTACCCAATTGCGTTCTCATTTTCTTCGTCATCATGTTCACACAATCAGCCAAATTGAACCGTTCGACTAAAAAGCATACAAGTAAAGAAAACATGGAACAAAATACCAGGACTCGCCAGAACACAGTCATTTGTTAGGATTCATGAGACGAGTAACATATCTTTCGAGAAAATTCTGCCCATCTTGACAGGTAAAGCAAGTGTTCAAAAATACGTTATTTTAAAATGTTATCTCGAAATATAAAAGGTAGAAGGCAAAACAATGGAGAATCTTCAACACATCTTTTAATACCCTTAAGCAGCGATGTCTAACTTATCTTATCTCATGGGCCATTTTCTGTACACTTTCGATCCATCGGGCTGCCACGGGATGGGGATTGGCAAATTGTTACCTGACGAATAAAACTATATATTGTAATAAATAATTAATTTATTACATTTTATTTTGAAAAATTATTAAAGAAAAGATTTGGTACTGAGAAGAAGCTCGTAATTGTGCCCTCGAGCGGGTCGCAGGCAAGGCTGAGAAAAGAGGCTGCTTTTGGGACAAGGGGACAGTGAAGTGAGGAAGTGTGCTCGGCTTGAATGAGTCGTAAAATATATAGCCAGTGTCCTGACATGCGTAATTATTTTTTTGGGGGCTGGAGTGGAAGAAAGAAAAAAAGTAACTGAAAAATAATTGACTGGACGCGTTGTTAAAAATGTAAATAGAAGCGACAGATAAAATATTGCATTTTAGAAATCTGGGAGGAAGGTTTGGGCTAGTGTTGAAGATTATGTAAATAATCGTAGAAGTAGAGTTCGGATCCTAGGTCATGAAAAGAAAGATCTGCTGGGGGGATCCTTGAGTCAGAAGGAGGTGCAATTAATTAGAGAGCTGACGAGCGATATGGGTTGAGGGTTGAAGAATTTAGGATATGTACAGTATCAAAATAAAGTGAGGATAGAAGACAGTCAAGATTATTCAAAATTAAGTAATTGGTAGCTGATGACAAGTTAAAAGGATAAGGACGAAGGAGTGCTTTCGTAAAACAAAAGAAACCGAGGGCTGGTCATAGGACCTTTTGCCAAAAAGGAAATTTCCATTAGTAGAGCTGTGAAGTGACATGGGTTTTTGATTGTGAGAAAGGACGCGGTAGAACCAAGGCTGTTCATTGTCCTGAGTAACCCATGTTCGTACAATACAAGACGAGTGACACCGTACAGACACGCTTGGGTAAAGAAAGAAGGGGTGGGAGTTTCTTACCGCCGGGGCGCGTGCCTAGTGAGTAAACAATGAAGGTGAGTGATTTTTGGCAGAACAGTGGAGTGGGGAGCGACCGCGCAAAATAAGTTTTGGGACTCGAAGTGGAAAGAGGTGCGAGTTAAATTTCACAGACGCGTTAAAAATAAAATGTTGTTGCGAGCATGAAAGGGAATGAAAGTGGCTTTCCAAAATTAAATATATTCCCTTGTGAAAAGATTTGGGTTACGGATCTGGGAAGTGTCATAGACGGGACTTGGATGGAAAAATACTTAAGTTCGGAGACAAGTGGCAATAACACTAACAAACATTGCTATTGGTGAAAATTGAAATATGTCACGGCGAAGGAAGCTAATTAGAGGCGAGTCACGTGAAGAGAAAAATGATAGACCGTTGGCCAAAGAACTCTCGTACGTCATAAAAGGCGGAGTCGTGTTCTCAAAATTTGGGCCACGAAGTGGGGACATTATTATTTGAACAAGGAGGCGCTCCACACATCATCATTGCGAGATCATTATTCAGACAGAGAGATTAGTAGATCAGATTACATCAGATGACATAGATCAGTGTCCATTCTGAGTGTCTTTGAGACTTAGCATTATTTGGCTTGTCTTTTTATTTATCATGTCTGACTGATTACTTCATTCAGAGTGCGGCTGGATGACACTGGACACGTTCCCGGTGATTATTCCATTTGAGTTTTTTTCTAATAAGTTGATCATTTATTAGTTTTCGTCAGTCGACGTGCAACGAACTACTTAAATTCGAGTTCGTTGCAATTTCTCCGCAATCTTTAATGAGTTTGGTGCGAGTGACGTTGAAAGTTTGTATTACGTGAATGATGAACATTTTCTCGTTCGGTCAATGGTTATGAACAGTATTACAGCCATTAAGCCGGAACGTCCTCGTCAATTTGTGCTAGCTGATGACGTTAATGACGTCTCGTATTCCAAGCGGAGGGCTGCCTAGTTGTTGTAGCAGTGAGTGTACGAGCGGCGGCCATTGAAGGTCGTTGTGAACGAACCTTTGTAGCGCAAGACCTTTACGCATAAATGAACGAGCGTGATCCACGATGTTTTGAAGCTGGAGGTCAAGCTTGCAGACAATAAGGTAATTGCATGAATTGCTGCGTGCAGTACACGCTTAGCATTATCAAGTGCCAGTGAATAATGACAAAGTGCGCGTGGACGACGCCAAATACTCTTGTGGCGCTAATTAATGGCTTTTAATAACGGTGTCAATGATAAAGAGCCGATGCAAATGGGTTTTGTATTTAAAAATGTCTAGATTTATATTATGATCACTAACTTGAACATTCTACAAATCAGCTTTCAATTGTCTGAAGTGATCAAAGGGAGCAAATATATGATGTATTATAGTTTATTGTTATAACTGTGCATTTTGGGTGATACTTCGTAATGAAAGTGTGCTGGGGCAATATTTTGATGGGTAGTGTTCATTTTTCAGTAATTGTGGTGTGTACTTTCATGTAAATAAATAATTAAACCAAACTTTATAAACTGTAGCGTTTTCTTTACAAAGGATATGTGTATATTTCACGAGAATAAAACTGGGCCGAACCCCGACTCTTCCTTTATTTATTGTGTTTTGGGGCAAGTCAAGCCGGCCAATTGGGCTAGGTAAGTACTATTAATCATTTTAAAGACCCCTCCAAAATTTGTTACAATAGACGCACCAACGTGGGCTTGCATTATATTTTAACTGCCTCCAGCGACTGTCTCCAAAATTTATGTTACAATATATCGTAATGAATAATTAATTCCTTACTTTCAATTACAATTTATTCTGAAAATTATTAGAAGAATAGGATCATAAATAAATTTCGCACCCGAGTAGGTAGGGTTTCGAAGGGACGCAGCTGTAGGACAAAAGGAAGAGTGGAGTGGAGTGTGAAGGCTGGTTCGATTGGGACGCAGACCCGAGTGTTTCTTTTTAATAAAGTCATAAAAATATCAGCCGAGTGTCTGGACTAGCTGCTAGTTCGCGGGGACCGAAGCCTAGGGAAAGAAAATTGAATAGATCGTGAGAGATGATTGACCAGATACTTTGAAAAGGCATATGGAACGTTACTATAGAAATTCGGGAGGATGGTTAGGGTTATTTTGCAGATAGAACACAGAACCACGTGTAAGGTCATACAAAAAAACAGAAAAAGGAAGATACGTTGTAGGGCGCTGTCGCTAAACGAAGGAGTCCATTAGTAAGAATGTTGATTGACACAGGATATAATGGTAAACAATTAGGTTTGACTGTCGAGCAACGAAACTCATGGGTCCACAATGAAAGATGATTGACGAGAGGCAGCATTAAAAGGGGTCAGAAAACATCTGCGTAAAAGAACATCTGGGGTTTAGGATAAAAAGTGTCAGTGACGGGGGGCAGAGACATTGAAATAAAGGGTCACTGGCAAGAGAAAAGGGGACGAGGGTATCTTTCTAGTATTAAATTTCGCCTTGCGAAAGGACGAGGGTCACGAGACTGCGTAGTGTCATAGAAAGGGGCTCGATGGGAAAAACATTAACATTTCGAAGACAACGAAGTATTGTGATAATCAAACCTTGCTATTCGTCCAAAACGAATAGACGTCGTTCTAAATTAACAACCAAAAATACTTCACGTGGAGTGAAAAATGAAATTATTGGCCGAAGAAAATAATGACGACAGGGAGGGTGAGCCCTATCGCTAAGTTTTTGGACGTTAAGTGGGGAGAGGGTCCACTTAAACAAGGGAGCAGAGTCGCTCCAGATAGATTATTATTGAGAGATTGAGAGGATATTATTATTGAGAGTTTCAGAGATCATCATCATCAGAAGAGTATAATTATTACATCATTATCATTTGCATTTCGAGACGTTAAGAGATCATTAATTTCTGAGCTACAACATTCTGAGTTGTTTTCTGAATTAGATCGACTATTTTTAATTATTCTTGCTGAGTTATTTTGAGAGAGGACTTAGTTACTTTTTGATATGATGGGATGATATGATAAACTTGTTTTTCAGATGACTCGGTGATAATTAGTCGATCGGTTTTATTTTCAAGTGTCGTGCGATCTCCGGCATATGTTTTCGGTTCGTGTGACATCAACCTTTTGAGAGAAGGAAATGACCATGAACTTTAATTAATGCCATTAACTCGTCGTCAAGTTGAGCTGATAATAACTGTAATGGTATTTCGTAACGCTACGCTCAGGGTCATTTAGTTCTGGAAGCGGTAAAGGCGAATGGTACCTACGAGGTGTAGCAGTGAATGGTCTGGCAGTATCGAAGGGTCATTCATCCTTAAGGAACTTGCCACGCCCTCGTCGTTTTGACAACTGGTGGTCCAGCTTCAATTACAAACTGTAATGTAATTAGCATGACTGGCTGCGCACAGTGCATCTGCTATAGCGTCAACTGACCTATGCGTGTGCAACGATGCCAAATACTCTTGTGGCGCTCGTCAATGTTTAATTAACAATAATCATGAAGGAAATCAGTTATTGCTGATGATTTATATTTTTATGTATCATGTTTAAATTAAATCTAGGCTGGAGTAAACAATTAAACAGCACTATTAGTAATTGGATGAAAAGTAAAACCAATTATTATGGTTTACATGTGTGATTTTGGGGGGAATATGTTGGAGAAGTGTGTGCACGAGTAGCCTAGGGCATAATTTAAATGTAATTTTCCATGTATTGAATAATTAAACCAATTTTATCGAAGTTCCGTTTTCTTTGAATAAGAAACTGTGGGATAAGAAACATCTCATGATAATAAAATGGGCCGAACCACGACCTTTTAAATTTTAATTACCTAGTTCAAGATTAAATGTAGGGCTTCCAGTCGTGCTGCTGAGTGGGTTAGGTAAGTTCTTTAGTTAAATAATTCCCCTCTTGCTTGTCACAATTGGCTTTCCCAATCTGGGGCCAGATTGCCATAGAACCCATATTTAAAATTGTTACAATTAGCTTTCCCAACGTGTGGTCAGTTATACCCCATACTCTATTAAAATGTTACTCACTCTCACTCTCTCTCTCTCTCTCTCTCTCTCTCTATATAT
>NNCF01127826.1:154668-190701 GCA_002313205.1 Laupala kohalensis | reverse complement strand
ACACAAATTTGATGAAAACTTCACGTAAACGTAATACATCTCGCGGGCCGTAAAAATAGGGCCGCAGACGGCCCGCGGATCACCAGGTTGGACTGTGCTTCTCTTAAGTACAATACTTCATTTGTGTCATTTGTTCTAACCTCTAATGCGAGAAAGGAATGCAAATTATCTGGGGTACTTGCGTATTCATATATAAGATTGACATCCTATTTTTGGATCCCTCTAATTTCCAGCCATTCATAGAACCCTCTTCCCCCCAATCACATGTTTCCAACGGATCCCGTTGGGTAGTCTGAAGGCCCGTATCTATATTTTTTTGGAGCAGGCGATGGGAAAGTGTACCCAGTTGAACTTATTAGTGGGGGGGGGGAACCGAGACTTGGGAAGTGTGGTCGCTCTCGGAGACATGACTTGCGACGTGTGGCAGGCGAAGAGTGTCCGTCTCTCGGAGATGGCGGACAGGGACCGGCTGCTGGACGAGTTCGACGAAGAAAGCGGCTCGTCCGGCGAAGAAACGACGTTCGAAGAGATGCAGAGTCGGATGAGCAGCCTGGAGACGATGTTGCAGCATGCCCGTCGGGAACGACTCAATGCAGTACGTCACGCACGCTCGCAACTGCAGCGCGCCAGAGTGCTCATGCAGCGCAATCAGCAGGTATTGGTATTCTTCGCCTTTTGTTACGAATAAGGGCCTTCAGGGTTACTGTTATGTTTGGGAGAACTATTTCTTGTTATAGTTCTTTTAGCATGATTGAGACACATTGTTTCTCTGCAAGTTGTACATTTCCTCGACGTCATTCGCGGAGAAATATTTGAGTTTGAAAATCACCAAAATAATACTAAGAAATGCACTATTGATTGAATGTACTGGAGTGTGTAATACTTCCAAAGTAATCACAAAAATTCTTAAATTGGTAACAGGTTTTCTTTCTTGTCACTTCTCAAAAATTTCCTCACTCCACGCTCTCGGCTGGAATTTAAGGTACGTGTTCCAGTATACTCCTCAACTGGAAAAATAAGCACGCTTTTTTGTTCATACTACCAAATCTATGGCGACGAAACCAGAGGTCAGAATGCTCTCACCGTAGGACTGATTTTTCTACCACTTCTGCTTTGGTTCCCTGACTCCTCTTACATACGTTTCACCGAAAAGTTCGTTCATTAACAACTCTTTCAAGTTATTTTCATATTTACTAAATATTGCCACTTTTTTCATTCACAGACAAAATTTTTCTTGAGAAAAGTGATATCTGAATTGGAGAAATCTCTAGAGGTAAGTAATGTATATAATAAATAATATTTATACGTTAAAAAAATGAAAATATGAAAGATTCGTAATAGACGCATTAGTGAAATATAATTTCTCTTAATGGATTTATTTCAGGTGCTGATAGAATAAACATAACTTGTACAAAATCGCGTCTCCCAACTCGTGAGGAGGGAAAATAGCCAGCAAATGAACAGCATAGTGTACGTTCTTTCCACATCAAATTACGTGAATAAGCCAGATTAAATGAGAGCTGTTGTCGTATTCTATTATGTAATCTGTAAGACACATCAGTTGGAATTTCCTCCATCAACTTCACAAGAAAAATAATTTCGGTATCCCTTAATACCACCCATATTTGTGCTAACGAGGACTCTATCCACGAGTCTTTTATGTCAAAAGTAACAAATTCGTTAAACGTTTAACTTTTCTGTATGTTTAATGAAATACTAAATGCGTCTGAAAAGAAATGTTTAAATTGAAGAGCTTGCATGTCATATTGACGAAATATCAGCATCCCCCATCCTTTCTTTGGTCATATAAGAAAATAGGATGGTTTGGAAAATATGTCAGCTTCAATATAAACGTAAAAAGAGTGTTGGTGGAGCACAGTGAACTTTCTAATAAGAACAAACTACCAAAAAACTTCGGTGAAGGTGGGTCAACATCACAAGTGCGCAAGTATGCACTGTGATAAAATGAACCACTTGACGTACAAGAAAAAATAATTGTATTGGTTTTCCTCATTTTTTTGTGCGTTATGTGGCAGAAACTAGATGTTCAAAATCATGAAAATATTTTTAATGCATCTATAACTTCAAAATTACAGGGTATTAAACGCATTTCTGATAAGATTCAATTTTGAAAATTTTATTTTCTGAGTAACTATAACTAAATTTTGACTTAAAAGAATTTGGAGTTAATTAAAAATGTAAGAAACAAGCGAATTTATTGCTATATGTTGTAGTCATGATAATGGGGCTTTTGAGATATTCACATTTTGTTTTAGGAGCTTGTTATTGTTTACTTTATAACTTAAATGAAAATAATTTGAAATAAATGCAAAATAAAGTTTTGACACAATATTAAACAGAAAGCAAGGAAATATTTCTGAGGTCGTAACGTGGATTTCTTCAAACCAGGATGCACGGATAGTGAACGCCGAATGTTATGAAATTTTGTCTGATACTCCCAACACAACATATGGTTCAATCCAAACCGCACAACGAAATATCGGAGTTAGAGAAAGTGAATTGATCATATTAGTGTTTGTATCCTTCGTTCATAAGTGTTTTTTTAGTTTTATGCTCGATACTCAGCCTTTCAGTCTTACGAAAGAAACTTTTTCATAGCAGTTGTAAATCTATTGCTCCAGTCGAATGGTGAAGGGTTTATTGCGTGACTTCGTTTGATGAAATGTTTTGATGAATTCGCGAATTCTTTTCATTATGAGTGATGTCAAATGTGTCTTCATAAATGTTAACTTCCTCAGCTACAAAACATTTTTAAGCGGTACTTTTCAATGGAGGAGAGACGTGTAATTTTCTTTTCTCTAACACTAGCAGACTGTTGGTTAACACTGTCATCATCATCATAAAAAATTTTCACGTGAACCTTTTACCACTCGAATATCAATAGTGCATATTCAATAGTACTTTCTTCTTTTCAAAAGTCTCTATGGCAAATTTTCGAAAAATGACATCTGGATGGCCTTATCTCGTTTTGTTACGGCATAAGAAAACACGCCAAACTGAATTGGTTCACTCTCAGCAACTACTGGTTGAAATGTTCTCTTATCAGAAATTAAACATTTTTGCACTCTAGGCTATAGGTAGTGCCACTAGATCAAAAACTTTACAGACATACTGGGAATTTGCTGATAGCGGCATCTAAGTAATGGTTTGTTTTCTATTCCGGGGTAGTACATCAATGGAGCGGTTCCCAATTTGTGAGGCGAACCCTTGAAGGGAGACCCAAGATGCTGCCAACAGGGGCGAGAAGTTTTGCATATCAACTCTCTCTTATATAAAAAAACTTATATTCTTTCACAATACATAATAGGTTCTGAATTTTATTTATGACATGTATTTTTTGTTATTTAGAACATGTGTAATGTAATTTGAGTTTTGATATATTACAATACATTTGAAGTTTACCGATTATTAATACTAATTATTTCCAATAAACTGTTTTAAAATAGATTTAAAGAAATGAAAACTTATATTCTTAGTGTTTGAATATCAATTTCTTTGTTGGGGTATTTATTCTCATTTAGATAAATAGCACACGTAGGCCTCATTGTATATAATTCATTGAACAACGATTGGGAGGGGGCATGTCATGCTTGACTACTATTGATACGGGGACTCATTCTAAAATGATTGGGAACCGCTGCATTAATCAATTATTATTCAGAGAAAGGTTGTGTCTCACTCCATCTTCCTTTTAGATTTAAAAATTCTAATTCGTTTTGATTCTTTAATTTTATTAGACTTCTTTACCATTGTAGTCTTGAAGAATTAAATGAAAAATTATGATTTTTTGTGCAGGAGTACCAGGACAAACCAAATCAGGATCCAAATGATAGGACCAAGGTTTCGTTACTGTTTGAAGGGCGATTATCAAAAATGTTTGAAGATGTTTCTCCATTAATGTCTCCTGGTTACACATCTCCTAGCATTGGTTCGCCACTAGATTCAGAATTTGAGGTTTACAAGACCCCTCGCAGATTGAGGTACGTAATATCTTAAAATGGATTTGTTTATTTCTCTTTACGGGAATTACGGGAGTATCTTGTTTTCATGCCAGTTTTACATCAACTTTTCATGACACAATGGATCTTCACCATTAATTTTATTGTACTAAATATTGGAAGACGATAAATCATTTTGATACAACGATTGCTTTATTTCAATTACTTTTGCTCTTATTAGCTACAGCACACGTACCAATGCCTGTCTTTTTCTTCTTTATCAGATAAATCTTCAATATGATATTAACTTTTAGGGGCAATCTGGTCTAACGAATGTAAAATTTGGGACAAGTTATGTTTGGACAATACATAGGACAATAATAGTTTGTGAATTCCTGTAACACACAGTTCACATGCCTTACATATTTCTTCTTGCTTTTCGACTGTCGTCGTTTAAATGGGAAAAAAATCTTAAATTCTGGTACACAAACTAGGTAAATATGATGGATTGTTCCCTCAAGCGATTTTATTCTTCTTTGTAAAATATCTTTTAAAAGATATTTGTAAAGACAATAACCTACTACTGGTCAAGTATCTTTTTTTTTTGGGTAGGCTCATCTAACATAGATTTCGAGAAGAGGGAGTGTCAGGTTACTACTTCGGTGACGTGAATAAATAGCAATGTGCGAGTCTGTCGACAGCTGTCTCACTAAATTTGTAATAGTCTGATAATTTCCTATCTTTCTAACAAATTTCAGTGCCCCGTATTAAACTTACATCGAATATCATGGTAAGGGATGATATCAATATACCTGACGCTCAATAAGATATGCGGAGAAAGGGGGTACATGTAGTCGGTGCCACGTATGCCCTCTTGTCTAATAATAATAAAAATATATTGTCAAAAAAGCATTTACAATCTGCGTATGACCACGTGGCGGCCAATATCCTAATTTACTCTCCGGAAGCAAGCAATCTCATCAATTCCGATCCAGGACTCTAAGCTAGAGGCGGATTTAACATTTCAGCACACTCCTAAGAGAAGAATAAAAGTAGTTAACTACCTGTCATAATATCAACAAAATACCAACAAATTTGTATTTAATACATACAACAAAGTTATTTCACAAGTACATATTATCAAACAATAGATTATTCGTCATATATTGTTTACAAAATGAAATGTATATGAAATCTGCCTCTACCCGAAGAAAACTGGGGAAAAATCCGGGCCGGGACAGGGTAAAAGAGTTGATGCACACAACTGTGCCAAGGTTGAAAACATAAAAACTGAACTTACAGGAATAATGAGAAACAATAATGGCACGCAGGAAAATAGTTTTGAAATTTGATCAGGTGTTTTGAAAGTACTGAACAATGGCTTGATAAAGTACAAGATGAGTTGAAGCATATAATAGAATAATTAAAAAAAGTAAAACATTTGAATGGGAAATAGAAACCTATTTTAACTTTTATCACAATCAATGTATTCTTTTACATTGTAGAAGCAATGGTGCAGTAGGTAGCTTTTACCCGCGGATTTGATGAGATTCAGTTTAATGATATCTTTAACGTCCTGGGGGGGGGATTATATAGAACGATCCCCGAGTAATATGGTCCTTATTGGCAAAGAGTGGTTGACACACACTGACGATTTCCGTGTATTGTTTCATTCGACTTATTTTTCATGGAACAGCTCTAAGGTAGTATCTATAAAGGTAGGTGTAGATCACACTCTAGGTTTCTGAGTTAAAAATTATTTTTGTTTCAAAGGGTCAAAAGTAAAACTCTTGTATCCACTTTAACTTAAAAAGTTGCTTTTGTTCATTTTGTACACAAGGTAATGTTATCAAAACGAAAAGTTTAAACTAGAAGTAAATGAATATAATATGTCATATGTCTGACCTAAAATCAGCTACGGAGAGAAATATTTAGATTTATCTTTTGGACACTTTTGTGGGTCACATACGGAAAAGTTTTCATTTTTATTTAATTAAAATTTCATGAACTTTTTAGTTCTGAAACGAACATAATCTTTTCTGAGTTAGTAATCATGTTAGGCTATTACCAACAATCTTTGTAGACATACGTAAGAATGTAATCTATTGCATTTTTTCTCAGTACGTTTTCATGCATGTTAATCCTCGCGATTGAAATACAATCACAATTTTTTTGATTCATCCAAACATATACTAGAAACGCATTATTTTGTTTACATGAAGTAAATCTATTTTTTTCTAAACACATAATGTTCATTTATGTAAAAACAGCCGCTTTTCACTAAATAATAACATAATCATTAGAAGATTACTTTGTCTTTCTCTTAAACATAATACAAACATGCAAAATAATACGTTAAAATTTCGGGAAATTAAACATTTGTCGAAAATGCGTGATCAGTTCTGAAAATAATTTCATTTTTTATTAATAATTTATTTGGTTTACTATCAAATGATAGCGAGATATGCATTGCATTAAGTGTTGTTCATTTCCATTTGGGGCTTCCACATGTGTCGAAACCAATGCAATATCAAATTAAAAAGTAAGTATTACATTAAAAGGATTGATGATGAAGGCAATATTTATCGTTTGCAGCTATGGTGATGAATTATTCTTTGACGAGGACGGTACATCCTATCTTGGAAATCAAAATGTAAGTACTAACAATTGGGAAAACGCAAGGTGGTATTTTAGATTACTAGTGGAGAGTTAACCTTGGAAGTACATGGCATGTATAAGAAAAGAAGACTACCGACAACTTGTATGTACCGAAATTAATTTTGTTTGTAATAACTCGTAATCGGATTTGATATCAAAAGAAAGCTTCGACCTTCCACCTTCGAGGAAGTATTTTGTATCACAGAAAATAATTATGATATTAAGTTAAAAAAAGTAGCTTAAAACTGGAATCTTATTCTCGTGATACCTGTGCAGATAATTTGAGTGACCTGTGCAGATAATTTGCCGAATGTGCCTGCACATGGATGATTAGGTTCGAAGGACCAAATGCTTGTGAGTTAGAAAATGAGGAATGTGGATGAGGTGTATATTAGTACTGATAGCCAACAAAAACAGTTTAATATGACATGCAATATGAAGGAAATGGAGAAGAATAATGAAATACAAAACTGCTTGATACTGATGAGATGAGCTGAGCTGTACCGGGAAATTCCGCTGAGAAGGCGTGAAGTTGATGTTGAGTTGAATAGTTCTGTGTTGATGTTCAGTGGAGTTGAGTTGAAGACCAATGAATTGGAGAAAAGAGAGAAGATCTTCAAGTGGACGAAAATGTCTTCAGCTGCGTCCTGGCGCAGGGTTGAAGCAGAAAAATTTTGGCTGACTACCGAGAGCGACCAACGAGAGTAGTAGAACGAAGTGGAGTTGTAAGAGCGAAGTGGAGAACGAATGAAATAAATCCCTTGTTTTAAGCCGTCTCCTTTGTGCGCGCGGCTGCAAGTTCGGTAGGTGCAATCGATTGCGTGACGTCACGACTTCACCATCTATCGGTTGCTTATCGATGTCGTGAATATTACGTAATATTACTGTGATTCGTGGACTCGTTCAGACGAAGTAGTGCAGCATTGTGGTTTACAAATATAATTAATAAAAGAGCTTGTAATTAATAAAACCAATTATGTTATGTCCAATTATTTCATCGATTTTTTTAACTCCAAGGCGTAGAATTTGAATAGACATAAGGTCTGGGGAAATTTTCCACAGAGGTCCATCTATTGAGATGTATCACTCATTATGGACAAAGAGTGTAGGTTTCAGAGATAATTCACTTGTCTTAATAACATCACAAAAAGTGAATGCACATGGCCTTTACAACCATTATGTCTAACTAATATGTTTCCTTTTTCTTAAGTGCTAATATGAGATCAGAAAAAAAAGATATTTCTCTGTTTTGCGATCAGGGTTCCGTTTCGAGGAATGAGCTGTTTGAATATCGTCTCGGAAATTACGAAAGTGCTGGAATGGGTGTCCCGTACCGGCGACATGAAATAACAGTGCACCGAGTCGAAATTCGAGAGAGCCGATCAAATCGACGCAAAAGTAGAAGAGACTCACGGTAAGAAGGAGAAGGTGACCGCGTTGATTTCCTTGTTAATCTATATCGATTTTTTTTAAATTGGAGCTTTAGAGCTAACCAACGTCTTGGTCATTAGAGTCCTTAATCTATGTTGAACTTGATTTAGATATACTTGATTAATATACTTTAGAACGAATTGATATTACGACTCGTTCATTTAATTTATAAATCTGAGGTATTTATTTTAAAGTATTTGAGATTAATACAATTTCTTTTCGACAACATTTAGTAAGCCTTTCATACACAAGAAATAAAAATAGAATGTATTTGCCGAGTGTTAAAACCACTTTTTGCTAGTAAAAGGAATAACTTTATTTACGTGCTTAGGAAAAAAAATGAAGGAAGTGGTACATAAATTCTAGTTTGTCGTACATTTCTAAAAATAGAAAAATAAACAAAACCCAGCCAAAATCTTTAAAAAAATTGCTGGCTGATGATTATCAATTTTTTTTGGAACAATGTGTAATTATTAAAAGTATATACATTTCGGTGACCACGAGAAATTCATATGAAGAGAATAGTTCAAATTCCTAGCAATAGGGAAAGTGTAAATATCAATTTTCTGGATCCACCTTTAAAATAAATCAAAACTGAATAAAATCTATAGCTACGTTTTCCATTGAAGTCAGACTTCCCTACAACGTAAAGCAAAATTTCATAAATGTTTACTAATGGCAGATAATAAGCAATATATTAACTTCATAAGATTATCATTTCGATTTCACCTGCACTTTGCACGCATCATGACAGGCTCTTGCAACAGGCATCAGTGGCGGATCTATGGGGGGAGGGGGTTGGCTAAAAGGGCTATATCCAAATTAATCAATTTGGTTACTATTTAATGTTTTAATTGTTGATTATCTATTTGATGAGTTGATATATTTTATTTAAAGATAATATTTATAAAATTTGTGTTGTAAAACCATTATTTTGAAACAAATGTTCCCCAGATACCTGCCCCGTTATCTCCCTCCCCATTGACTACGGTCTAGATCCGCCAATGACTGGCATCACTTCTTTAAATATTGAGGTTATAGTATCGTAAAACTGCGCTGTTCAANCGTTGGGGGGGGGGCACAACTTTGAGTTGTAAATCTATGCTGTCATAATTAGTATCAACGGAGAATACCAATTGAGAGAAAATAGATAATTGTTTTCGGGATTAACCCATTATACATTACAATATACAAAATATACAAAACATTTTTTTATAATACTGAATACAAAAATACTTTTATGTAATAAGAAATATACTATTTAATTTTTCCAGCTTAAAATAATATAAATTTGTTGATTAGAATCAAAATATTACGTTACGTATAAATAAATATGACCCATCAGTTTTATTCATCTGGCAACATTTTGTCAAACCCCATCGCGTGCCGACCTGATCGCTCGAAAGTGTAAATAAAGTGTCCCGCGGGCTAAGAGAAGTTGGACAGCGCTGTCATAACATAATTTCTAGAATATGAAATGTTATTGACTTTCATCTTCCTCAAACGAGATCATCAAGTATATTGTAAACCGCAATTCAATTTCATTATACCTCTTTTCTCTGTTTAGGGTGGAGTATTCAGTCGAATTTTCATTTACTTTTCGATAAGTTAGAGACTAAAAATTGTGTAAAGCACTCTAATCATTACAATATCATGGAAAATATTTTTCTGTAGGTACATAGTTAGGAAATTATGCGATAATTGTGTGTTAAACATTATGAGGTATTATTTTTGTTGTTCTCGGATTTTACATGAGTGTTGTCTCCTTAAAGACTGTTCTGCATCCCGCAATACATACGTCTATCAAGGGTTGCATACATAAGCTACTAGAGTTTAATTTTTATGTTCAAGAGTATTACGGTAAATCGACTACATTATCATGGAATATTACATATTTCGATGAATTTTATCACTTAAGAAGAGTTTAAGAATCGTATTTGTTTTCTTGTGTCGGTATGTAAATGTATACAATCATTACTTGAAAAAACATGACTTTCACCAATGAAAACCAACTTTGTTGGAATAAGAATGGTGTTTGTTTCAAACTAAAAGGACACATATTTAACTTACTGAAAAAATGGTTAAAATGCATATTTAACCAATGTAGGCACATTGTGGAGTCGACAAACATGAATTCACAAGGTAAAATTTGCACGGCGGGAGTCGAACCATAAATCTGGTTGCTGCTCTCAGCACAATTGTCGGGGAGACAATTTGTGAATTAGCACGCGCGCGATATAAAAATGTCTTGTGCTGATTATAATCAACAAGAATCCACAAGCAGATATATCGATTACTGTACTGAACCAAACAATAAACAATTTATTGATTTGTATTTCACAAATTATACAAATAAAATGAATACAAAGAAAATCGATACATATTTGACATTGTCATTATATAAATCATTTTTCTTTTCTTACCTTTTTAATCTTCTCTATGAGATGAAGCCGCTTTGCCACCTTACTAGAATTACTCGCCCTCACCACAGGGACGTAATTCCGTAATTGGCGAAGTCATTAAATTATTCTTTCGTTCCTTCTCTTCTACTCCTTTCCTCTTTTGCTTCTTATAATAGTTTTTTTTTTCTTAGTCGTGTAAAAGATAATTCCATAGTACATGAGAAACAGACTCATCTTCTTTGTCACACAGACGCCTTCTCTGTCTCCTTCCCTTTTCGTGTTAAATATTTCCCTAAGTTTCCATGTCTGGTTCGTATTTCTAATATCTATCTTGGAGTTAAAAACGTTTTCTCTTGTCCAACTCTTTACGTCTCCTACGAATTTGTCAGTCTGAACTGAGATCAGCAATCCTATGGACGTAGATTCGAGTTTACTTGGAGGTTCGAAAATTAATTAATATTTTCATAATTAATATTGTGAGCCAGTGACAGGGCCAAGCCGCGTATCACAATATTTCTGATGATAAATTCATCTAACAATGTGCTCTATGCAAAGTAGGAGGATTTGGTGTTTGATGAAATGTTTTAGTTGAATAGAAGAAAAGTTTAAATTATTTTAGAAAACAGCAGATATTGATATTTCACAAGGGATGATAAGGGGCCATACTTTTATACAACATACTCATATATTATATTGCTTCTTTATTTTCCACACGAAGCTCTTAAATAAATAAAACTTAACTGCAATTGATTTTTAATCGTTCTCCAAAGTTGCAATTGAATCAATTAGCAGTGCATTTGACAAATATTTTAAATTAAAATATTCAATAAATCAGATAGTGTGTTCGTTTCTGATGAACAATACATGTGACGTCTTCCGAACTCACATCCTGTCGGTAGAACCTGAGCAGGTCACCACCATCACCGAGGATCTTTACTCTCTTATTATTATTATTATTATTATTATTAATAAATATATTGTAGTATTGGTGTGGTATTTTATGACCTTAATTCCGATATCGTTTTATTAAATTCACAAGAAGGAAATTTATTCAGAAAAAAATATAATGAATTAAATATTTGTTCAGAAAACTTTTACGTTTCTTCCCCCAAAACGTAAGGAATTGCTTCATTATGACAATAAGTTTATTTATTTTTTTCAGAAATGGACAGGTAAATAGTAAATAGAAGTTACCAGCAAGGTAAATAACACTTAAAATGTTATAAAATTAATACAACGATTATATTTAAGGCGTTCCTTAACGTCTTAATCACGTTACTTGCAAATTCAAACCAGTGAAGTAAGTATTTGTGATATTTCTTTTTCAGGTNTACACATCTTATTGACATTAAAATGTTACAATACACGACGATCCTGAGTCAAAAAATAAATTTAAGCTTTATTGTTATGGAATATGCGTGTGGAAATGGGAGACAATTCTATTTCTCGATTACAGCGGAATAATCTTATTTTACAAAATTATGACGGAGGGCTGAATTAGAATTGTCTTAACGTTAATATTGTTATAGAGGCACGTCGAGCTGGGAAGCATGTCTGCGGGAAAATGCTTTAGCCCTTTGACTCGAATAAATTATATCCGTCATACTCTGATAATGAGGGTTAAAAACATCAATTTCCGGTGACACGACCAAATTTGCACAAAATTAAAACTGATCTTCAACTTCCATACTCACAGACGTGTAGTTACATTTTCATTTCGTTGCTAATTGAACTTAAAGCGCTGTGTACTATCAGTATGTTTCTCCCATGCCTAGAGCATCGGACGGTTATCTTCAGCCTTTTCTTTTTCTTTAGATGTGGAATTCAAAGAAAGGCAGTCTGGAAATTCAAAGGTGCTTCTCTTAATTCTGTATTGTACATCTAAACTGGAAGTCTAATTCTTTATAGCACTCATAAAACTGGATATAACATTAAGTAAAGTTAAGAATCAAGAGCACATGTTCGGTTGCGTAGTCTGCATTCTTTTTCGAGTTGTGTTTGCCCAAATTTCGTAAATCTTATATGCTTATTGTTTTGCAAACACATACATTAATTTGGTATATAAATGGACCATACAGGCTATTGTAGAATGAAACCTCAATTTTGTTTTTGTCATCTTTATTGTGAGAGAGATATTTTTCATTCATACCATATTAGGGTTTTGTGGTACTAGAACGTGAAATTCATTAATTTTGGAGGAGAAACGTCTATTAAGTAATTTTTTAAATAATTTTTAAAATAATGATTCCTCTGGTGACTGATATCCTAATCCATAAATCCAAAGAAATAATGTTCCACGCCGTTGTAAGGCGAAAAGAAATTATTCGAATGCAGTTATAGTAGGTCGTTGAATCTAAAGATGAAAATGAAACGAGACATTCAAAGATCTTTTTTCGAGTGTGTGAACCGATTGGATTATGTTACTATAACCTTAAAGTATCTATTATATGCCAAATTCGATCTTTTATAAGTCACTCATCGCAAAAACAACTGCAATATTTTAAAGGAAATGGAGTTAAGCAGTATGGGGTTTTTCGTGAAAACATTTTTAATGAAACGGAATTTGCTAAAAGACATGTAAATTTATTTCAATGTGCTTGTTACAAAACAAAGTTAGAGATATATGAGCGAATAAATAGGTGATAAACTTTATCAGGACATTACAGATATGATTATTATCATAATTTTCATCCGACACACCATTGCAAAAGAAATACACAAAACTGCCATATGTATATTATAACGATGATGAGCTATTACTGTTAAATCGTTCTCGGTAAAATTTCTGATGCTCATCACATAAAAGGTATAAGAAAATGCAATTCCACTGGACTAAATGAGTTTATATGAGTAAAACCTTGAGTAACTACACACTTTTGGCAATAAAAATTAATTCACTCGAATCGTTTTTTTTTTAATTTTAGGGAGTGTCTTATTGTGAGTTCAAACTTGTTCAATAACGTAATGCCCTAGAAGAAAACGAAGGTCGAATTTGACACACCAAATAAATTTTTGTTTTTCAATCAAAGTCGATATTTAGTGCTCTATTGCGTTTGGATACACAAAAGGTTTTCGACTATTTTTCTTTCGCATCTCAGCCATCTCTAATGCAACTTCAAGAATATCTATCTTACTGAACTTCAAAAACATTTGTTATGTAAAAGGGAAAATGTACTTACTTGCCCGTGATATACCCAATTAACTAAATGGGTAAAATTATAAATTCACATAGAAGACTAGTAATTAGGAAATAAGTAGTGCTAGTGAAAAATTGTCATTCCGAGTTTTTTCGACAAAATAGGTAGCAGGATTTACGAAACTAGGCTACTTGTTCGCAGGACTCGCAATGGATAGAACGAGTTCCATACGAGTATGATGACGTGAGGCGATCTACAGTTTCTCTGCGTTCATCCAACTACATCCAGCGTCCAGTGCTTCCGCAAACTAGGGCTTCCAGAGCAGAGGCTGCCTCATTTCCCAGGTTATTTTATTTATCTACTAGCAACCCACTTGCCACGTGCTCGTTTTCTTAAGGTGGCACCAGCCCTCCCAGTTGGTCAAACCAATGCAAATATATAATTGTTTTATTTATTACTAGCTGGTTACCAGGCGTTGCTCGGGATGAATAATAACGAATAAAAGACATGATGTAATTTGAATCTATCTGTTAATAATATAGTACAAACAATATTCAGGAAGTCGCTTGACTCGCTTGAATTGCATAACAGCATTTGCAAATATAGCGGCCAGGCGCAACTGTTTCCCGATTTATGCACCTCACCTCAGTAAAAGTTAAATAGCTTTCTCAAATATCCTGTGATCTATAGATAAAAGAGATGTACAAAATACTACGGATAATTTACTATAAATCAAAGTAAACTTCCATCACTTTCGTATATTTAAAATTTGGTTTGTTTTTGAAAATAAGTGTTTTCTCTATAAGACGCAATGTATTACATCATCAATTATAATAGCAATTATTTAATTTTAATGGCCAGTGAGGTATGTCTTTCAAGTTGAAATCACAATAAGTACATGTTACTCTATGTATGTATGCCGATTTAAAGTATTTTACTGATTTAATTCTACCTACGTTAGTATTACCTTAATCTCTTCTTTATACTTTTGAACAGTCAAAAATGGCAAATCTTCACATTAAAATTACGATTTTCATTATTATTTTAATAACTCCAATAATTACTTTTATAATTTTATTTTAAATTTGTATCCTCATTTAATGATGATATTTCATTTATTTTCATTAGATCACCAGCTGGATCTATGACATCACCTGCACGACCTAGTAAAAGCAACCCAAGAGCCAAAGGAAGTTCTCCAAAGAACAAGCCTCGTGCTCAGCAGTATGACAATGTACGAGTAACATTATTTTTATATTTTTCACTAGCAGATTATCAGGCGTTGCCCGGAACTTTTTTACTTGTTAGACCAATCTTCCTTTACTTAGGAAAAAAAGTCTATCTATATTGAAAAAACAAAATAATTTTGATTACTGGTTTTAAAAAACATACGTACAGCATCCTAATTTCACAAATTCATAACAATACAATTTTGACACAAAACTTGATTTTTACACCATTTTGAGTTTTATTTTCAGCAGCAAGAATAAATAAATTCTTGGATGGGACCACCCTTGATCAAGCAATGTTATATTGTTCATGAGAGAAACAAATCAATCGAAACCAATTAGTCTAGCTCACCACTTCACCCTTAGTTAGGGGTAGTTAACGTATATATATACATACACACACAAACTGTTTATATGAAAAGTCCAGAAATCTATAGATATACCGGTCTTTTTCGATTAAATATTTATTCATGACTTCCCACTCCACTCATAGGGTTTCCAAGGCTGTTTCCTGAGTGGTCAAACTCTTGACAGAATATCGGAAGAGTCTCTATTCCTCTCAGCATCTCAAAAGGAACCAACATAGCAGGAGTAGCGCCGGTCGAATTTTCGCTTCCGACGCAAGACACAACTGTGGCAGTGTGGATGTACCATTTCATTAAAACACTTGTACAATTAAATGCACAAAAATACTTTAAATTTGGTTATGATTTATTTTTTCCTTCTGAAATTACTCTCTAAATTGAAGTATTTTAACACTTCTATTTTTAATTGCATTCTATCGATAATATAAGTTAACCTTGTTAGATATACGTATGCTCTCGCGGTCGTTGCTGTAGAACTGTTTGCCATGCATACAGTTCAACAATACAGGCGAACAATATTGCCATGCATAGTTGTCACCTATCTCTAACAGTTTTGGCAGAATAAGCGAATATGCATCACTGTTACTCCCGATTTTGTCGACATTTATCCTCAAAATTATTTTCCTTCTTACTTTTCGCGCATTTTTAAATTAAAGTTCTTCCTGAACATCTTAACTATATCCTTGTCAAATTTCATCAGGGTCGGTTCAGTGGTTTAGTCATGATAAGGTAGTAAACAGACTGACACTATTTCGTATTTACAGATTAGTATGAATTATGTTTATTTTGCTCTAAGCATAAAATAGGCCCAATATTGGCTAGTATGCTTCTGATATTAACAGCACTTGTAAATGTGGTCTCCCCATTTATAAGAAAATCATGCCAGGGCTCTTTTACGTGAAGCACAGCACAACGTTTGCTGTACAGACGAGCATTAGGTTAGCAAAAATCCTTCAATTGCTCAGTAAGGAAAAAGTTTTCATTTGCAGCAAATGTTAAATGGGAATATGTTACTTTATATGAATCAAATGTAACATTAGTTTTATCTATGTACTAGCTGAGTACCCGCAACCTTGCTCGCGAAAATTCAGTAATATGTCACCAATTTTATTCTTTTCTCATATCATTGGTATTCACTCAGTATGTAATTCATTGATGTTGGAGGTTAGATTAGTATGTGTGTACCCTCAATCACTTATTTTCACTAATGTTATTCAAAAAAAGCTTTTAGAAAATGCTAATTTCCCATTTCACTCACTTAAGAAAGGATTTTACAAAAATTCATCCCTAACGGACATTTTTGATAATCTTTTGTGTCACACTCTTCCCAACCCCCACCTCTAAGGACGTCGTGCACATCATGTGGTCTGAAGGGTACATAATTCCATTAAAAATACGATTCATCATCTCAGAATGCACAATAACCATGGGTTCGACCCTAATATCGGTCTTTTTACGTTATTTTTAGGTTTCGCTCTTTCCGCCCCCAGCACTAAGAATACAGTGCTCATATGTGATATCTTGAACATAACGGCATTGGTTGTTGAAACATCTCGTCGACTCCAAAACTATGTACCCGATGCATTTTTATTTTATTTTTAATATTTCAATATGTTTTCAATTATTTTTATCTATAAACCCATTTCCACTCTCACCTCCCACATACTCAAGGGGTGCTAGTGGTGTGCTTGTTTTATGAGGGCTGAGTTCATTCTTAAAGGATATGAGGATTTCACTATCAACTCAGCGACACCGAAAATTATGGACTCATCACTGGTATGTCGTGTTCGATATTTGTTTCATAGCATCCCCTTCCCTGGGGGTGCTGGAGTTTATACGGGATGATTGTAGACTTTGTCGTTTTCGAGAGTGTCGCTACTATTTTCAGTGGCCCCGAGAACTAGGATCTCAACATTAATATCGGCCACTTTCGGTTATTTTTACATTTCACTCCTTCTCACCCCCAACACAAATGTTGCTCATTCTTTAAAGGAGGTGATCGTATACTTATCTGGCAATGAGGGTGTCACTTCACTTCAGCGTTCCTAAAAATGATTTATTTTATCTGTTTTTATGTTTTGCTGCACCTTGAATTCATTAGCGTGAAGGATTATCATCTTAAAAAACAGGTCATAAAAATTTCTTCTTGGGGTAGGGGGCGTCAGTCGGAAGAAATAGGGGTGTCAGAATACTTGTGCAGTACGAATAAATCATTAAGAAAACCACAAAACATTTTTAACCGCAAACCTTAATTATTTTGTTCTTGACCATACAAAATTATGGTGATTTATCTTAGTAATTTCTTTAGTGTACTCTCATGAGCATTTCTTTTATGAGTTTTCAATGACAAATACGCATTAAATTTTTTCACAGATAATTGTCACAGACAATTTGTTGTCATAAGTACATGATTTCTGTTGAACCGAATTTCCGTTCTTCACAATTACCTACAGGGTGTCTGTTCAAAATTGTGGAACTACTGACTGCAGTAGATACTACTGACTGGAGTCACAACAGAATGTATGGTTATAATAGGGTGCTTGCAATAGGTGTAGGGTCCCTAAGGAATATGTGTATGTAATGTCTATGTAATAATTTTAGACCTGTTTCTAAATCTCAGGTTGTAAAAAGTAGCATATATGAAATGGTTGTTAAGACTATACTACTAAAGTGCAATCCTTATTTAATAAGTTACTCTTTTGTTCATCACAACACTCTAAATAAGTTAAATGTTGCATGTCCTATCATTTTAACAACCATTTTCTAAAACAGATTATATCATTCAAAAATCGTTTGGTAAAATTCCCTTCCAAAAGATACCATAGGAATCACAAGAGCTTCGTAGAGATTTCTGAGTCATAATATCAGAAGATTGCATCTTTTCAAATCTATGGGGATAAGTTTCCTATTGCATCATTCGTTCTACAATATTAAAGGATGTATACGAATTTCGTACATTAAAACAGTTGATATGAATTTAAAATTTCCCTCCAAATATTGTTTATACCTTGTTTATAAGAGGAATTAGTTTATTGTCCTACATGTGATCACACGCAGTTTGTAACTGCTTTTTGATAATAAATGTATTTATTTTTATTTGATTTGATAATGCGTATTCATAAACTGTCAAAATTCTTCACAGACTTATCAAGTCATTCTTTCACTTCTTTTAACAATTGATAAAAATACAAATGCATGTCTATTTTTGTTTCTTCGTATTTTATATACACTGAACTGGCCACTTTTTCCTGGCCCTGTTTTTAATTACTATTTGGCAACATATTATTTAGTACAAATTTCTAAAATTATAATTGAGTGTCTGTGCTAACACACACAATGTTAATTATAAGAGGTAATAATAATTCAATTATTGTTTAGAATGTTTCTGTTTTGTGCAGCGGCAAATGACGCGGAATAAGGAACAACGAAATGAAAAGCAGCCCCAAAGAAGATTAGACTCACGATCCATCGCAAGTACTGCAGGCGACACGGTTAACCGTCGCGGCTCAGGTACCCATCATTTGTCCGTGTCCGAAGATAAAAAATCTATTTCATTTTCACATTCGGTACATGCGGCGCTTGTGCAAGAGATGATTGATGCTCAAAAGCTGAAAGTGAGAACAGCGACACCAAATACCACAGACCCAGGCTTTGTACCCTCGCTTCCGGGAAGTCGCAGATCGTCTCCTCTCGTAATCCCCCACGGCTCCAGTTCTGCGAGCGATAAATCAAGGATTCAGTCGGGACGGAGTCGACTAACTTCCGAAGATTCTACGTACCCACCACGAAGTACTTCCGATGATCATTCAAGAGAGAGACGCAGTCGAGCGATTAGTCGTCACGAATCTACTGTTGTACCACCGAATTCCATTGAAGCACGATCAGAAAGAAGTGTTCCAACTTCTCGAGATGAATCCAGCTCAACAGTGCCAAGTTCGGTAGACGATAGATCAAGGGCAGATTCTCAATGGAATCAAAATTTCGTTAGACGAGGGTCGGGTGCGGTACACAATCTTGCCGACAAATCGAAAGCCTTGCAAAGCAGAGTATCTAGGCCAGATACGTCGATTGCATTTCAGGCTTCAAGCAAACCTAGAGAGAAATCTCAAACTCGGCAAGAACGCGGATTGATCCCTCAAAATATTTCTAACAAGGAAGAACATCCACGAAGTGTGATAATAGTAACGCCTAGTGAAAAATCACTGGTGCAAACACGATCACAACCACCTACACAGACCCAAACACCTAGAATGCAAGCTTCAGCTACCACGCAAACTATAATGAGCCCCGTCCCACCGTCTGGTACGCAACCTCCGACTCAGGCACAGACCACACCACGGGCAAAACCCCCTCCAAAAACACCTTCTCTATCTCTAGTTGAACCTCCTACAGTTATACAGCCTAGTCCACCATCACAAAACATTCAACCTCCTCAGCACCAAGAACAGGCGCAACCTCAATCTCCAGAGCAGCCTCCTATAAGTAACAAGTCTCAATCACTGATTAGACCTTCTCCTCCTGTGAGACCACCATCTCCAGCTCAACCTCCACCCGTGAGTCAGACCCCCTCCACGTTAACTCCGAAGTCTCAATCCTTATCGCAACCTCCCACGGAAGACAAGATTCCTACTGTGGGACAGACTCCTCGTGATGTACAGCCTCAAGTGACGAAACAACCACCTCCGAGACCACCTCCTCCGACAAGGCTTCCGCCATCATCGGCAACTCCACGCTCGTCAACACCATCTCCATCGACACCGCCTTCCCGATCAGCAACACCACCTCAGATAAGGTCCTCGATATCAGCGAAAGTTTCCATATCGACACACCTACCACATACGAAGACTCCTCCCCCAGCGACGCCGCAATCGCAAATGATGTCATCGCTATCAATGACTCCATCTCCATCCACCCCACCTATGCGCGCATCGCTATCATTGAGGCCTCCATCGTCGGCGAGAGCATCGCCCAAACCCTCGATAACATCCAGATCTTCAACAGGGTCCAGGGTTCTTTCATCGACTAGGCCGCAGTCCATTCAATCGAGGAAACATTCATCACCCAAGAGATCACCACCGCCTAAAGTTCCATCTCCCCCTAAAGCTTCCCTAGCCAAACAACCTGGTCTAACTGCAACATTAATTGACAACTTAAGCAAGGGTACAAATCTTGAGACAAAATTTGCACCAAATAGTACTCTCGCGCAACAGTCATATCAAGTTTCGAGATCGGGAACTCCCTCACCACCAATTCGCTCCTCAATACATTCCGCAAGTCATCGGAGTGGGTCGGGATTGATTAATAAAATAGGATCTATCGGGTCAGATATGAGTCGAAGACCTTCAATGAGAACTTCTCCCGCGCAGGAAAGACGGCAAACAATGATGAAACAAGAAACTTCTTCTCCAAGTAAACTGACGGAAAGACTTTCAATAATTGAAGCAAAAAGATTCTCGGTATCTCCAGCACATCGTTCTTCAGCAGAATCCAGGTCACCTTCAATCAAAACACCGACAGGAAGTCCCCTTTCGAGAGCTTCTAAAATAACAGAACTTCAGAAAGAGAAACCGCGCACTTCCTCTCCAGTCACATCTGAGAAGAGACTCACAATGAAAGAAGCGCGAGTGAGTTCTGTGGGTGCTGTAGAAGCAAGACGAATGTATTCTTCCGTATCACGTCAAATATCTCCAAATAAAATGTCTGTAAAGGACGAGAAACTAAAAACTATTTCACATTCACCAAATCCGTTAAACCCAAACCCAAGACGTCAGTTTATGTCTGAGAGAGTTATAAGTATATCAAATGCGACAAGAAGCACATCTAATGCGCAGACATTTTCCAGAGACATCACTGGGGAATCTCCAGTGAAGTCTGAAGGAATGAAAGCAACGAAACCGCGTCAGTCGTTAATTACAACACGACAATCTATTATGAATGCAGAAACATCATTATCCAGTCCAACGGGAAGACGCCAGTCAATGCAGCGCCGGGCCTCTACGGCTACGACACCTCGAGTCTCCTCTATGGAAAAGCGTCAGGCAATAACAACACGTGCTCAAAAAGTCATTTCTCCTGCGGACGGATCTAAAAGAGTTTCACAGGTTCCAGGATCTGATTCATATGACGCGCAAATCCCCGGCGTTGAAATGCTTCAGAAAACAATTGAACCAACTCCCTCCGATAAACGTGTTACAGTGTCAAAAATTCATACAACTGATTCTACACCCTCTTACCGACGTCCCCCAGAACGAAAGTCAGAAGCTTCTCTCCCTGAGAAGCCCGTTATATTGTCCGATTCTACTTCCTCTGAAAAACGCGTGGCACCAATTCCATCTCCACCGAAGTCAACCGATATTTTGTCCTCTGACAGGCGCATTTCCTTGGCAGAACCCATCCTAAAGTCAGTGGCTCCTATTTCCACTGAGAAGCGAATTACTTCGACTGGATCTCATACAAAAATAGCAGGTCCTCCTACCGCTCAAAAGCACCTTTCTGTAGTTGAAAGTCGCCCAAAATCAGAGGTCAAACCTTCTCCTGGAATGCCTGAAGTTCCACTACGCCTTGCCTCAAGTGATAAAAATGTTCCTATATCAGAAAAGAGAGAGATACCACGACAAGCTCCATCACTTGTGGAACTTCCGTCTGGAAAGCAAACTCAAATAGCTAGAAAATCTTCGAAAATTCCGTCTGCAATAGCTACAGAATTGCCAATCCGTGCATCAGCAGACATTCAGCCATTACAACCTCGCTCTGAAAGTGTTGCAGCTCCACAAAAAGAGCGTCAATCTGCCATACCTACAGAGAAGACTTCCCCAATGGTATATCCAGCGGATGCGACGGTCCCTATTGCTGAACAAATAAAGAAAACTTCAAGTGAGAAACACATTCCTGTACAGCATGAGACTTCTAGAAAGGGACTGGAGAGGAAGATCTCTGGTGAAAGAATGGTACAATCAAAACAGCCAGCTCTCGAAGTGCCTGAAGATAGTATTATTAAGCGGCCTCATACCGTGAGTGCTCCCATTTCGGAGACCAAAATTGTACTGGAAGAAAGGAAGCCACTTACTTCTCAAAGTGAACCAAAAGAATTAGAGAAAATACCACTGCAACGTTTCAAAATACCTCAAAGAGGCGTCGAAGAATCCAAATCTGTTACTTCGCACAGTGAACATATTTCCTTACGAAAGCTTCGGACTGAAATGCCGAAGACAACTCGCTCATCATTAGAGCACTCGTCTTCAGTTCTGAGTTCTGATAGACAAGCGGGTAAGTGCAATAGTTCTTATCAGAATAAATATAATGTAGAATAAAAGGCATGTGCAATTATTGTAAGTGAGAAAAGTAGTGTTTTTCCGTTCGTCAGTGTGCAAGGGCGCCCGCAGAAATTTTTCCAGATGGAGGAGCAGGTCGAGACATTGTGGAGTTTAAGGGCTGTACCCGCAAAAGGAAAGGGAAATTTTGTAAACTAAGTGATACCGATTCAAGAGTATCTGAGTACGTTAGCGTTTACCAACATCTTTGACGTTTACTGTTAATTCTTTTAAAACTATTTTTATTTATCGCGATAATACATGTTTCAAGTCATCCCGGTGATAGTGTTGTCGCTTATCACCAAGTCATCCCGGGTTCGATTCCCGATGGGGCCAGAAAATTTGTAGCTTTTCACATTAACGTCCCAGTTCATATAAGTGTGACTACTGAAAAGCCAACCTTCTTTCCTCTATTCAGCTCCTCCTAGTATCAATAACTAACCACTTCTACTTACTAACCACTTCTACTAACCCCTCCATGTGGGCCAAGTTGTTGGTAAACCCAGCTAAGCGGCCCACCTACTAAGAATGGTCTACCACCCAACTCCTAACTCCTATTGCTCCATGTAGATAAGCTTCAATAGCACACTACATTTCCCATTTACAAATACAACAATACAAGTCATTCCAGAACTTTTGATGCTACAATTATTTCTTACTGGTGCATGTTGATTTAAATTAATAAGGCTAATACAATATATTTAAATATAATTTTATTTATCTGCAGAATGAAAATGAAAATGAAAATGAAAGAGGAACCCTTGGTTCATTTCAAGATACATTTCATTTTCAAATAATAAAAAATCAAAATAAGATCAAAACCCTTTAATGTCAAAGACAAAGTATCAAAGACAAAGTAACAGTAATGGTTGGCAAATGTACAAGTAAAATAATAATGTGTTATCTCTTTCAATTCACAATAAGTTAGACTCTTCTATCTAAACAAATGATGACTGATGCTCAGAAGGGATATGTAGAGCAACAACTCATTGCCTTCGATGAATTGTGTGTGATCAGTTTACTCTCTAAAAAGTAAAATTAGAAGTTGACATACTCAATTGTAAATTTGTTTCTTGAGTTTAGAATACAGAATCTATAAATTTAGGAAAATTTATTTGAAATTTGAAACCTGAGAGAGCTTCTTTTTCCAGTTGCCAGATTCTTCTGCACCAGGTGAATGATTGTCAGAGTAACATTAGCACAGTTGCTTGCAGATGGACAGTTGACCTGTAATTCATATTATTGAATTTTTTCTTATTACTTTTGCAGAAATAAATATTTTTGAGAGTTGACTTAGTGGTGGTTAAATGGATTCAGTCTCAGCAATGACACCCATTGATTTTGTCTTCAGAATAATTTATTAAACTGTTTTGGTNATTGATTTTGTCTTCAGAATAATTTATTAAACTGTTTTGGTTTTTTTTCAATAAATTAGTGAGATAATGTTGACAATGTTAGAAAACATGCTACACATTTAAAAAATTAGTATTGTTTAGAATACAAAAGTTGTGTTGGTTTCACTATTGACACAACTTAACTTAATAAATATTCATTAGTGGAATTAAAAATTTCTTTTTCTGTTGTAATGTATTAGGGATTTTGTTATATTGGCCACGTTAGCGACACATGTAAATTGAATTTAATGATAAATTATTTTTTTTCTTGAAAATATCGGTATTATACCATATATACCAACATTACAGTTCTTCAAATGAGAACCCTTTCCAAGATTTATATAAAGATACATAACTTAAGTTATATCCTGAAATCTGTTATAACATAAATAAAGAGTATAATATACATATATTTTTAATAAATTCCTGTTATAAAAGTTCCATAAACAATAATAAAATATGCAAGGCATCAACCAATAAAACCTAATAGTCTAGAGACATGTTAAGAATTTTTTGCAAGAGTTCATGCATGCACAAGTCAAACTGTATCAGCAATTTAATGAGTTTAATATTCCAATTTGTCAATTTAATCACAAAAGAGTTGGCTTTTTAGTATACATTACATTCTGATGGAGTTGAACACATTTTATAAATGACATATTATGTAAATTATATATTATATGGTGTTAAAAAAACATAAATCTTGTCTACTTCATTTTAGAAAATAAGTTTTACTAATTTTGATCAAAATGAATTTGTTTCCATCATGGACTGGATGGAAGCTACAGTTTCCAAAATCAATCCTAGTAAATTAATGTTAGTGGAGTGTGAAGCTTACACCACTCAATTGATATTTTTTCATAATCACAATAATATTGAATTTTGTCCCAGCAATTTAATGATAATAATGTGTTTAACACATTTGAAATGGTTTTCAAGGATGATAAATTCTTTTATTTTAAATGCTAATATACGAAATTCCACATAAATATATTTTTAAAATGGAAGAAGTATATTTAGGGCAATTTCTGATTTTGTTATATTATCTTTTTGCAGTTGTCTGGTATTAACACAACAAAGCACTAATCTAGGTATACATATCTGATTTACATAATTTAATTAGCAATACCAAATTTTCACAACCTTCTCTCAACAGCTTTGGGACACCCTAAGGGGCCATGAACATTAGATGCACTGATTTAGATGGCCCCTTTATCCTCTGTCCTTTACCTCTTCATTGTTTATCTGAATTTTTAATTTTACCTCAACTTACCAGTTTAAAACTTCATAATGTTTTTTATTTAACTAAACGTATTAAGATAAATGGAGCAAATTAACATGAGTAACAGATACTAAGTTTTAATTTAATATTTTTGTTGTAACTGAGAAATCCATAAAGACTTAATTTTGGACTATAAAAATTTGGACGTAGTCATGAACAGATTTCCTCAAAAAAAATTTCTTTTTAAATTTGTTCGTTGTCCACATTTTGGTATTTCAAAGTTACAGAATAAATTATGAGGTTTTCTTGCACAAACGTACCAACAGCATTTGATAAGATACTATTTGAGGAATGCACGAATCTGGTGATATAAGTAGATCAGTCATCATTTTCATTTACCAGAGATACTGAGATACCTATATAGTATCTTGGGAAATGCACTTACAATGTCATTATCTGTTCTACCTGCCAGCACAATGCACAGTGCTCTTTTGGTTGCAGAAATATAGCAGTTAAATTATAAACAATAAGATGTCACTGAAAAATAATTAATAAATTTCTGCACAAGGAGTCAATGCAACATTCTAGAGTTCAAATGAAACAACATTGATTCTTGAAAACATCTTATAGTAGAGAACTTTTAGAACTGAGTTGCTGATAGAACCTTGGTTCACTAGTAGTTCCACATAATCGTAGTAGAGCCAGTTTGTTATATGTTAAAAAGTGAAAATTACTTCATGAACCTGTAACTTATATTTCAATCATAGAAAAAAATGTAAAGTTAAAAAAAGTTAAACTACTAATGCTTGTAGGAGGTGATTTTTAGAACTTACTTTCATTGATTTTTGAAAATATTTGGTATGAAATTTTAATTATTTTAACCTGCAAATGTGTTCCTTTTGTGTTTTTTGTCAGTAAATATGAATCCATTGCCTGTCAATTTACATCAAAAATGCAGTTCAGGAATGATTTCATTCATATTCTTGGATCTTTATGATCATTCAAGTGCCTGGAGTTAACATGACAGGTGACATGTGATTTTGGTTGACAGTTAATTGACGATTGACAGCTGCAGCTAAAGGTCTAACACGCAAATATGCCCAACTATTAATAATTGTTTAAACAATTCTATGTAATTCTAACAATGAATGATTAATAAAAAATACAGGTCATTTCTTGCTTAACTTATTTATATTTTTAATTTATGAACAAATAATATAATGATACAATGCACCTTCGGGCTTTTGTGGGACAGTATTGTATTTAGTGACACTCAAAAATATAAGAAACATATTTCATATAAAAAAATAATAAAGTCTAAAATATTAATTTGAAGTCTAAGAAAACAAAACTAAATACATATAAAAAACATTAGAAAAATAACAATTCTGTTATAACATGGTAATATTTCTTAATAGACCTAATATTGATCTCATATTCTGAGCACATAAAAGCCAGTCTAGGGACAAGAGTGATAAAAGTTACAATTGTCAAACTAACCATCCTACAGTGATGGCAGTTTTACGATGAACTATTGTGAAACATAAATAACAAATTAAATTTTAAATTTTAGTTAAGTTACCAAAAATGTAACTTATGCAGAATGAAATCACTTTTAAAACAACAAGAAATTTAATAGAATCTGATATAATAATTGATATTATTAATAGTTGTTTCAGAATTATATAAAATTTTATTAATGTATTTGTAAATATATTATTAATGTAATTAAGGTAAATGAAAATAAAAGCATGGTTATTCAAGCTGTGAGATAGCTTAAATACATTTTAAGTTGTTCTTTTTTTTCTGGATAAAAGCATCAAGAATCATTTCCTTCAAGAAGGTATGTTGCGAGTATCATACTTCACAGTACATTTGATCAAAATTAGGAAAACTTACTTTAGAGATGAAGCAGATAATGTTTGAGATTTTTTTTCCCACTATGTATGTGATAAGTAATATAAAAATGTGTTCAACCACTTCATGAATGTAAAATATAATATAATATCCATTCTTTTTGGGATTATATTGTTAAAGAGAAATTTGAAACTCGTTAAATTTACAATACATGTGCCACTGACCTTTCTCAGAGAGAGACAAAATTATATAAGTTTCTAAAATGAATTTTCTTTATAGCTACTGCAAAGAAAGAATCATTTTCTGATATGGATGCTCAGGCTAGCAGCTCTACTAATGTTGCAGAGAGAACTGACACAATAGGTGATCTACCATCCATAAAGCGACACAAATATCACAAATATCATAAGGATGAAAGGTAAGAATAATATTTAAATTACTGAGATAACAAAAATTAGAAAAAGGATTTTTAATCATAAGTCAAGGGATTTTTTTATTTTCATAATTGATAGGAATTACAAGACCTTCTTTTGAATTTATTTCATGAAGCAACCAATGAAGAAAAAGCTAGTTTAACATTTTGTCTGAGACATTCTTACTTCAATGTCCTCAAGATCGTTAAGCAAAAGGATTATAAGTCAAGTCCTATTAAGTCCTTGTCATTCATGTTAGTATTGAGAAATACAGAATTGGTCCATTTCAAACAGTTTGGTACTTAGATGATTTAATTTAAAAAGCAGACAACATATTTAAATATTCAGTTCAAACTCTGGTTCTTATTTTTTCCTTACCATTTACTCTAGTGATCCAAGGTATGTGAAAAAAAAAAGGATTATTTATTTTATTCCAAATCGAATTAAACACGTTATTTTGCTCTTTTTTTCCATTCAATATTTGGTGGAAAAAGTTTCGACTTGTATTCTAAGAAATGAAAGCAGCATGAAACAATAATGATGTACATTTATAAGAATCAAAATTGTTGTTTTACATTAATTGTTTTTGGTAATAAAAAGATAAATAAATAAATAATTTGCAAAATTGTATATAGTATTCAATGAAAAGATAATATATTCACAATCACTGTTTGAATATAAAGTCAGATTTCACCATGTTTATGAAAAATATAATTTAAATAAATCCAAATTAATGAATATCAAAATTGAAAACATTAATCATAGATATAAATAACTATTGGGGTAGTTTTAAGTGTGAGAGAAATTTTTTTTTTGATATCATTGATCATAATCAAATAATCTCTGTCAGTAGAACTCCATTTATTTTTGTATTCATCTGTATTTTCCTATTTATGGATGGCAATCGGTTACAGCAATGTTTTACTATTTTAATACAGCGCTATGAACGACGACGCAGAAAGAAGAAAGCCATCTTCAGGTCCTAGTGAATCCGATCTTGGTGAATCATCTGAGGTCGAAGATCATTCATTGCATGGACTTATTGAATTTTTCTGTTAGTACAATCTGTAAGTCATTTGTAATTTAAGAGAAAATTACTCAATAAAATTCTATTTTTTATTAAACTTTGTTTCTAATCAGTTAATTAATTAAGAGTTAAAAATTAATGCTACTTTTATTCATTATTACTGATGATTAAATAAATGGAGTTCTACTAATTTTGTCTTTAATTATCAAAGAATATCACTTTGAAAGTTAACTACTGAATATTTAAATGTTACATAAATTTTTGCAGATTTCATTGGTGGCTCTTATCATAAAACTAATACAAGAGTTGTCAATTTAAAGTGTGAACATTTTCCAACTGTTGTCTCTTGTCTATTTGCCCATAATATGAGAGAACTGTAAACTATTTTGCTATTTACAGTGTTTATCATATTTGGGTACTGATCTGAGTCCAGCTGTTGTCTTCTCATTCACCTTTTCCTCCATGCAAGAAATATTTTAAACACAAACTAAACTAATTTTTCTGAGGACAACCATTCTGAAACCAGCAAGTTTTATTGATTTGGACATTGTTTGGAGAAATTTAGATTGTTTTAACCTAGTGGAAGTTCATTTATAACATATTGAGTACATATTGAGTTGCACATAAATTCCTTAAAAGTCATCCCTCCAATTTTGCAAAATTGTATTACATCAAGTGACTGCTTTTCTTCCAGTAATTATGGAAATATTTGTTCCATAGCTTTTAATTTTGAATATATTAAACTTGAAAATCATGTTTCCCAAATCTATATAATTTTAATTACATGTTTTCAACGTATCAAATATAGCCAATGAAATTTCTTTGTTCCCAACAAGCACTATTATTTGACCTATACAGATAGGAAATTATTTACACAAATGCTATTCCATTGTATTTTTGTAGAGTCTCATTACTGCAATATATAATCGTTTGAAATATTAAAAATACTACAATATATAGACTGAAACAAAAGAAGTGTAAATAATCACTAAGAATCTGCCTATTTATTGGATATTTTCTCTTATTTCTTGAGCTCTTATTTATGAGCATTCTATAACTCCTGCAATATACTAAGCCCTTGACATGTATCTCTTGTTGAAAAATTTTGAGTGCAGGAGTTTTTATACAAGTGAGTTCATTTATGGAAGGTGTGGAGACAATAATTGAAAACCTAATATTAAATAAGTGTTTTGTTGGATACTTAAATCACACTACGAAGTTCTTGAAGGAAGGGTTCATGTGGATTTGTAAATGTACATGTCGAGGTCAGTCAATAAATAACTCACTGACTGTCTAATCACAAAATCTCAGAAACTACAAAGCTTACAAACTTGAAATTTGACTGGTGGGTTCCTTTTAGGGTGTAGACATCCGCTAAGAAACGATTTTATGAAAATCCATTCCTAAAGTAGTGAAATAAGGGTAGGAATATTTATTGTGTATCTCTCCATAACTCAGAAGAGCCTGGACCAATTTCAAGAAAACATGATACACAGATTACTAATAACAAGGACTGTGACGGTGAGACATCCCTGGTACCATTATGGAGAGGGAGGGAAGAGGATGGATTGTAAAAAAAGAAGGAAAAATCCGATATTAGTATCGACACTTTTCGGTGTCGTTGAGATTAATAAATGCGTCCCTGATGCTTTGTAAGTTCACAATTAGTCCATATTGCAGATAATACACCCAAGGGTAGGGGTGGGAATGTAGGAAAGGACTAAATAATAAAAGAAACGACTGATGTTGGTTTTGAATACATCATTTTTTAAGAGCAGGGTCACACTCTCAATGCCACTTAAATGAGCTATAATGACCTTGACGTTGGCGAACCCTAAAACCCCAAAGAAAAAAATGCCGCTTAAATCATTCCACATACATGAATATACTCACTTTGGGAAGGGGATGAAAAGAAAAATAAACGAAAATGACTAATACTAGTATTGGATCATATTTTTCTGGGCCGATGAAATTAGTAGTGACATTCCCGAAGAAGCTTACACAATCATACGAGTCCACAATCAGCTCGCATAAACCCCAGCACCCCTAGGGAAGGGGATGCCAATTATTGAACACCAGCTGAGTACCCGCGGCTTTGCTCACTTCAATTTTGTAATATGTCTGCAACTTTATTCTTTCTCACATAACCATTGTTATCCAGTGAGAATGTTATCCATTAATATTGGTAGTTTGATAGTATTTGTAACAGGACATCACCATCAGCTCAGCGATGCAAAAATTCTGGACCCGTCACACAAGCTACATATTTATATGATGATCACCTTCCCTAGAAGTAGGTATAGGGCAATTTTGATTTTTTAAAATTTCAAATTAGTTTTTATATTTTTATTTTTACATAAACTCATTTCCATCCCCTACCCAAAGGTCGCTAGTGGTGTCATTCTTCCATAAGGGCTGAATTTAGACTTACACGATAGCGGGATTTCACCATCCACTCTGCGACGCCGTAAACTGTGAACTCATGTTCGATAATATTTTCATGGCATCTCCTTCCCTAGAAGAACGAAGTATGGACGATCAAGGTTAATAAGGCTGTGATCTGTACAACTATACCAAGCAGTACCTCACGTTTTATTTAATATAATTGTAGTGCTACTATTGTGACGACCTCGTCCATCCTTGCCTAGACTGCATTTTCATCAAAGTTAATTTTGAAAATTTCCGGAAATTCTTCCTTGTTTGTACTGTGAGTTAGAACACCCTCACTGATTTTTACCCGTTCTCCTCCTGGTATGTTGCAGATCTCGTTATGTTGCAGAGTATCGGTAACAGAAAATTAACGCCAAAGTTGCTATGTGCCCCATGTTATTCCTGCAAGCTTTGAGAGCTGCAATTGTTAGTTTTCTTTGTTTCCCTTTTACATTTGAAACATGTTCTACAAAAATAATAAAGCGATCTGCTTTCATTCCAAGATTGTTCCGCCACCGGGCGAGGTATATCTGAAATACATTGACGCTCATAGGGTTGATATATGACTAAAAACGAGTTTTGATAAACTATTGTTTTCTCTCTCCCCTATTAATGGTACATTAAATGCATTCCGAAAATATGTCTTCAATGGTTCTTTTAAAAAACGTATTTTTTATAACATGCAGACGCTAAGAACACTAAAAATACACAAAAAATTAAAATTTCATATTTTGTGTGGGTACCTTTTATTTTCTAAAAAAATGTTCAGAAATTTTCATCACAATTCATTTGATGGAACATATTCAGAAACAATATATAAAAAAAGCAACAACGATGAAAGTATGCAACCCGCTGCACACATTGTTCTCACCACATGTATAGAATACGTCTACTATACACTTACACTTCTAAAAAAATTCATGTCATGACAAAGGATGATGTATAATTTTTTTTCATTTAATTAAATTGAATGTGCTGCGCTGCCACTTCATAGCATTGCGACCTTCATTGAAGGAGAGGATAAATCTTCGCATTAACGTGTTTTATGTAGTCTGCCCTAGAGTAAGCTTTCTAAACGGTTTTCTGAGTATCTCACCACAAAGAGAAACCACTAATGTCTTTTGTAAAGTGTTCTTACAAGGATTCAAAAAAATTTACTCCAATACACATTTCATAAATGTCAGCAAGTAATATTTTTAAATAAAGAAAGAAAATTTAAGAAACATTTCTATGGAGGAAAATAGATGCTTCCTCTCCCATAAAAATTACTGTACGTGTATATTTAGAAGATAGACTATCTGTCTTTGTAAATGACATATCGATAAGGAGTTTAATGTACATAACATTACTTATATAATCTCCATTTTTACATAAACTATGTCTTTTCGGTCAAATGTGTATTAAAAATAATCAAACGAGAACAAATTAAAAAATGTCCTTGAATCACGAATGGGTAAAAACAAGATGATCAAAGAAAACTTCCGTCATTAATCAAAAGATATAGTATCATAATAAACATAATACTTTGGGCTTGTTTCCTTTAACTTTTTATTCCTATTTTTGTCTTTTGCATGGAGTTGATGCAATTTATTGCATATTTCCTTTCCAGAGTTGCAAGAGGTCTAGGACTTGTAAGTCCAAAACCTGAATTAACGTCTGCTCCAGGTAGCCCTCCTCAACATTTGGAACTTCCTGAATTTCGTCCACCTCTCTCTCTCACAGGATCAACTGGGTACCTATCTATGCGAGTACAGATAGCAGAGGTAGGTTCAACGTTCTATAGACATCACTGGCACCGACTTCAAAATATTGTTGGGTTCAGCATAAGGCCTTGATGTTTGAAGGACCCGAGTATACTTTATTCGACACCCCGATCCCCCTGCCCCCATTTTTCTCGTTTCCCTAACTAACTAACACCGTTACCAATTTTATGACAACTCAAATTGTTTTTATGTCGTTAATATATAAGGTTTATGTTTTCTTTGTAATGCAATGTTTTTTCAAATTCCTATCCAAAAATTGGCTCCTTGCTCTGGTAGAGCATAAAGAGACGAGTAATTTGATATTTAAATGTTATTGTAGTTCAGTACAGAATAAGTTATTTCCGAAAAAACTCTGGGAACCTGTAACTACATCCATCGTTCACTACAGTAAGCTATCGTGAAACTAAACTTGGATGACGCTGATGGAGAAGAAAATATGGTCTGATTTCGTCCAAATTTTATGAACGCAATTCTTACACCAATTGCCAATTTTTACGCTCCCAGGCGTTTTCAATAAAAGAAACTTTCTCCACTCCATCCTAACAGCGATTTGGAAAGAAAAATCTCGTAACACTCGCCAAGGGGAGGGGAGTGATTATGGAGGTCTTTCTTATCCAAACTTAGAAACAAACGAAACTAAAGAACAACATTTTAGATGGGCAGGAAACCTAAAATAATGTAGTATGACGACACACCAGAGAATATTTTTTGCTATTGTATTTTATTGATTTGTTGCATTGCCTAACTGAATGGAGTTTTTAGCCCAAAATGAACATTTTCTTGGCCCTTTTATTTTTCATAACTTCTTCTGTGTCAAACGTAATCTTCCTATGGATATTCAAACTGACCAGACCTTTGTGCCTACATTCCTTCATTGAGATTCAGATATCAGAATTGTTAGTCCTAAATGCAGTAAATTAGTTTCAACCATAACCTGAATATTTAGTGATTCACAATATGCTATCCACACAAACATAATGCACATTTCATTTTTGATATTTCTCAGTTCTCATGTGTACGACATTTTTGACACGTTCAGTTGTCTTTTTACAGCAACTTACTAGAACATTCTCCATCGTCGTGACCACTTGGAAATACTCAAACAAGTCAAAACATTAGATAATATCCAAATAAGTTGCGGTAAAAATAAAAAAGTATTTTTCTTAAATTTTGTTGTTTAGTTTTCTGCTGATATATCATTTTCCTCTCATTAGGGTGGTGCTTTACCACTCAAAAGGACTTCGTCGGAGGTGGAGGTCTAGGGTGCGCCACTGGTCACTACCGAAGGTGGCGTGTGCTTTCAAGTGCGCATTGCCCCTCGGGTGTGCTTCACGTTCACCCCTCACTCCGAGTCAATTCCCGACGGAGCCTGAAAAAAATTGTAGCTTTTCACATTGATGTCCCAGTTCATATATAGCTGCGGCTACTGAAAATCGAACCCTCCTTCTATCCACCTCCTACTACTTCTTGTATTGCTAACTTACTATTACTAACTTCCCCTACTAACACCTCCACAATGACCAAGTTGTTGGTAAACCCAGCTAACCGACCCACCTACTAACAATAGCCCTACCACCCACTAACATTACCCCTCACCACCCATCTCCTACATCCTATTTCCCCATGTAGATAAGCTTCAATAGCACACTACATTTATCATTACAAACACTACAATAAAAAAGTGCGCTCTAAAAATTATTTTAACCGTTTTATAGCGAAAAGTGTTCTCCCTTTAGATAAAGCTCTACATAATATATCTATAAAGATTTATACTTACACATAGCGTCACCTGTAGAGAGCACAAGAGTCGTTTATGAATCGGAGGAACACAATCTAATCTATAAAATTCCTTTAAGAACCTACTTAGACAAACGAGTATTGGTGGCACAGTAAAAGAACGAAGAGTCGAAAATTATTTTTATCACCAAAGATTCATGCCAATCCTTGTCGTTCTTTAGCTGGCGTTGCGTGTGAAACCTGGTACACGGATGCCGAGAAAGGTGAGGCTGGCTTGGTGGCTACCGGGATTGGGTTATTACCAAACACCAGGCGCTTTCAATCCACGTGGAGAAGTTAACATCGATTCCACCTTCGAAGTGCCTGCGTCGAATTTGAATCTTACCCCACCTGCTCTGGTAGGTCTTCTGATACTATACGTCTCGCGTGGAGTGCGTATCGAGGTATTTTTGAAGTAGTTCACATAGCTAATTATTATTATGTTGTAGACTGAAGGTAGGTTTTCCTTTGGTATTGATTTATTTAATGTTTTATTTCATCAGGGCTTCTTCGATATTCTGAAGTCTTTTTAAATAACATGACGCGTGAGTGCTGAGTAAGATGTATTGGAATTCTGGAACAATCATGCAAATGACAAAGTGTCGATACGTCGAAAGTGACCAACGAACCATGTATGAATTAAAATTAAAAAATTATGACATTCCTTTGTACACGCAGGGTTCAATGAGAGTTGTGGTGATGGATGCAGACGACGGCGCAGCGCTGGGCACAGCAGCCATGATCCCTTATCCTCCAGATGAGAACTCCCCGACGCTACAACTTGGTAAACCGTCGGCCGAACCGCGAATCAAGGCAACGTCAAACCCTGTGGTGCCCTTGCGTCGTCTCGACGGTCGTAGCATTCAGGGGCACATCATTGGACGATGGGAAGTACAGGTGTGTAGAAGTGACGCGTAGGCGAGTCGTTTTAAAGATGTCTGACTACCACAGAAAACTTCCTTATCCTTTCGTATGATATTGCTACTTCTTATTATCCAGCGAGATCCTCTTCTAACCCATAACATTATCCATTTTGGTAACTAACCATTCCCACACCCCCACAAAAAAAAATCGCCAATGCGGTGAGGGAGGTGACAGTCATGAACATTAATAATTCAAGTGAGAGTTCCTCTAGACCACTCGTCCAGATCTTTAAAATTAATTAATGGACTTAATATATCACTCTGTAATTCTGAATAAACTCATCAATTTTTCAGTGTATAACTGGGATATTTTTGTAACACAGAACTTGTGTATTAAAGCATTTTTGTTACTGAACTTGAACTGACATCTGGGGTCAACTGTTTCATCTAAATCCTTATTAGACACAACCCTACGTAATTATAAATCAACTCATATGCAGTACTAGCTTACTTCGTGTACTCCGAGTCATGTATCTTTGCCGAAAATAATGCAATATAGCCGAACACGAATTGCCCACTTCTAGGAATTCAAGTTATATCTAGTGGCGGATCTATGGAGGGGGGTGCTATGGAGGCTTCAGCCTCGCCCCCCCCCCCATTTGATATGAACTCTCAACAGATAAAGGCATACTTGTCACTTTAAGCGATTCATAAATTTGGTTACTATTTAATATTGTTAATAGTTGATTATCCATTTGATGAGTTGATGCATTTTATTTAAAAGATAATATTTATAA